>CM057834.1:3418190-3734332 GCA_030068075.1 Paguma larvata
TCTCCTCTCTCCCTCTCTCGGTCCCCTCTCCCCCTCATACTCTCTGTCTCTCCCTCTCAAAATAAATAAATAAACATTAAAAAAAGAAGTGACATCTATTCCATGTCATTATTTCTAAAATCAAAGTATTCATTTGTTTCTATTTTGCTAGAATGGTAAATAAAGGATCTCAGTACGGAAACTGGAATCTTCTGTATGAATATGCGATTAAACTGTATTTGACAACTAAAATTGAGGTACAAATGAGGCCATTTCCTTTCTTTTCTGAAGCCATTATTATTTATTCCTTTCTCAAAAATATATCACAAATCTTGCTCTTCCATCAAGCTGTATCGACATCACCTTAGTCGGGGCCACCGGCCATTTCTCACCTAAGATTACTTCAATAGCTTCCTAAATCTTCACCCTGATCCTTCCTTTGGCTTCCTCATCCAATCAGTCTGCAAACAGATGTCCAAGTGATTTTCATAAAAATAAATCAAATTAAGCCATTAACTGATTAGAACTGCGTAGTCTATAAGGGACTTGGGCTGCTTTGGTCTGTCCAACATTCATTTCCCAGTCCCGGTATCTGCCTCCATCTTCAGCTTCTTGTGCCTGCTTGCAGACTTCTTTCCACACAGTTGCTACTTTGCAGCAAATATAAATGAGAGTCCCATTTATGGTCTTTAAACTTCTATTCCAGAGTCATGAGCACGCTTATAGGAGGAAAGCATGTAACCCACGGAGAGAGTGGAAAAAGTCAATGAAAAAGATGGTTTGGTAAAAACAAAACAAGACAAAACACCCTTTAAATGAGAGCATACCCTTATAGGGGAAAAGGTAATCAAAATGAAAACAAATGAAAATAAAATCCCTGCCTGAGCTCAGGCACTGAAATCTAGGCTTTTATTTTTATTTTTATTTATTTATTTATTTATTTATTTTTAATGATTTCAAGAATAGAATTTGGTGATTCATCACCTACATATAACACCCAGTGCTCATCTCGAAAAGTGCCCTCCTTAATGCCCCTCGTCCACTTAGCCCATCCCCCAACCCAGCGCCCTGCCAGCAATGCTCAGTTTGCTTTCTGTATTTATGGTGTGTCTCCTCCTCTATTCTTAACTTATTTTTGCTTCCCTTCCCTTAAGTTCATCTGTTTTGTATCTTAAAGTCTATGTATTAGTGGAATCATATGATATCTGCCTTTCTCTGACTGACTTATTTCACTTAGCATAATACCCTCGAGTTCCATCCACACTGCTGCAAATGCCAAGATTTCATTCTTTTTGATCACCAAGTAATATTCCATTATAGATATACCACATCTTCTTTATCCATTCATCCATCGATGGACATTTGGGCTCCTTTCATACTTTGGCTATTGTTGATAGCGCTGCTATAAACATTGGGGTGCATGTGCCCCTTCGCATCAGCATTCCTGCACCCTTTGGATAGATACCTAGCAGTGCAATTGCTGGGTCGTAGGGTAGTTCTATTTTTCATTTTTTGAGAAAACTCCATACTGTTTTCCAGAGCGGCTGCACCAGTTTGCATTCCCACAAGCAGTGCAAAAGTATTCCTCTTTCTCCGCATCCTAACCAACATCTATTATTTCCTGAGATGTTCATTTAGCCATTCTGTCAGGTGTGAGGTGGGATCTCATTGTGGTTTTGATTTGTATCTCCCTGATGATGAGTGACGAGCATTTTTTCATGTGACTGTTGGCTATGTGGATGTCGTCTTTGGAGAAGTGTCTATTCATGTCTTTTGCCCATTTCTTCACTGGATTATTTGTTTTTTGGGTGTTGAGTATGATAATTTTTTATAGATTTTGGATACTAACCCTTCATCCAATATGTCATTTACAAGTGTCTTCTCCCATTCTGTCAGTTGCCTTTTAGTTTTGCTGATTGCTTCCTTAACTGTGCACAAGTTTTGTTTTGTTTTGTTTTCTTTTGTTTTTGTTTTTTGTTTTTTATCTTGATGCGATCCCAATAGTTCATTTTTGTTTTTGTTTCCTTTGCCTGTGGAGACTTGTCAGGTAAGAAGTTGCTGTGGCTGAGGTCAAAGTGATTGTTGTCTATTTTCTTCTCTAGGATTTTGATGGCTTCCTATCTTACGTTTAAGTCTTTCATCCATTTTGAGTTTATTTTTGTGTGTGGTGTAAGAAAGTACTCCAGGTTCATTCTTCTGCACGTCGCTGTCTAGTTTTCCCAGCACCGTTTGCTGAAGAGATTGTCTTTTTTCATTGGATATTCTTTCTGTTTTGTCAAAGATTAGTCGGCCATATGTTTGTGGGTCCATTTCTGGGTTCTCGATTCTGTTCCATTGATCTATGCGTCTGTTTTTGTGCCAGTACCATACTGTCTTGATGATTACAGCTTTGAAATACAGCTTGAAGTCTGGAATTGCGATGTCCTCAGCTTTGGTTTTCTTTTTTCAGGATTGCTTTAGCTATTTGGGGTCTTTTGTGGTTCCATACAAATTTTAGGACTGCTAGTTGTGAATCTGGGAAGAATGCTAGTGTCATTTTGATGGGGATTGCTCATCTAGGCTTTTAAAGTATAATTTTTCTTTGGAATTGAGATGGGAAAAAATCTAGAAAAGAAAAGATGAGATATCTGGATTTAGATTAATTAGGTAATAATAAAACAAGTCGATACTTAGTTTTCACTCTGTGCCAGGTTTTGCCACAAATGCTCTGCGTGCATTAGCTCATTTTATTTTCTCACCAACCTTAGGGGACTGACTTGTGTTTCTTATTTATCTCGAGTCTCTCCATTTTGAGACCATCTCTCCATATTCTGTGCTCTGATACTGGTGCTGGAATTTTGCAAACTACGTTTCCCACACTCTTGTACCTGTTAGCTTTTTCCTGGGTTCTGCCAATGCGGGTCCTGGGGGCATAGATGGTTCCTGAGGTTACTAATTTCCAGGTTACTTTAGCATGAACTCACTGATGTTTAAGGCTTCCAATAATCATGTAAGAAATTTTTAATGTCAGGTTTCCAAAGTTTGATGCACACCTCGACTGGCTTCTATTAACTGAAATCTGCCTGTTGTAGAATTATCGTCATTTCCATTTCACTAAGGAGAAAACTCTAGCACCAGACAGGTGGGTCTCATTTGTGGTTTGCCCAGGGTCATACTGGTAATTGGCAGAGCTACGACTAAGACCCAGGGGGTGTACCTTCAGAGTTAGTTTTCCTAAGTCCAAAGTACCACAAAATTGTGCATACCGCAATTTATATCATGTTTATAACCATACTAGAGAGCCTCTTAATACATGGATTAATGTTAGGAAGCATATGAATAGTACACATAAAATTATACATCTGCATATAAATTTCTTCTCATCTGTAGCAATAAAAATGAAGTTTTTACAGACTAGAGAAATCAGAAAATAATCATGACACATATTTTAAGTAAAAGATTCAGATTATGAAACAGTATGGTGAGATCGTAATATTGTTAAGAGAAAAATATAATAGGCCCATGAATAAAAGGGGGTTGTGGTGAATGGTGAAAATGGACAGTAATTGTAATTTAATGATTTTAAGTTTCCTTGAATTAGGAGCTAAAGAAAGAAGGTTTTGTGGTTGGAACAAATTGATTATTTGTGATTTCAACTTTTTGCTTGTTTTTAATCTAGTGTTTGATTTTCTGTGTTTTCTAAAATGTTCAATATATTAAATGTCTAACAAAGGGACAATGCTGTTTTTTAACATGATTTCACAAAAATTTTATAGCGGAAATAGTCAATTTTATAATTGCTAAAGAAAGAGGACTTGAAACCGTATATAAGGATCTCAGTTAGGTAAAATGAAGAGAATACATAAAAAATACATAAAAATATTAATAATGGAATGTCATTGGGGAACCTGAGTGGCTCAGTTGGTTAAGCATCCAACTCTTGATATCAGTTCAGGTCATGATCTTATAGTTGGTGGGATGGAACCCTGCATTGGGCTCTGTGCTGACACCATAGACTGCTTGGGATTCTTTGTCTCTCTCTCTCTCTCTCTCTCTCTAAATCTCTCTCTCTTTGCCCCTCCCCCACTCATGCTCTCTCTCCCTTTCAAAATAAATAAATAAACTTAAAAAGAATAATGGAATGTCATGAACAGAACAGGGGCTATTTTTATATTTCTCTGCATTATTCTGGTGAGCGATGAAAACTTCTTTGATTTAATACTTTTATAGTAATTTCTAATTGTATTCATAATTTCAATTATTCTAAAGCAATCCCTATTTTATTTAATAGTTAGTCTTTTAAGAAAAAGACCTTGGGGCGCCTGGGTGGCTTAGTTGGTTATGTGTCTGACTTGATTTGGCTCATCATGATCTGAGATTGGGTTGTGGGATTGAGCATTGCTTAGCATGGAGCTGCTTAAGGTTCTCTCTCTCTCTCTCTCTCTCTCTCCTGCCCCTCTCCTGTTTGCACTCTTTCTAAAGAATAAATAAATAAATAAATAAATAAATAAATAATAAAAAAGATTAATAACCATAAAATAAAGAAAGACACAATCCAAAAAAAATTTTTTAAGAAAAAGTTTAACCGCAGTTTTGAAAATTTTCCTCCTAGAGACCCATCACACAAGAGGGCACTTCACGTCTCCATCCAAATCCTACCGTGCTGACAGCAAAAACTGCTATGGAGTTGAGTTGATTTCCTGTCTTCTTTCCTCTCTGCATTGGGAGCTCCGTCAGAAATAACGTGGGATCTTCATTATCTGCATATTACCAGTCTCTGAGCTGGAGCTTAGAACCCGAAGTGAGGGTATATTCGTGGATGAACGAGTGAATGAATGAAGGAATGAATGATAAGTAAATAAAAGAACTTCCAGGCAAAAGACACAAACCTCCTGGGTGAATAAATGCATGAAATAACACTGCTAGAAAGAATAAATTAATGAATGTTTCCCAGCCCCTGTGATTTCCCATACTTATGTATTTCCTCGTAGAGAGGGCATTTGGTTTCGACATAGGTCCTGACGGTAAGGTTTACTCAGCCGCCCATGGGTCCCATAGCCTCAGTGTTTTAACCTCTGAATTATTTCATTTTCCTGGGATTTTTCCAATCACTCCAACTAAGACAACCATTGCAGAAGCCCTTAGAACAAACCATATAAAAAAATAGGTAATCGGGAAATTTATTTACATGTTAAAGCATTCATTTTTCATTCCCGTGAGACTACCGACAAGGAGCTACCGGCAAGTCGTGATCAGAGATCACAGCTTCTACAATAACAGGTTACGCGTCTAGACCCTAATGTGCTTTTTATCAGTTTAATTATAAAACTCCATCAAATAACTTCAGTCTGCGTCTTACAACTACAGCATATTTCTGGAAAGAAATGACTTCATAGAACTTGTGTCACGTTGTATGTCCTTTGCAGAAATGAAAAAAATAAATAAATAAATGCACATATGAATTGTCGTCTCGGTATGAACCAAGCAGCAGAGAATAAAATATAAAGAGAATTAAAAACCCCAGGGTAGAACAGTGCATTCTGGAGAAGTCCTATGCACATGAAGTGTAATAATGTTTCTTTCAATCGTGATAGCTTAAAATCAAAACATGCCTCATTAGGTTCCCTGTAAAATTAAAAACAAAATTCCTGCACTATGACAGAATTAAACTAAACTATCTCGAAGTGGAGGATGAATTTATGCAATTCATGAAAGTAATATTAAGTAAGTGCCACCTCAGAAAGACGGTAAATCATCAAAATGTTAGCTAATCAGCTAACTTTATATAATGACCGTTTTAATTCAAATTTTGGTGCTGATATTATAACTGCAGTCTTTAGGAAGTGTCCTATTAATTGTAAATAAGCTTCCACTTGCTCTTAAGTAGATAAAGTTTACGCAATCAGAGAATTATTAAGGTAAGACATTAACATAACTGAAGTTTATTTGGCCCGTGAGATTTTACACTGGTACCAACAAATTTTAAGCATGGAGACGCCTTAGAAATGAACCATTCTGATCTGTTCATTTTTCAAGGAATGAAGAGAGACGTGGGACATTCACACTCAAGGTCACACAGCCAGAATGTGGCAGCGCTGGGTCTCCTTGCCCTTCATTCAAAAACAAATCTGCTGCAAACAGATGGAGGGTGTGCTTTGCTTTGCACGCCTGCGTGCAAAAGTGTGTGTCCCTGCACCACCGGAGGTCTTTGGAAGCTGGATCTTCCATTTGGCGGGAGTCACATAGACTTTGGAGTCAAAGCACAGAACAAAGTAAAAATAAGTCATTTTTTAGTAATAATAAAAGTGAAATTTGGTCGATCTCTCAGAATCTGTGTCCAAAATATCCTCACCGCTCCTTTTCCAAGCTCGACCTACCCATCAGGAACGGGCATGCGCAGTAGCGCTCTCCACTACCGGCTCCTTCATTTAAAATCCGTGGTTGGGGCCCCTAGGTGGCTCACTCAGCTAAGTGTCTGACTTTGGCTCAGGTCATGATCTCACAGTTCATGAGTTCGAGCCTCACATTGGGCTCTGTGTGGACTGCTCAGAGCCTAGAATCTACTTCTGTGTCTCTCTCTTCCCCTCCCCTGCTTTCTCTCTCTCCTCTCTCTCAAAACTAAATAAACATTTAAAAAAAAAATTGAAACATGTGGTGGACGTTTTAGGTGTGCACTATAAATGTAATATCTAAACTTTTGGAATTTGGAAATTTCAGAAAGAAAAAAATATCAAGCCACAAAAACATGCTCACTCATCTATTTACACTCTGTCGCCAATTTTCCTTTTCTTATTTTACTAAATTCAATAATTCTGTACATTTAAATTTGGACTCATTCATTTTGCTTAACATCTTCCGTGCTTTCATTTAGTCTTCTATGGGAATCTTCGGTTTTGAAAGGAGCTAATTTAACGACTTACTAATTAGTTAAATTTCAGTTGTTTCCAAATTTGCTGTTAATTTATTTATGTTTTCTCACGATAAATTTCTCAAAGCTGCATTTTTGTGAAGGGAAATGAACCTTATTACAAGCGTTCAAATGTGTTTCTTTTCTTTACACAGAAAGTTCTACCAATTTTTGTTGCCACAAGTAATTTATGAATGTAATATGCAGCTTGTGTGTTTTACTGGACCTTATAGAATTAGGTATTTTGTAATTTTAAAAACTTTTCCTAATATATAGGAATAGTGGCATCTTGGGGTGCCTGAGTGGCTCAGTCTGCTAAACATCCGACTCTTGATTTTTGGCTCGGGTCATGATCTCACTGGTTGTGGGACTGAGCCCCGCATCTGGCTCTCCATTGCCTGTGTGGAGCCTAATTGGGTTCTTTCTCTTGCTCTCTCTCTCCCCCTCGTGCATTCTCTCTCTCAAAATGGATAAATAAAACTTCAAATAAAAAAAGAAATCTACTTCATAGTGAAACAAAATTCTCTCCTTGAAATAGAAAGGCAGGGAAAAAAATTCCCTCTTTTGAAGTATTATTTACTATGCATTTATTGGAAGCATAAGGTATATACATAAAACTCCACAGAGCAAAAATGTGCATATTATTGAACTGAGGGGGGTTGGACACTGTGTAACTCCTACAGAAATCAGAAAATCCTTCCTTCAAAAACCTTGAAAGACCCCATATGCTTCCGACACTCATTAACTGTCTCAGCTTCAAGGGAACCATTACATTGATTTTTTTAAAGTAGGCTCCACACCCGGTGTGTAGCCCAAAGGGAGGCTTGAACTCATGACCCTGAGATCAAGACCTGAGCTGAAATCAAGAGTCAGACACTTAACTGACTGAGCCAGCTAGGTGCCCCCACCCATTACGTTGATTTTAAGGAATGTGATGCAACTTTGTCTGCTTTTAAAATTTTATCCTATCAAACAGTTTTGGCATGAATCATTTATTTTTTCCTGTGAATTATTCCCACCAGTTTAATCTGTGTCCTTGTATATAAATGTATTTTCATATTGGGAGTTTATTGTATTTTTTTGTACTTATATAACCATAATGTATTTTTCCTTTTAACCTTCATCTGTATTTAGTGTTAGTGGCTTTTTAATATTATGAATAAAGGCAACACTGACATAGGCAGTAATGGATGTCTCTTTCTGCTTACACCATTTCTTTCTTTTGCAGTATGTAACTAGGGTGGAATGACTGGAATACAGAGAATGCATGTTTGCAATCCGGTTTCCAAAGCAATTAGATAAATTTACACTCTGACCAGACATGCACGGTCATGTCTATGGCTCCCAACCTCTATCAGTACGTTGTAGCATCAGAAGGTTTATTGCTAATTTTAGCTCTCCTGATGGAGGTGTAGTGATAACATGTTTTGATTATTTCTAATACATAATGATGTTCAGCTGCTTTTCAAATAGTTATTGGATACTTGAATATGTATACATTATCTCTCAGTACATAAGAAATTACCCAAAATTTAATGGCTTAAAAAAACAAATATCTATCGTCTCACAGTTTCTTTGGGTCGGAAATCTGGAGGCAGCTTAGCCAATGTGTCCGTTGGATCTCTTGGAGGCCACAATCAGTATGTTCACTGGGTTATAGTTTTCCAAAGGCCCAGCTGGGCGCGGATCCAATTCTGAGCTCCTTGACGCTGCTATTGGCAGGCCTCGTGGTCACCAGCTGTGCCTCTCTGTAAGGCAGTTGAGTTGGCAACACATGGCTCTTGGCTTCCCTCAGAGAGAATGGGAAGTGTGAGAATCAGTAGCCTTGATGGAAGCTATCACCTGATCTTGGAAATGCTTTCTCATCACTTTTGCTGTGTTCTCTTAGTCAGAACAAATGCTTTGGTTTAGCCGTCACTCAAGAAGAGGGGATCACACCACGTGTGAACAGCAGGAACCATGGAAGCCATCTTGCAAGCTGCCTTCTGCCCATTTTTTGTAAAGCACCTACCTGCTTGTGTCATATCGTGTTTCTTTTGCATTGTCTTTTTAAAAAATCTGATTTATGGGAATTATTTATTCTGGAAATAGTCTTTTACCATTATCGTGTATGAAGACATAATCTTTCACTGTGAAGGCAGCTTCCTTCTGGTATTTCAGTCAGATGAAAGTTGTTAATTTTAATGGAATTTATTTTAATCAATTTTCATTAATATTTAACACTTTTATGTTAAAATATCTTTCTTACCCTGAATGACAAAGAAATTTTTTTTACTACTGCTTAGAAGCATTGTTTTCAATTTTATCTTTTACAAGTTAAGGTTTACCATCATCCTGGACCGTATTCTTACAAATGAAATCAAGTAGAGGTCTCGACTGTTTGGTTTTAAAACAGGTTATCTTTCTTCTGTTAAGGAAAACCATTAAATACTCTCTTACCACACAATTTCTGGTCAGAACTTATCAGTATTTTTATTCCTTTTTCTGTTCACATTTGATGATGGCATACCACTGTCTTCTGCTTCTGTTTCTTGTTTTTTGTTTTTTTGTGTGTGTGTGTTTGTTTTTTGTTTTTGTTTTTGTTTTGGTTTTGGCTTGGGTGTTTTTTTTGAGGGGAAGAGATTTTTTTTCCCAGAAGTCAGTTGTCTTTTGAAGGTAATACGTCTTCCACCTCTGAATGCTGTTAAAACTTATTCTGTCATATTTGGGTTTTAGCTCAATAATGATGATAATGATGATGATGATGATGATGATGAAGATGGTGATGATAATGTCAGAAGTGGGTTTTTTGGTTCATTCTTTATGTGATTCCTAGTGTGACTTTTATCTTGGCCTGATGTCTTTCGTAAATTAGGGGGAATCCCCAGCTATTATATTTTCAAATATTATCTCTGCAGCACTCTCTCCTTTCTTGCTGAGATTCTATCACAAATATGTTCCTTGTATCAACTCTGTTTTTAATTTTCTAGTTTCCATTTCACATCTTGGATTTCTCTCATGTTTCATATAGAGCATTACCTCTATTCTCCATTTCTACTGTCATAGTTTGTATATTTTTCTTCTTTTCATTCATTGATAGTATGCTATTTTCTTTATGTGTATGTCTAATGAGCTGTTGAAACTTGCCATTGATTCTTTAACTTGTTCTTTTAACCTCCTATTTTAGATTCCCCCACCCCCAGTACTCTCTCTTCTAAAATTCTAAGTTTTTTTTTTTCTTTAATTTTCTTTCACATTTTAAACTTAGTTATTTAGAAACCTGGATATGGAAACTTAGGTATCTGGATTTTTTTTATAGCTCTATTTCTATTATCCAGGTTTTTTCCCCCTGTTATTCAGTTATAAATTTTTACTCCTCCTGTTCCTGGCCTGTTCGGACTGGACAGCAGATATTGTACACGAATGTTCACAGAAAAAACATGAAGACCAGGGATGATTTTATCGTTCCTCAGACGGCTTGTTTTGTTTTTTTTTGTTGTTGTTGTTGATTGGTTGGTTGGTGGATTTTTGCTTCTCGAACACAGCTGGGGGAATTATAATCCCACATCATCTACACACCAAATGGGACTTCAAAACCAGGTTTAAGTAGCTGGAAAGGTCAGTCAGTTTCTAGCTAATCCTTGTCTATGGTGTAGCCTCCAGCATCTCAACCCACATAACACAGGGTCCCGTCAGATGGGTGGGTCTTGGACTTCAGTTTGTGGCTGTCTGTACTTGACAAGGCTTCCAAACCTCAGCTTTTCAGCTTCTAAGTTCCTTGTTAAATTAACAGATCTCCCTCTGGGATAAATGATTCCAAATGTCCAGATCATCTTAGTAGTTTTCCTTCCTGGATTTTTAAAAAGTGTTTATTTAATTGTTTTGAGAAAGAGTGTGAGCAGGCGAGGGGCAGAGAGAGAGGGAGACAGAGAATCCTGAGCAGGCTCTGCACTAACAGCAGATGTGGGCTTGACCTCATGAATAGTGAGGTCATGCCTGAGCCAAAATCAAGAATCAGGAGCCTCATCAATGAAGTCACCAAGGCGTGCCATCTTTCCTGGATCTCGACTGTGTGATTCTTCACTTCTGTTTGGTTCTCTTATGATTTCAAGAGCAGTTATTTATTTGTTTTTGTCTTTTAAGTTTTTTCCTGAAGGTGTTGTTGATTTGGATGACTTAATCTTCCATTACCAACAAGGGAACTCACAAGTAGGACTCTGTACATACATAAGAAGTATGTGAATCAGTCCCTGTCATCATAAACCCAATGTTCTTGAAATATTCAATGTTATTGAAAGTCCAAGGTCCTCTTTCTAGTGCTTCTAACTTCTCAACCCTTCCCTGACGTTACTATTTGGTGGGAACTTCTCTTGGCCCTTCCCAAAGAGTTGACATGCGTATCCTTGTTAAATATTAGAATCTGAACTTGCTTTACATACATTGTATCACTGAATTCGAATTATTACAACACTCGTCAACACAATGTCTTAAAACACATAGCCACACATAAAGATATTTTACACATCTTGAATTGTGACATAGGATTATATATTAAACGTAAATTTTTTTTATGTTATTGCCCTGCTCATTGACATTTATTTCCAATGTGACATTAAACCAAGGCTGTGCTGAACGTCCTGTACCTCCATCTTTATGCTCACATAGGATCGATTCTCCACATTATATATGAAGATGTGGAATCAGGCACTGATGACATATATGCATTCTAAATTTCACACTGCACATCGATTCTCTGATATATATACATCTATCTATCAGTACTGCCACCAGTAAACTATGAGAGAAGTCATTTGTTTCCTACCAATTTTGTTCACAAATGATACTATCAAATGTTTTACTTTTTGAGGACATGATATGTATTTGAATCTGCTGTATAAGTTGGAAAGTACTTAAACCCATACAAGTTTATTTCTTGTATGTGGACTCACTGTAAGTTATGAGTAATGTGCAGAGAACCTGTTCTACATGTGATGCCTCAGTTTTTTTCCTTTGTACCTGTAGGTGCTGCCACATTGGCTACAGCACAGGGATAGACCTGGAGAATCAAATACTGGAAATCAGATACTTCTCCCGAAGGTGACATTCACTTTCGGTGGTCTGTTTAAGTAACACGCCCATAACTGAATTTAAGGAGATTCATGAATGGAAGGTATGTATGTACCTTAAAAGGATCAAATTAGAGAATGTTAATCCAAGAATAAGAAATAAATCAATATGGGTATATGGTGTTCGGAAATAAGGAATGTAAAAAGCCAAAGCTGGAATGCCGTAATGGGCACACACTGCGAGCAAGATGTGATCAAAAGACATACTTATGAGAAGTTTTAATGTGAGAAACATACATGAAATTTACCTTTGTATCCATTATTAGGTGTACAGTTCAATGACACTAAACACATTCATGTTGTTGTGTAACCATTACACCATTCATTTCTGGAGGTTTCTAAAACCCTGCACGCATTAAATACGGACTCACCAGTAACATTCTCCCCAGAAACTAGTAACCATATTCTATTTTCTGTCTCTATGAATTTGACTACTAGGTAACCCAAATAAGTGGAATTAAATATTTGTTGTTTTGTGTTTTGGCTTATTTCCCTTAGGCTAAATAATATTCGACCATGTGTATGTATGCATGTATGTATACGCGTGCGCACACACACACACACACACCATATTTTGTTTAACTATTGATCTATTGATGGTCATTTATAGTTTCCATCTTTTGACTATTTTGAATCATGATGCTATGAACAGTGGTGTACAGATACCTGTCCGAGTCCCTGTTTTCAATTCTTTAGGGTATGTAGTCACAAATGTAGATATTGGATCCTACTGTAGTCCTGTTTAATTTTTGAGGAGAAGTCATAGTATTTTCCAAGGAAGCAGCACCATTTTTGCATTCTCACCAGCAAAGGGCAATGGTTCTGATTGTTCCATATCCTTGCCAACATCTGATATTTTCCATGTGTTTGGATTCCATGTGTTTCCATGTGTCTGACCATATTCACCTTAATGGAAGTAAAGTGTTATTTCATTGTGGTTTTGATTTACATTTCCCTAATGATTAGTAACATATGCTTGTTGGCCATTATTATCTCTTCTTTGGAGAAATGTCTTGGCCAATTTTTAAACTGGATTGTTTGGTTGTTGCTGAGTTGTTATGAGAAATATTTAATTGTATCTCAAAATTTTCCATTTTAATTGGTTGTCGCTCAGTTACCTATGATTACCTTGTTAGGAAAATTATTGGGATGCTTTTTCTAGAACTCTACACACTGGTTTCTTTTATGTTATTGTAGTCTCTCTTTTTATTTTTGAGAACACTTCTATTTATTTTAGTTTAACATCCATGAATTCTTGTGATTCAAAAGTGTTTGTGAGTCAATATAGTTAGTTATTCTGATGCTATACAATAATGATTTCTGACTCACAGTCTACATTCCCACCTAGGAAATGTAGATATGTTGATAATAAAATGCGTCTCTCTCTTTTCCTTTTTCATGTGTTTCATCTTCAGAACAACAGGATTTTATGTGAACCAATAAAACATAGCTAACCGGTTACAGTACTGAGATGTGAACTGTTAAAAATGGCTGACTGAATTTCCATCTGCTCACATTCATATCTTCTACACACCATTGGTTTAGCAACTTCCCTGTTAAAGGTCACACGACACAAACCGGGAGAAAGATGTTTTGTAAGATCTCCAGCAACATGAGACTCTTGGAGGGTGGTTCTTTGTTTTCAATGTCAATGCCAGGTGGACAAATTTCCAATGATTACCTGTTTTACTGAGGCTATTTTTATCCAGGCACGGTTCGAGAGAGTTCACTGAGATTAAATTACTCATTCAACATACATTCTCAGGCACTACAGAGTGCAGTCACTAGGCGTGCTAGAGGGATGACTTATGCATACATAGTCTTTATAGGAGCTTATGGTTTTGTGGGGAAAAAGATATAAAATAAACACGAATATGCAGGAATATCTCCAAATATTGGTAGAATATCAGAAGGACAAGAACAGAGTTCTGTTAGAGTGTGTGTGATATTTATTGGGGTATCACCCTTGTCCAGGGTTGGAGAAAGACTTGGGGGACAAAATCTCATTATTAAGCCTATGAGATGGAGGGTTGCTCCCTAGAGAATGGCAACATGATAAGATAAATTCCAACGTATTAGGCTGATTAGCAGATATGGATTGGGAACATCATGGCATGAATTACTTAAAATAAACCATGACAAATATGAGCAACAGAGCACTTTGTCTCCCCATTTAAAGTTCCCATCTCTCAGCCGATAGGAACATCACAACATTTAAAAGATTTAAAGCATAAATTAACGCATCATAGGGATGACTGCCCAGGTAGATTTGTTGTTCTTTTTCATAACCCACTTTTCCCCAAAGAAATGTTGCAACTCAGGAAAACTCTGAAAGCTGGACTCATAATTTATGGGTATAATGGTGATTACAGTGTTCCAGAAAGTGTTCAGGTGTCACTCTGGCCACAAATAATTATATCCTCTTCTAAAATAAATTATGTATCTTCTACAAAAGATATCTACTTCAGTATAAGTATTACACTACCTCAAATTATGGTTTAATTTTTTTTAAATCATGAAATACCACCTATATAGACAAAGGGCACAAAAAGGGCACAAAATCGGTATATAGCTGAATGATTTCACACAAAGCTAACACCAACGAAACCGCCCCTTGCAAGATTAAAACACTTTCACTTGTCTGAAGCCCCCTCATACTTTGGACAATCAATGGCCTTTCTTCTCCTCAACTATTCTGAGCTTTATTCATCGCCCACTTGTATGTCTTTATAATTTTAGTATATAAACTTGTAATCCTGAGCCTTGAGGGTAGTTTCCTGAACTGTTAAACTTTCAATGTAGCATCATATGGTGTGTATTTTATCCGTGCCTTCTTTTGCTCAAAATCATGTTTCTATGAATTGACTTCTTGTGTGTGCCTGTGAATCATTTGTGTTGATTTCTGGAGATCATATAAACACAATGACTTATGTATCCATTATAATGTGACTGTAAAACTGATTTGTATCTAGGTTTTGACTGCTGCCCGCCTGCTAATCCTTGTGTGTGTCTCTTGGCACACGTCTTAAGTATGTGTCACTTTAGAAGGAAGGTCTGACCGTCTCCAACGCGGATATAACAACTTACGCTCCCACCAACCAAGTGGGTGAAAGTTCTACACGCTTGATATCGAAAGTAACAATATTTGTTTATACCCTAAATATTTGGCCATTCTGGTATAAATGTAATGGTATCAATGTGGTTGTAATTTTCATTTCTCTGATCAGTAACAAGATAAAGGATATGTTTTTATGGTTCGTTATTGGACAATTAAATATCATCTTTTATAAAAGGTCTACTTAAGTCTCTTGTACTGTTTTATATGGTGTTTTTTTCATATTTATTTTCATTTCTTGGTATATAGAATAAAATCTATTGAATAAAGGTTCTATTGGGTTACTTTTGTGTCACCTCGTTTGTGGTCTTGATACACACTTGACATTTCAAAATTGTCACTTTTTACATTAAAAAAGCAACTTTATTGAAGTACAAATCATATGCCCTAAAATCCACCCATTTTAAATGCAGTATTCGGTGACATTTTAGTAAATTTATAAAATTGTGCAACCACCACTAAAATCCCGTTTGGGAAAACTGTCACCCCCCAGTGGTTCCTTTGTGTTTATTTTCAGTTAATCTCCACACCCGCCCAAGGCATACGTTTATGAGGCAGTCTCGCTCAATAAGTTAATCTTTTTTTTTTTCATATTTTATATAAATGGCATAATAGCCTCAATATATAGTCTCTGGTATCTGATTTCTTTCACTTACCATAGCGCTTCCGTGGTTAATCCCTACTGGAATGTGTATCAGTACTTCCTTCGTGCTGACGGAAGAGTATCCCATTTTATAAATAGACCACTCTTGTTTACCAGTTCACCAACTGAGGGACATTTGAGTTCTTTCCAGTTTGGAGATAGTACGAATAATGCTGCTACAAACTTGGATCCGTGTACAAGTTTTTGTGCAGATACATGTTTTTACTTCTTTTTGAAAGATTCCTAGAGTAGCAAGGCTAAGTTACAGAGTAAGTTGATATTTAAGTTTATCAGAAACTGCTAAACTGTTTACAAAATGTCTGTATCATTTAACATTCCCACCAGCGATGTAGAAGGTTTACAGTTTTCTACCGCCTCACTGAGACTCATTACTGTCTATCTTTAAAAATCTAACCTAGGGCTCCTGGGGCTCAAGGTCATGATCTCACAGTTCGTGAGTTCAAGCCCTGGATCAGTCTCTGTGCTGACAGCTAGGAGCCTGGGGCCTGCTTCAGATTCTGTGTCTCCCTCTCTCTCTGCCTCTTCCCCGCTTGCGCTCTGTCTGTCTCTCACTCTCTCAAAAATAAACATTAAAAATTAAATTAAAATAAAATTTATCTTGTATAGTGTGTACGTGTAGTGGTACCTTATTATGGTTTTAATTGACATTCTTCTAGTAACTAATGATATTGAGCATATTTTGTTTATGTTTGCTAGTCATTCATATATCTTCTTTAGTGAAATATCTATTCAAATATTTACCCATGGCACAGTTGTGTCTTATAATTGAGCTGTAAGAGTTTATTCTGTGCTCGTATGTTCAATAATTATGTATATAATATGAAAATATATTCTCACAATTACTTCTTTTAATTTATTCTATTAATGTTATGTTTGGAGCACAAAATCTTTTTAATGAAGTCGAATTTATTTTATTCTTTATGTCTCAATGTCACTAAGATTTTCTATATTTTCTCCACAGTTTTTTAAATTTTAGGTTTTACATTTAGGTATGTGTTCCATTTGAGTTGATTTTTTTAAGGTAAGGGTCAATATTTCTTTCTTTCTTCCTTCCTTCCTTCTTTCCTTCCTTCCTTCCTTCCTCCCTCCCTTCCTGCCTCCTTCTTCCTTCCTTCCTTCCTTCCTTCCTTCCTTCCTTCCTTCCTTCCTTCCTCCCTCCCTCCCTCCCTTCCTGCCTCTTTCTTCCTTCCTTCCTTCCTTCCTTCCTTCCTTCCTTCCTTCCTTCGTTCATTCATTTGTTCGTTCGTTCCTTTCTCCCTCCCTCCCTCCCTCCCTCCCTCTACCTCTACCTCTTTCCCTCTCTTCCTCTCTTCCTTCCTCTTTTCCTCTTTTCCTTCCTTCCTTCCTTCTTTTCTTCTCTTTCTTTCTTCCTTCCTTCCTTCCTTCCTTCCTTCCTTCCTTCCTTCCTTCCTTCCTTCCTTCCTTTCCTGCTTTCTTGCTTTCCTGCTTTCTTTCTTAGTGACTTCCCAATGATCTCAATACCATTTGTGCAAACACTATCCCTTCCCCACTGGATTTTCTTCACAGTTTTGTTAAAATTCAACTTACCACAAATATGAGGATTTATTTCTGGACTCACTTCTGTCTCATTGCTCTCCATGCTTATCCTTGCCACAGTACCACATGAACATAAATAGATCGGCTTTAAGTAAATTTTGGATTGTATAGTTTGTGCATTTGTACCAGAAAAGACTGTTGAGATTTGTGTGTGTGTGTGTGTGTGTGTGTGATTACAGTCGTCTGTTGTTAATTGTAGAGAATACTGAATAATCTAGCAAATACATACGTAATATCTCTCCACTTCCTTAGATACTTAATTCATCTGAGTAGTGAGTTTCTTTTTTATAGTGCAAGTCTTGTATTCATTTTCGCAATTTTATTCTTACATATTTTGTTATTTTTGATATTATTTTAACAGATTTTTCTTATATTATTTTCTGTAGATTAGTACTATGCAGAATAGAATTGATATTTTATGGTACTATTGTTTCTGAGACTTTGCTAAACTCAATTATAACTTTCAAAAGTTGTGCAAGTGTGTGAGTGTTGTGAATTCCTAAAGTTTTTCTGCATTTAGGATTCAGAATTATGTCCTTTGTGAATAAGTCAACCTTACTACTTCCTGTCCAATCTAGATATCTTTTGGTTTGGTTTTGTTTATTTTATTTTTGTTTTTGGTGAAAATGGACCAATTTGGCATGTTTGTACCTTAAGGACAGGTCTTTGAAAGCATATAAATCTCTCAAGGTATGCTTATGTCTTTGTAACTGCTTTGTAGGAGGCTAAGAATTTTCCTTCCATTGCTAGTTTGCTGAGTCTCCCCCCCCCTTTTTTTAATGAATGAAGGCTTCATTTAGTCAAATGCTCTTCTACATCTATCAGGATGATCAAGTAGTGTTTGTCCTTTATTGTGTTATTGTTGTGTTTTTCATTAAATTATATTTAGGAGAGAAATCAATCCTGCATTCCTAGGATAGATCACATTTGTTAATGATTTACATTAAAAGTTAATGTACTTTTGTTTAATGTTTTTAACGACCTAATTATTTTTGAGAGAGAAGAAAGAGTGAGAGAGAGAAAGCACGAGCAGGGGAGGGGCAGAGGGAGAAGGAGTCACAGAATCCGAAGCAGGTTCCAGGCACCGAACTGTCAGCACAGAATCCAGACGGGGCTCAAACTCATGAACCTTGAGATCATGAGCGGAGCGGAAGTCGGTCATTTGACTGAGCCACCCCGTCGCACCTAAAAGTTAATGTACTTTTAAAAAAGATGTTGGAATTTATTTGCTAATATTTTGTTAAGGATTTTGTGCATATTTTCATTAGAATTAATGGTCTGTTGTTTCCTTGTAAAATCTTTATCTTTACTGAATAGGTTGTGAAGTGTTCCTATTCTATTTTCTTACATAATTTGCAAAAGATCGGTATTATTTCTTTTTTAAACATTTGATAAAATTTGGTGGTGCAGGCAACTAGACCTGGGCTTTTGTTGTGAGAAAAATCTTAATTGTTAATGAAACATCTTTACTTGATATGGTACATTCATATCCTTTATTTGTTTGTGAATCAATTTTGATAACTTGTGTCATCATTGTAATTTATTCATTTTATTCTCAGTGTTTAATTTGTTGGCATGAGATTAATCAAGATGTTAGTTTACAGTTCTTTTAATTTTTGTAGTGTCAGTTGTGATGATCTGTTTTCAATTCCTCTTTTTTTTTTTTAATTTGTGCCTTTTCTTTTCCTTTCTCTTGGACAGCATAGCTAAATGTTTGCCAATTTTGTTTCTCTTTCCAACAAATGATGTTTTACTTTATTGATTTTTTCATTTTTACATATTCTATTTCTCTGATTTCTTCTGCAATTTTTATTTCCTTTCCACTATTTCACTGGGGTTTAATAGCGTTTCCTGTTCTAGTTTCTCGAAATAGAAAGTTAGGATACCAATTACTTATTTACTTATATTAGCTTTTAAAGCTGTTTATTTTTAAGAACTGTTTTAGCTACATACCATATTTGCATTTTTATTTTCATTTATTTCAAATATTATTTAATTTTCTTTTTAATTCTTTTATCCATTGGTGATTTAAAAGTGTTGTTTGAGTGCCTAATATTAGTGTATTTCCCAGACATCTTTCCATTGGTGATTTCTATTTTATTTTATTTTGAGTGTGAGAGAGCATACATGAGTAGAGGGAGATAGAGAATCTCAAGCAGGCCCCATGCATTGTGCGGCTCAATCCCACAACCCTGGGATCCTGACCTGAGCTAAAATCAAGAGTCCAACATGCAGCCCATTGAGCCACCCGAGTGCCCCTCCATTGGTGGTTTCTATTTCAGTTGATTATGCTAGAGAAATAACTTTCCTGCTTTTCATCATTTTAAATTACTGAAACTTATCTTAAGATTATATCACATGTGATCTTTAAAAAATGTGTATTCTGTAACTGTTAGGTGGATTGTTCTATACACGACAATTAAAGTTGGTTAATAATTTGTTCGAGTCCTGTATATCCGTATTCACTTTCTGCTTGGTGGTCCCATTCATTATTGTAAGTTTTATATTAAAATTTTCAGCTGTTATTGGTCTCTATTTATAGACATACAACTGAGATATTTCAACATGGCTTCCAGACCCCTTTGTAAAGCAAATATCACAATAAAGTGAGCTAAATAAACTTTTTGGTTGCCCAATGCATATAAAAGTCATATTTACACTCTACTGTAGTCTATTAATTGTGCGGTAGCCTTGTGTCTAAACAATGTGCACACATTACTTAAAAATTACTTAATTGCTAAGAATTGCCAGCAGTCAACTGCGCTTTCAGCAAGTTGTAATTTTTTTGCGGGTGGAGGGTCTTGCTTTAATATTGATGGTTGCTGACTGATTAGGGTGACGGTTGATGGAGGTTGGGGTGGTGGTATTGTGACGACTTCTTTAAATAAGACAACAGTAAAGTTTGCCACACCGTGTGACTCTTCTTTCACAAATTATTACTCTGCAGTGTGTGATGCTGTGGGCTAACATGCTGCCCACAGTAAAACTACTTTCGACATGGGAGTCTGTCCTCCCACACCCTGCAGTTGCTTTTTTAACTAAGTTTATGCCACATTCTAAACCCTTTGTTTTCATTTCAACAGTCTTCACAGCATCTTCGCCAGGCATAGATTCCATTTTGGGAAACGAATTTTGGGGCGACTGAGTTGGTCAGTAGGTTAAGCATCTGACTCTTGATTTTGGCTCATGTGTCTGAGATCAAGCCCTGCATCAGACTCCACGGTGGGCATGGAACCTGCTGAAGATTCTCTCTCTCTCTTCGTCTCTCTCTCTCCTCTCTCCTGTCCTCTCGCTTCCCCCACTTGCTCACATTCTCTCTCAAAAAAAAAAAAAAAAAAAGGAAAATACATAAAGAAACCACTTTCATTGCTCATCCATAGAAAGCAACTTGTCATTTGTTAAAGTTTTATAATGCGATTGCAGCAATCCAGCCACACCTTTAGGCTTTATTTCTCTTCTAGCTTCTCTTGCTGTTTCCACCAGTGCCTGCACTAAAGACTTTAATCCCTCCGTCATCCACGAGACTTGGAATCAATTTCTTCCAAATTCCAGTTCATATTCCTGTTGCTATTTCGATCTCATCCCATGAATCACAGATGTTCTCGATAGCATCTGGAAGGTGAATCCTTTCCAGAAGATTTTCACTTGCTTTGTCCAGATACATCAGAGCAATCACTATCTATGGCTGCTGTACCTATAGCCCGATGAAATACATTTTTTTAAATAAGAAAAAGTTGAAACTACTCTTTGATCCGTGGATGCACAGTGGATGTTGTGGCAGCATCAGTCCTGCCGCACGTCTCCATCAGAGCCTTTGGGTGACCAGGTGCTTTGTCCATGAGCCGTCCTATTTTGAAAGGAATTTTCTTCTGAGCAGCCAGTCTCCACGATGGGGTGAAAATGTCGTAAGCAGACGTGCTGTCATCCAAGCTTTGCTTTTCCGTTTACAGACCACGGGCAAAGTCATTTTAGCAAAAGTCTTCAGGGTGCCAGGATTTTCAGGATGGGAAATGAGCATTGGATTCAACTTCAAGTCACCACCTGAATGTGCCCCTGAGGGGGAGAGTCAACTTGTTTTTTGAAGCTTTGAAGCCAGGCGTTGACTTATCCTCTTTAGCTATGAAAGTCCTAGCTGCCATCTTCTTCCAATAGAAAATGATTTGGTAAGCATTGGTAATCTGCTATCCAGTGTAGCCACCCTTACTAAGAATCTCAGCCAGAGCTCCTGGAGAACTCTCTGGAGCTTCCACATTAACACTTGCTGCCTTACCTTGAAATCGTATGTTATCGTCTTAGCTTTTGTCCTTAAACTTCATGAGCCAACCTCTGCTAGCTTCGGACTTTTTTTCTGCATCTTCCCTACCTCTCTGCCTTCAGAGAACTGAAGACAGATAGGGCCTGGCTCTGGATCTCGCTTTGGCTTAAGGGAATGTTGAGGCTGGTTTGATATTCTTTTTCTCCGTATCCACAGTACGGCTATTTTTGCGTTTTTATCATCTGTGTGTTCACTGGAGTAGTATTTTTATTTCCTTCAAGAACTGCCCCCTTACATTCACAACCCGGCTTACTGTTTCAGGGAAGAGGGCTAGCTTTGAACCTGTCTTGGCTTCGAACGTGCCGTCCTCAGCTTAGTCATTTCTAGCTTTTGATTAAAAGCGAGAGACCTATGACTCTTCTTTCACTGGAATACATAAGAGGCCACTGGAGGGTTATTAATTGACCTAATTTCAATGCTGTCGTGTCTCAGGGACTAGGAAGATGTGAAGAGAGGGGAAAAATAATGGGGAACGGCCAGCCCGTGGAACGGTTGGAACACACACATTTATAGATTAGATTTGAAATATTGTGAGAATTACCAAAAGGTGACACAGAGAAACAAAGCGAGCAAACGCGGCTGGAAAAACGGTGTTGATAAGTTTGCTCAACATAGAGTTGTCACAAACAGTGACGACATGCAGAAAAGGCAGTATCTGCGAAGCGCAATGAGACAAAACGTAGTAAAATGACGTATGCCTGTATTTGCAAGTTCTATTTAGGAATTCCTACTTTATTGTAATTGTTTATATTTTTATCCGTGGGCCAAAACATAATGCGAATCGATGCAATGCTTTCTCAAGTACTGTGGATTTACACACCAAGTTATGATATTAGGCAGGGCCAGTTTTTCAAAGGTATTGGCAATTTTGGGCCCCGTGCGGTGCCACATAAATTTTAATATGAGCTTGAAAACTTCAAAATCTTTGATTCTGACTTCATTTGTATTGATTTGATTGAGAGTTTCTTTGAGAGAAAGTAGGCCTCTTTATTAGAATGAAAAATTGAATCCATATTATCCTAAATATCCCTCAACTTGAGTTTTTTTTTTGTTTTTCTCAGAATTATGTCACCGTTTTCTATTCTAAGTCTTAGATACTCATTCAGGTTTTCATCCTTTCATTTGAGAGGATTGTTGGTGCTGTTGTTACTGTTTTTATTTAAACGAATCCTTTAAAAATTCATTTTCTAACCGTTGCTTGTTGCCTCTGTCTGCTCAGGCTGCTATAACAAAACACCATAAACTGGCTGGTTTGAACAACAATCAATTCTTTCTCAATTTTGGAAGCGATGGAATAGAGGTCAAGGTGATGGCCACTTCGGTTCTTTCTGTGAACCGTCCTCTTGACTCAACAGAGAGCAGCCTTCTCTCTGTGTCCTCATGTGGCAAGAGAGAGAACTCTGTTTTCTTTAGTTCTTGTAAGAATATGCAAATCACCTTGAGATGCCACCCTCTGGGCCTAGTCCCCACACCAAATGACATCATATGTGGACTTGGGGCTTTAACAGTGAATTATGGGATGAGACACACATTCAGTCCATAATACTTGTAGATATAGAAATACAACTGATTTTTTATGAATTGGCCCTATATCCAATAACTTTGGAATTAATTCATTTTTATTGAAAACATTATCTATAAGTAAGTTTTGGATGTCTATAGCCAAGCAATTCATCTAAAACACAATTCAAATAAAAAAATATAGACATTGAAAGAAAATGAGCAATATCTCTGCCATCTGGGTAAAATTGCTGATCTAGCACTATGTTCCAAGGGAAGACATCCTTTGAGAATGAAGTTGATATAATGGCATTTCAGACTAACCAAAACTGACAGAACTCAGCACCACCTGAACCAGAGTAAAAAAAAACAAAATGACAACAACAACAAAACAAAAAACAAAAAAATAATTTTTTTCAGGTAAAAGTAAAATTATTATGGTAGAAGTCTAGAGATTTGGTAATGAATTAAAACAAATGACAAGAATGAATACATAGGTAAGTGGACATGAAATTGAACAAAAGAACCCATACATGGGAAGAGAGAGCACTCTTTCTTACTCTTTGTCCACTCATCACAGATCAAGAGGATATATTGACAAAGGATATATTTGTAGAATATATAAAGAGCTTTTAGACTTAGGGAGCCCGGGTGGCTCAGTCAGGCAAACATTCAACTTCAGCTCAGGTCATGATCTCGCGTTTCATGAGTTCGAGCCTCATGTTGGGCTCTGTGCTGACAGCTCGGAGCCTGGAGCCTGCTTCAGATTCTGTGCCTCCCTCTCTCTCTGTCCCTCCCCTGCTCACACTCTGTCTCGCTCTCAAAAATAAACATTAAAAAATTTTTTTAAAAAAAGCTTTTAGACTTAATAACAAGATAAATAATATAATGAAAAAGTGGGTAAAAGATTCAAATAGACATTTCGCCAAAGATATACAAATGCCTAATATGCATATGAAGATACACTCAAAATCATTAGTCATTAAGAAATGCAAATTAGAAATCACAATAAGATAGTTATACATTCACTGGAAAAGTCAATATTGAAAAGACAAATCCTACCAAGTATGACAAGGATATGAAAAATATGTTTTTACAAAGACCCATGCACAAATGTTCATAGCTGCTCTGCTTATGGAACAGCCAAAAACTTGAAGAAACACACAGATAATTATTGCATAGCAGTAAAAAGTATTAAATTAATAATATGCATAACAACATGGATCGGTCTCAAAACAATTATGCTAATGCAAAATAAGCCATACAAAATCAGCACCTACATTATGATTCCATACAGCTAATTCACTAATCTATACATATGACAACACTTTTTAAAGTTTATTTATTTATTTTGAGAGAGAGAAAGAGAGAGAGTGCAAGCGGGGAAGGGAAGAGAGAGGAGAGGGAAAGGGAGAATCCCAAGCAGCCTCTGTGCTGCCAACTAAGAGCCCGACGAGGGTGGTGGTGGAGCGGGGTGGGGTGGGGAGATGGGGCTCGATCCCAGGACCCTGGGATTATGACCTAAGCAGAAATCAAGAGTCAGACATTTAATCGACTGAGCCACCCAGACGCCCCAAGATTTTGTTATTTGATTGGGAGAATTTATTTCTTTATCCTTCCTTTATGAAAAGTGGAAGTCCAAGAATGAATAGAGGATACTTAATACATACTTCTGGAATGGGGGGACAGAATAATTGCATGAATTCTGACAGAAACGAAGCATGTACGAACTGATTCAAGGATAACAATTAGAAAGAATTCTGTCTCTAATAGCACCTGGCCTGGCTACAGTGTTTGCAGTTACTGCTACATTTGTCATTTATTTTTATTTATTTTATTATTATTTTATCATAATCCTCAATGATCCTAACACTTAAAAAATTTTTTTGTTGACCGTTCAACTCTGCGAGTTTTGTGTCATGTTCAAAGTACTATGAAAACACTCAGCATTCAAAGACTGTACCATTGAGAATGGGAAAGCAGTCTAAAAATAAATTTTAAAAATTCAGGGCAACATATAAATGATAAATGCCAACTCTTCTGTTCCTTATTAAAATTCACACCACAGCCTCTTGTGGCTCTTTTCTTTCTCAACGGTTTAAGTACTTACAACTTATGTCACTATTCCTTACCCATCCATAACACCTTACAATTGCACCTCTGCCGAAACTTCTATTGAAAAATTCTTCAAGTTTCATCCTTAACTCCCTGGAAGTATAATCCAGAAGACAGTCTTCAGTTCCCTTGATGTGTCCTACTGTCACCTACCCCTTACATCATTAGATGATATGTCACTCTTCTTTTTCTCCTTTGACCATTTAGACCAAAGTAATCCTACTATTTGGGTTTTGATGATGTTTCATATTCTCTGTATTTCTTCTGTTATGATTTTATTCATGCATGATGCTTTGATAACAAAGCTATCTCATCTTGGGGCACCTGGGTGGCTCAGTCAGGTGACCGAGTCTTGGCTGTGGCTCAGGTCATGATCTCACGGCTCATGGGATCCGGCCCCGCGTTGGGCTCTGCGCTGCCAGCATGGAGCCTATTTGAAATTGTCTGTCTGTCTGTCTCTCTCTCTCTGCCTCTCCCTTGCTTGTGTTCTCTCTGTCTCAAAATAAATAAATAATTCTTTTAAAGCTATCTAATCTTGATTTCTTGCCTGAACTGGACACAAATTCCAAACTATGGAATTTATGGGAACAACAAATGCCGTGCAGATTTTCAATGAGCTGCTCAGCCGCAACACACTCAAAATGGTCCTCTTCATCTATTAACTGCCACTGTCTACTTCCACACACACCTTCCTGGTGCACGGCCTGATTTATCAATGTCACAAAATACTCTATTGTAGATAGTCCTGGGAAATCACAGAGATTATTAATGTGATCGCGGGGAAAAGATGAGAATTCAAATTAGGGAAGACAGCTAAGAGATACTGGCAAAATAACGGAATTTAAGCAGAGAGAAACAGTATAGAAAACCTCAACAATGGGCTCCTGGTGCCTCATGTAAGAAGCTTGGAAGCTACCACTGTGTCCTAACGACAACAACAAATTTGAAAAGACTGAAAAATAACCCTTCTTGGATCTGCAAGAGAGGTGAGGACACAGTGCAAACCACTGGCCCCAAGATTGGAGAAAGAGAGGGGGGTTGTTTGTTTTTTTTACTATTGAGTTGTGTGGTGTGTGTGTGTGTGTATGTGTGTGTGTGTGTATGTAATAGATATTGCATCTTAACAGATGTGTTTTGCAAATATTTTCTCCAACTCTGTAAGTCGCCTTTTCATTTTGTTATGTGTTCCCTTGGCTGTTCCCTTGAAACTTTCAAGTTTGGTGTAGTCTCACTTCTTTCTCTTTGCTTTTCTTCCCTTTTCTCCTGATGTCAAATGCAAAAACAAAACAAAATCAAACATTGCCAAGACCAGTGTCGGACAGCAAAGGGCTTAAGTCCTATGCGTTCTTCTAGGAGTTTCACAGATTCCAATCGTGCGCTTAACTTCTTAACCCATTTTGAGTGGATTTTCATGTATAGTGTAAGATAGGGCCCCGATTTCATTCTTTTGCATGTGAATATCCACTTTTACCAATGCCATTTAATGAAAAGATTATCCTTTTCCAGAAGTATAATTTCGGCACCTTGTTAAAAATTGACAGTATATACATGGGTTTATTTTGGGCTCTCTGTTCTGTTCTATTCATCCATGTGTCTATTTTGCTAAGACTATACTGTTTTAATTACCATAGCTTTGTTTAAAATAGGAAGTTGATCCCTCCAAGTTTATTCTTTCTCAAGTGCGATTCAGCTATCCAAGATCCTTTGTGTTCCCACAAAGCTGTGTGTGTGTGTGTGTGTGTGTGTGTGTGTGTGTGTGTGAAACAGGACACTGAGTTTTTGATGAGGTGCACATTAAATCTATAAGTACCTTTGGACAGTATGACCATTGTTACGATGTTAATTCTTCAATCCATAAACACTGAATATCTTTCTATTTCTTGTGTCTTCTTTAATTTCTTTCATTAATGCTTTATTGTGGGTTTTTTTTTGTATGTACAGATCATTCATCCCCTTGACTAATTTTATTCTATTTGATGCTTTTGAAAATGAGATTTTAAGAAGCACATATAGATGAAAAATAAATGGATGAAGAAAAATATACTATGCTAGTACTAATTAAAAGAAAGTCTTTAAAATTAAAAGACTAATTAACTATACTTATTTCAGATACAGGAGATTTCAAAGCAAGGGAAGTTATTAGGCATAAAAAAGTGCATTACATAATGATAGAAGGGTCAAATCTCCAAAAAAAAAAAATCCCTAACAATCCTTAATGTGTGTAAACCTAGCAACAGAGCATGAAGCCACCTGAACCATAACTATGGAACAGCAAAAAGAAATAGATGAACCCACTATTAGTTGGAGATGTCAACACCCTTATCAGAAATGGAAAGATCTGGAAGGCAGAAATCCAGTAAGGACATAGTTCAAAACATCAGTATCCAAAATGAACTGGTTTAGAATATTTCGTCTCTGAGCAACTTCTTGTCTTCTTGAGAATCTCATGCTACTACACTCCTAATTCCACTGTTACTCCTGCTAACGCCACACTAATAATCTAATAATGATGATGCCGCCAATGGGGATCGTACATTGTGTGTCAGGCACTGGCCTGAGTCCTTTGTACATGTTCATTCAATTAATTCTTGCGCTAGGAAATGGAGACTCAAGTACGATGTGTAATCTGCGAAGGTTTATACTGTTTCATGACCGATTCAGGATTCAAATTGTAGTAGTCTCTTCCCAGAGTCCAATCTTAACATTAAATATCTTCATATGGGAAGGATTTTTAAGAAATGGAAGAGGGGCTCCTGGGTGGCTCAGTTGGTTAAGCATCTGACTCTTGATTTGGGCTCAGGTCAATGTCTTCCATGTAGTTAGTGAGTTCAAGCCCCACATTGAGCTCTGCACTGATAGCACGAAGCCTGCTTGGGATTCTGTCTCTCTCTGCCCCTCCCCTGTTCACGTGTGCTCTCTCTTGCTCTCTTTCTCTCTCTCGAAATTAATAAATAAACCTTAAAAAAAAAGAAATTGAAGAAGCTGATGGTGATGTTACAGACCTGTTTCTATTTCATGAAGAAAGGATTGCTGGGAATGGCCTTAAATGCCAATAAATTGTTTTCTTCTTACCATGTCTCACGGTCTTCTTAGAACCGGTGTTGGAGGGGTGCCTGGGTGGCTCAGTCGGTTAAGCGTCTGACGTCGGCTCAGATCATGACCTCACAGTCTGTGAGTTCGAGCCCCGCGTCGGGCTCTGTGCTGACGGCTCAGAGCCTGAAGCCTGCTTCAGATTCTGTGTCTCTCTCTCTGACCCTCCCCCACTCATGCTTTGTCTCTCCTGCTCTAAAAAAAAAAAAAAATTTAGAACCGGTGTTGGAAATCTTATCCTAAAGTTCCAAGTTCAGCATACCATATTTCGCTGAGAACAGAACCACTTCTCAGAAACTCTATCTGTCACCAGCTCTCAGATGGCCTCTGTTGATCTATGTTAAAAAAAATACAATAGAATAAAATCTGAACAATCTAACCATGACGCCTATGCAGAAAACTTTTTGCTTAAGCATCCACATAATATGTAAACCAATTTCCTTGAAATTCACATTTCTAAAATTAAAACAGGCATATTTTACTGTTAAATGACCCATTTGAAAATACCTCCAATTTTCTCTGGAAACGGTTTTTACTTTCACATACCCTCCCTATATCGTCTACTTCATGAATTATAAGCTGTTCTTGCATACATTCTCTCTGTGGTAAAAATTAATGCTGGTTCAAATATATAGATTTATCACATTTATGGAAAACGGTAATTAACCACTTCTCTAACCTTGGGCGAGTAATATAATTTCCACGGACTCTCCTTTCCTCATCTTTAAAATAAAGGTGTTCGGACAGATTATCTCCGGTGTCCCTCCCAGTTCTACGAATCTGTGATACACTATAAAAGAAACTCACTGTCCACTTAGGGATGCGTCCAATAACATGATATAAATGGCTTCCGTTCAGGGATGACTATGCCCTTTAGTGACCTTGAGGTAGGGTTTTTTTTTTTTTCCCCCCCAGATTCATGCATTGCAGCTAAGAGAGGCCTGTGCACTTAGCTCCAGCTGACACAACAGCACCAGGGAGGAGAATTGGGGCTGGAACCGGATTCTTGGTATGTTGTCTTCTTCTGTCTCTAAATATCCATTCCTAGCAACAAAAAGGTAACAACCATCTGTTTCCTGCCACTCGCAATTCCAAATCAGCTCTAAGGATGTTGCGAGGAGGCTCTCTGTGAAAATACATTTGAAGTAAAACCAGAAAGATCATAAAGCAAATGTCTGTTTGCTTTTCCTAGGGGCGAATCTGCCTGGAAGTTGCTCTTTCTCTCTCAAATCTGGCAAGGCAGATAAACCGCCCTGGTGTCATGCCGAGAAGAGAAAGCTGGGGGATCCTCCGGGTGTGCGAGACAGAGCATCCCTTAGATCACAGGTTTTCATCCGGAGTGTCAGAACTCAGCTATGAGCGGGGACCAGCTGGGACAAGGGAGCGGGGTACTCTATGTAACACAAGCTGTGTTTTGTTTTTCCTATGATCTATCCAGACAGGAAAAAAAAAAAAAACACAAAAAAAACCTGAGGACAGGTAAGCCTGAGTATCTCTTCAGGAATAAAAAAAAAAAAAAAAAAAGTAAACCCTTTCTTATGTGGGCCATGATTTAGGCAAAGGAGGGTATTTATAGACCAGCAGATCAAGCCACAGAGTGGTGAGAGCGACCATGAGAAAAATAGTACCAATGAGTGACCACACGGCCCCTTAACTGGGCCAAGGGCCCTCTCTGGGTCTGGGGCACAGGGGAACTGCCCTGTGTGCCTTGATGGCGAAAGGAAGAAAAGCGGCCTTAGAAGAGAGCGTACCGCACAGCGCAGGACGGTGGTGTGGACAGGGGAATAGAGGTCCTTGTAAGAGGATGCAGGTAAAACAGATCTGTCAGGGTCCCGGAGAGGGCCGCTCAGCGGCCGGAGTGTATTATCAATAATGACAGCTTTCCAAGGTGCTGAGTCGTCAATCTTCAGGGCGTGATTGCTGCGCGCAGAGCGAATCTCAGAACCGGCGCAAAGCGTCAGAAGGGATTGAGTTGGAGCCACCGGATGGGACATTTTTAAGAACAGAAAAAGATACAAAACTACCCTGTTTAGACTCCTATTAAGAACGTGATATAAAGTAAGACAGGGCCTGTATAAGACAGTGGTTCATACATTCTGGTGAGCGCCACCATCCCCTGAGAAACAGGCTAAGTCCGTGATGGCTCGAGGCCTCCCCACGGAGAAATAGGGCCCTGAGAAGGGGCGAGGGTCCGCGTGCCTCCCGAGCGAGGTCTCTGTGGCTCGTGTTCCTGTGGGCACACTTGCCCATGCTGCTCATGCGTGTGTGGGCTCCTGCTCACGGTGGCTCCTTTCTCTGGGGGGCGAAAGGGGCAAACACAGGCAAAGGGGTTCAAAAAGTGCTGGATGCGTTGCAATCACTCATAAGCACTCGCTCTACATGTTCACAGACCTCCCTTGAGAAACAGATAGGTGTTCTCACGCACACGTGTATGTATGAATATACTCGGTTAAGTAAATTAGGAACACACGCATAGGGGCCTGCAGAATTTCCTGGATCTCTCTCCAGTCGTCACGTGGTGTTCAGTCAATCTGAATTCTTAAATCTCATTCTGAGCCCAGGTGACGTCTCTACAGTGCTCAGAATTCACCCAAATACAGACCAGGAAGGGACCCCAACAAAACAGAGCCCCGTCGGCCCCAGTCCCGCGAATTACATTTTTTCCCCGCGGTCTCAGTTTGTATAAATATACTGAAATATGAGTGAAGACAAGATCAATTTTCAGCCGGAAAAACTGCTTAGCGTCGGGATCTTTGGGAAATTACCCAACTACTCTTAGCATATTACATCTGTACTTTAAAATTTTTTTCATCAGTTCCAACTGCTGCAATAAAATTCTCATGTGCAATTTAACGGCAGCATCAATGAAGTTGATTGGTCCCTAACACGCAGGGTCAGTTTTATCACCCTTTAAAACACCTGAATTAAGATATTTTTATCCTAACCACTAAATGAAGGAACTACTTTCCTGGATGTTCCTTAAGAAAAAAAAAAAAATGGAGAAAGTTAGCCTAATTTAATTCTTGATAAGATCTTTAAGACTTGAATGTCACAAAATGTAATAGAAAACCTACTTTCTCATTTAATTTCCCAAAAGTAACTGTAAAACCTCTGCAAATTATATTCACTACGAGTGTGATTTGTCCAAGGAAGCAGCTTAGGCCGGGGGAATTAGCTACATTAATTCAAGTTGTTCAGCTATTAAAAAGTGTAGGGGCGCCTGGGTGGCTCAGTTGGTTGGATGTCTGGGTGTCAGACTTCAACCTAGGTCACGATCTTGCCATTCCAAGTTCGAGCTCCGCATCAGCTCTGTACTGGAGCCTGCTTCAGATTCTGTGTCTCCCTCTGTCTCTGCCCCTTCCTCACTCACACTCTGTCTCTCCCTCTCAAAAATAAACATTAAAAAAAAAATTAAAAAGTGTAGCCTTGTGCTTTTTCCCAGCACCCGCGGTGTAGAGGCCACTTGGCTGGTCTGAGGGAAGCTGAGTTCAGTTGGTCAGCTTGAAAAAAAAATAATGTTTGAAGTCCCAATGTGTTTAGTTACAGGTAGGGAAACTGAGGACATAAACTCCTTTATAACTCAAGAAAAAGCCACACACGAGGACTAACAATAGCTCTAAGAATAGAAGGGCTCTCTTTTCGCTGCCCTTCCCTTTCTGAGACTGGAGAAGTAAATGCAGACACCGTGTGACTTAGTGAACCTGTGATACGTACCAAACTCTGAAAACAAAGGAAAAGATCATACGCATGTCCGAGTCCTGCGGTCTCTCTCTTTTTTTTTTTTATGTTTTATTTTATATTTGAGAGTGAGAGAGAGAGACAGAAACAGAACATGAGCAGGGGAGGGCAGAGAGAGGGAGACACAGAATCCGAAGCAGTCTCCAGGTTCTGAGCTGCCAGCAAGAAGCCCGACTCGCGGCTCGAACTCACAAGCAGTGAGATCGTGACCTGAGCCGAAGTCGGATGCTTAACCGACTGAGCCACCCAGGTGCCCCAGAGTCTATAGTCTCTTATCTTTAGAGTGATATTGTCTTCACAAACTCTATTTACAGTTGACTATATAGGTCGCATCATTTTTCATAATCTAGCATTCCAATTATTCTCCGGTTTAGGCACATTATACAATCTATTTTCCCTCCACGCTTAGGTCTTCTTCCATTTTTCTGTCTTCTGTGATTGTATTATTCTTCTTAAATATCTTCCCCCAACTTTTCTTTCTGGCACATGCTTAATTATATAGAGATTCCTTTGTGGAATCAACTACCCTCTTTTGCGCAAATCAGTAGTAATTTATGTAGCCTATATTCAAAATTTTTTATCTCGAAGCATCATTTTCATGATTTTCTTTTCTATTATATGTCATTTCTAGAGTGCAAGAATCCTACCTTAAATATGTTCATAACTATCATTTCTAAATATATATTAGGTGCTCAAAAAGATTGAATGAAACTTTATCCCGATTAAAAGATACACATGAAAGGGGCGCTGGGGTGGCTCAGTCGGTTGAGCATCCGACTTCAGCTCAGGTTGTGATCTCACAGATTGTGGGTTCAAGCCCCACGTCGGGCTCTGTGCTGACAGCTCAGAGCCTGGAGCCTGCTTTGGATTCTGTGTCTCCTTCTCTCTCTGCCCCTCCCCTGCTCACTCTCTCTCTCTCTCTCTCTCAAAAATAAACATTAAAAAAATAAAATAAAAGATACACATTAAATATATACAGAAGCATTATGAAATTTGAAATATACAATTAGCTAATATAATACATGAGTTTAAATGTTAAGTTTTTAATATGGGATCTTTTGAAATTAAAAAAACAGAAAAAGGAAAAAAAAATGTTGGGATATATTTACTACCAATCAGAAACGTAACTCAACAGAGAGCTGAGTCACTGCGTGTTATAACACAAGCACCTCATGCGGCAGAACAATTTGCCAAGGGATTGGAAGCCAGCAGAAGTGTTGGAACATTCCTGTGCTGGCTGGTTACTATGGAAATAAGAGCAAAAGTGAAACAGAGTGTTAAGGGCTGGGGGAGGAGGGGGAATCCAGCAGGGATTGCTTATTGCTTAAGTTTTAGGCAAAGACATTAGCTAAAAATCACCGCGAGAAGTCAGTCTGTTTTACAGCGGTGTTGACGGCAAATCCTGTAAGGATCTTACTCATCAAGTGAATACTCTTTACGTGCACACCTCTGTGTAACCCACCAGTCAGAGCTGATATTAAGCATTAATGCATTTATAATAAAAAATGGGGTTTGGTTGAGTATCCACCTAAGAGTTATATTTATACGAAAATGGATACAAAAATACACAGAGTATACTGTGAAACAAGTAGAGTATAGTCATTAAATTCATACTAAAGTATTTTCACTCACTTGTCTGACTGGCATGAGGATAGTTTGTATTACCCTTAACTTATGCAAATTAAACCTCAAGAAAAGCTTTTAGAAAATTCAGCCACAAAATATCTGTGATGCATCTTGAAAGCATTTTTTTCCTATCAGAATATTAGACTATAATTTTGGCAAAAAGAAGGTCTATAGAGATAGTCTTCAAAGAGATAAAACGCGAATGACAAAGACGGAGTTACTCTGTGACTCGCTGTATCAGGTGACACAGAGCATATGTACGTCAGCTTTCCCGAGAGGGTATGACTTTGTTCAAATGCTTTACAAATTTCATTAATTAAAAAAAAATGTTTATTTATATTTGAGAGAGATAGGCACAGTGTCAGTGGGGAAAGGGTAGAGAGAGAGAGAGAGAGAGAGACAGAATCTGAAGCAGGCTCTCGGTTCTGAGCTGTCAGCAACGAGCTCAAAACAGGGCTGCAACTCACTAATCGCGAGGTCATGACCTGAGCCAAAGTCGGGCGCTTAACCGACTGAGCCACCCAGGCGCCCCTGGGTTTCATTAATTTCTTATCTCAGTTTGAGGAAGAAGATACAATCCAAGCATGCCGGTGTTGCAATTTACTAAGCAATTCTAACCGTTGTTAAAATGTATTTTATTTCAGTTTTAATTTGCTATGGAGTAATTGTATTTTAATACAATAAAAATCATGGCCCCATTGCCACGATTCTGATGTGGGTAGACTTAAATTACTCATACAGGTGGGTTTGAATTTTTGTGCAGCATAGCTGTGATAGTCCTTTCTACTCATACTGGGTAATCTTGGCTTTGGATTTAGAATGGTGTAAAGCTGAGCTCTCCCAGCCAACCCCACTCCTCTTTTAATCCTAACCTCACCTTCACCCAAAAAGTAAAAACGACTTGAAAATGTACAAATTTGTTTTGACAACAAAACCCAACATAACCCTAGCAATTAAAATGATAACTTAATCTAAGCATCTGAGAGGAACCTGACCCGCTAATACCATGACGGTAAGAATTGTAATGAAGAAGTATGTAATTATTTATATATAAATGCATGTATATTTATATGTATTTACATATAAATACAGCATTTTGAGGGGCACCTGGGTGGCGCAGTCAGTTGGGCGTCTGACTGGCTCAGGTTGTAATCACATGGTTTGTGAGTTCAAGCCCCTCATTGGGTTCACTGCACAGAGGCCCCTTTGGATCCTCTGCCCCCCTCTCTCTCTGCCCCTGCCCCTCTCAGGCTCTCTCTCTCAAAAATAAATAAAACATTTTTTTAAATGTGGCATTTTGGGGGCACCTGGGAGGCTCAGTCGGTTAAGTGGCCGACTTCAGCTCAGGTCACGATCTCATGGTCTGTGAGATCGAGCCCCGTGTCGGGCTCTGTGCTGACAGCTTGGAGCCTGGAGCCTGCTTCGGATTCTGTGTCTGCCTCTCTCTCTGCCCTTCCCCTGCTCACGCTCTGTCTCTCGAAGGTAAATAAATGTTAAAAAAAAATAGTTAAAAAAAAAAAATAAAATGTGGCATTTTGAACCCGACCACCAGCCTCACACAGAAACTGAAAGTCAGAATGTTGGCAGACTGAGTATCTGTGAAAAGTGGATCTTGACAGACACCCATGAAGGAGACTGGAGAAAGCAAGCCAGGAACTGAAATGCATTTCCATATTTTCTACATATGCATCAATGTTTGAGCATGTCAAATGACCAAGTACAAGGTAAGTCGTACCATGCAGGATTATGTCACAAGTGAGATCGAAGTGTGTGTTTCAACACAAGTCCTTCATAGGTCTGGATTGAAGAAGAGGGTTCTGGGGCACCTGGGCGGCTCCATCGGTTAAGTTCCAACTCTTGATTTCAGCTCAGGTCATGATCTTACAGTTCGTGAGATTGAGCCCCACGTCTGGCTCTGCGCTGACAGCATGGAACCTGCTTGGGATCCTCTCTCTCTCTCCCTCTCTCTGCCCCTCCTCTACCTGCATCATTCTCCCTCTCTCAAAGTAAAAAAAAAACAAAACATAAAAAAATTAAAAGAAGAAGAAGACAAAAAAGAAGAAGAAGAAGAAAAAGAAAGAGAAAAAGGGTGTTTTAACAACAGCCAGAAAGCAAAGGCAGGGCTCGGCACAAAGCAATCATTGCTGCTGCAGACAAACACCCAATATATGGGCATACTTACTATAGATTGAAAAAGGAAAAATAAAATAACAAAAAAAATTAAAAGAAATAAGATGATAAGTTTCTCAAATTCCACATATGTCCTTCTTTCACTGACTTATTTCACTCAGCATAATACCCTCCAGTTCCATCCACATTTGTTGCAAATGGCATGATTTCATTCTTTCTCATTGCTGAGTAGTGTTCCATTGTATATATAAACAGCATCTTTATCCATTCATCAGTTAATGGACATATGGGCTCTTTACATATTTTGGCTATTGTTGATAGCACTGCTATAAACATTGGGGTGCATGTGCCCAATGAATCAACACTCTGTATCCTTTGTATAAATTCCTAGTAATGCCATTGCTGGGTCATAGGGTACTTCTATCTTTAATTTTTTGAGGAAACTGCACAGTTTTCTGGATTGGCTGCACCAGTTTGCATTCCACCAACAGAGAAAGAGGGTTTCTTCACATCCTTACCAACATCTGTTGTTTTCTGAGTTGTTAATTTTGGTCACTCTGACTGGTGTGAGGTGGTATCTCACTGTGGCTTTGATTTGTATCTCCCTGATGATGTGACATTGAGCATCTTTTCATGTGACTGTTGGCCATCTGCTTCTTCTTTGGAGAAGTGTCTCTTTATGTCTTCTGCCCATTTCTTCACTGGATTTTTTCTTGGAGGGAGTTGTTTGGTAACTTCTTTATAGATTTTGAATACTAACATTTTTTAAAAAAAAATTTTAATGTTTTATTCATTTTTGAAAGAGAGACAGAGTATGAGCAGGGGAGGGACAGAGAGAGGGAGACACAGAACCCAAAGCAGGCTCAAGGCTCTGAGCTATCAGCACAGAGCCCGACGTGGGGCTCGAACTCACGAACAGTGAGATCATGACCTTAGCTGAAGTCAGACATTCAACCGACTGAGCCACTCAGGTGTCCCTGGATACTATCATTTTATCACCAATATATCACTTGCAAATATCTTCTCCTAGTCAGTTGGTTGTCATTTAGTTTTGCTGATTATTTCTTTTGCTGTGCAGAAGCTAACAGAAGATCGTGGGGGAAGGGAAGGAAGAAAAAATAGTTACAAACAGGAAGGGAGGAAACCATAAGAGCCTCTTCAATACAGAGAACAAACAGGTTTGATGGGAGTGGGAGGTGGTGGGGCAGGGAAAACGAGTGAGGGGCATGGAGAGGGCATTTGTTGGGATGAACACTGGGTGTTGTATTTAACCGTTGAATCATGGGAATCTACTCCTGAAGTCAAGTGCACACTGTACACACTCTATGTTAGCTAACTTGACAATAAATTATATATAAATAAGTAAACAAACAAACAAGATAGTTTCTAAACCAGAAGAATCAGAGCAGGAAAGGGCCAGCTCTGAACATTTCCTAGAAAAAATGAGAATACAATTTACAAAGCATGTAAGTATGTGCAACAGGAGATAAGAAAAGCCTTCTATAAAAGCAGAACCAGGAGGCTAAAATAGGGGGAGACAAGTCCATGATCACACAGACACACCTGTTGACTGTCCTCACAGAGAGTGCATTTTTACAAATTGAAGGTTTGCGGCAGCACCGTGTTGAGCAAGACGTCTGGTACCATTTTTTCTTTTTCTTTTTTTCTGGTGCCATTTTTTTTTCCAATAGAGTATGCTCATTTTTTGTCACAGTTGGGTAATTCTCACAATATTTCATACTTTGTCATTACTATTATATTTATTATGATTATCTGTGATCAGTGATTATAACTCACTGAAAGCTCCAATGATGGTTAGCGATTTTTGGCAATATATTTAATTAAGGTATGTCCATTATTTTGGATGTAATTCTATTGCATACTTAATTAGAGTGCTGTACAGTACAAACAACTCTCATACGTGCTTGGAAACCAAAAATAAAAATAATTTAACCCGTTTTTAACTCGTTTTGTTGCAATATCTCCATTATTGCGGTGATCCTAGAATGGAACCTGTGATATACCTGAGCTAAGCCTGTGTTACATGCAACAGCTTCACGGAAATAGAAAACGCAGTAATAAACCTAAAATTCTTATTGGAAACGGAATAAAAATTCAGGTGAGACAAGATGAAAAACAATCAACACAGTCAAAAAGAAGTTTGTGAATTCCCTACCAGAATGAGAATAGAAAGAAAGAAAAGGAAGAAAGGAATGAAAGGAATGAAAGAAAAGAAAGAAAGAAAGAAAGAAAGAAAGAAAGAAAGAAAGAAAGAAAGAAAGAAAGAAAGAAAGAAAGAAAGAAAGAAAGAAGAAAGAAAGAAAGGAAGGAAGAAGAAGGAAGGAAGGAAGGAAGGAAGGAAGGAAGGAAGGAAAGAAGAAGGAAGGAAGGAAGGAAGGAAGGAAAAGAAAAGAAAAGAAAAAAAAGAAAAGAAAAGAAAAGAAAATATTGAAGTTGACAATGTTGAATTTCACCTGAGCCTAGTTAAGAAATCCTCTAACCTTTTGTATTCTAGGGAATGGCTCACTGCAAAGAACCATGGTTCCTCTCACTACTTAGCTAAAAGCCCTTTGTTTATCTAGGAAGAGACCAGACTCAGATCTTCCACTCCCCCCTCTTTTTTTTTAGCTCATAAATGATTAGCTGAATGGTTTATCTCCACCCATTTGGACAAAATGCCCAGCCATGTGACCTGACCTTGCTCAGCCAGGGTTCACCCCTCCCCCAGGCCCCTGGACTTGGACGTCTCTTCCTCCCCCTTTACAAAAAGTAAAACAACCTTTCCTTAAGGATCCCTCCCAAGAATCAACTGACCCTCCGGGAGAAATATTCCCAATCTACTTACCTGTCACAGCAGCTGCTCAGCTACAGCCCACATCCAGTCCTTTCCAGCCTTGTTTCCCCCATCCTATGAAAGAAAATCCTTTCTGCTTGACCTTTGAGACACTTCTAGTCTGACAGTTGGAGGGTTCTCCCTAACGTTATATCTGTCTTCCCGTTACAATAGTCTTTTTGGATAAAAGGTCTTCGTATCTAAGTTGGTTTGTTTTTGTTGTCGTTGTTGTTGTTGACAACGTTAAGGGAAAGAAAGGAAAATTCAATCTAAGAATTTTAGGTACTGCTAAGTGGAGTCTTAAATTGTTGTGGGATTTTTTTTTTTTTTTTTTCTACCACAATACCCAGATTTGTTGTCTCACTGCTTGGAAGAATGGAGAGATGGACACAAAATGAGAGGCAGGCGAAAGTTTATCAGAATATAAGATTAGAAAAGAATAGAGCTGAAGTTCTCTTTACAGAGAGGGGACATTCACAAGTGAACGCCTGAGGACTATAGGCAAGGGTGCTTCTTTTATAAGGTTCTGATCAATCCTCCCCTTCCCTTCCCTCTTGTTCGTTCTCAGGTTCTACCCTTATTGGCTGGGTAGCTCTAGGTCTTGGGTTGTCCATTCCTGACTGGCTCATTTCGTTATATGAAGGGTAGTCTATGGCCATACTTAGGTCTTTTGTCAAATTCCTGAGGGAAACCTGAGGGGGAGTGGGTGGGATCTGTTACATTCTTAAGAGGAACGAATGTCTGAGGGGGTTTGCTGTGGTCAGACACTCCCAGCATTGTCCCAGGGACCTCAGGCCCTAATCTTTCCCTCTCTGCCTACTGAGTCTTATCTTTTCCTATCTTACTGACTGCCCAAGGACAAAGGAAAAGACTGAAAACAAATGGTTAAACTGATAGAGTCACCATCAGCTTACAAATATCTCAGTAAAATACAAGAAAAAGGGAATCTTATCAATAGTCTAATCTCCAGGCACTCCCTTCTGTCTTAACATTAATGCTTTGCTAGAGGGAAAAATAACCTTAGCTGGACAACAGCTAGGTCTCCAGAACCTGTCTTTAGCACATGGAAATCCCTTTAGGAAACTTCCTCTTGACTTTACCTCCCCCAACTCCAAAGTATATACCCCGGTCACTGTTTGCAAGCCCAGTGCAGCTCTTTCTGCCCACAGGTCCTGTCCCCGTGCTCTAATAAAATCACCTCTTTTGCACCAAAGACATCTCAAGAAATCTTTCTTGGCCGTCGGCTCTGACCCCCATCATTCCCAAACCCCATCAATTTCACTCCTTTGTTCAAGACTTTCCAACGATCCCTTTTACTCACTGAATAAAATCCAAGGCCCTTACCAAGATCTGCACTGACCCCTCTATCCCCCTACACTCTCCCCGAAGACAGAGTTCCTTCTCCCCCTCAAACACACTGGGTTTATCCTTGCCTCAAGATCCTTGTACTTGCAGTGTCAATATTCCACAAAGTCCACATACAATAACTTTCAGTGTTTTTTTTAATTTATTTTTAACATTTATTCATTTTTGAGGGGGAGGCGGGGAGAGGCAGAGAGAGAAGGAGACACAGAATCTGAAGCAGGCTCCAGGTTCTGAGCTGTCAGCACAGAGCCTGATGAGGGGCTCGAACTCACAGACCGTGAGATCATGACCTGAGCCGAAGTTGGCCGCTTAACCAACAGAGCCACCCAGGCACCCCAACTTTTCAGTTTTTAAATTCCTGATGTGTCATGTAAGGATTTTATGTTTTTCATAGTTAATGGTACAATTGAAAGCAATAAAGATAAGTGGAAAACTCTCATTTTCAATAATTTTAGTGCATTGGTGAATATTGTGGGGGTTTTTTCTTCTACGAAAGTATACTATATTGAAAAATACTGAGTTGGTTTTTTGTTTGTTTGCTTTTTCATTATTTTGTTTTGATTTTTGAGAGAGAAAGAGAGAGCAGGGCAGGGACAAAGAGAGAAAGGGAAAATCTCAAGCAGGCTCCACACTTGGCATGGACCTCGATGGGGTCTCCATCTCAGACCCTGAGATCATGACCTAAGCTGAAATCAAGAGTCGGATGGTTGCCAAATGAGCCACCCAAGCACCCCTGTAAAGTACTGAGTTTTTTAAGAGAAACTTTGTGATGGTCTATCTATAAAAAAGTAACAAACACCACAAAGAAAAGAACAGCAAAGAAAAAGCAAATGAGATTCTTTTTCTAAATGAATTCAAACTCTTTGGGGCATCCTTAAGACAATAAGAAACATGGGAAAAACATGATCTGTCTCCTAGTAACAGGTAAACTTGTCATAAAAGAGAACAAGTCACACAATAATATGATTTTAAAAATAACACAAATAGTTATTACTGAGAAATCAAAAATAATTCCCTTCCATGAAGTATGCAGTAAAGTTGAAAATCACACTGTTGCAGAGTGCCCGGTAGCTGCAGGTCAGGGGCTATAAACCAGAACAGACGTCTGTTATGTTAGAATATGTTAGACTGTCAGCTCCCAGAAGTGAAAGTCATCAAATAAAATCCCTGAAGGAGAGAACAGAAAACAGAAATCTCCAAGATTCAAACTTATACTGAAGTCGACTGAAATATCTTTTACCTATAATTAAGTTGTTATCTTAAAACTTACTTTTAAGATAAGACATAGGGAACTTCCAGCACTTAATTATGCCCTGAGTTTAATCTAAGCAATAATGGAGGCACATTAAGTCTAAGACACAATATTATCACTGCATTTAATACAAAATCAGGTCTTCTGTGTTCATATCATTATTTCGCATGTTCCAAAACAGTTTTATATGTCTTAAGCATTTTTAGGCTCACCCAAAGAATGTTTAAGAAAATAACACCAATAGCTTGTCCTGGAAATAAAGAGGTATTTTCTTCCTCTAAGTCATTTGTTGGCACAGATTCTATTTACAAGAAAAAATTAGAAAACAAGATTTTTCCATATTGCTTGGCTCTCTTTCTATAAATATGGATGGGATTCTCTGCTGTGCATAAAGTGACAATTTACTTGTGTGTTCAAAAATGCTTTCCCTAAACATGTTCTGAAAATGTATTTTGTATTACAACAGCAAACTACACAAAGGTGAATGTTGAAGAGAAATTACTACCATAATTTCGACCATGTTAGACAACTTTGGAGCCTATAATTGTGGAGTAAATTGTCTTCTTCGAAGCTGGCTGGTTGGGAACGAAAGAAATAAAAAATAAACCAAAAAAAGAAAAAAAAAATTGCCCCAGCTCAAAGAGGCTAGATCTTCAGAAGCCACAAATACCACAAATACCAGCTGATAAGATTGAAGACCCCTAGGTTTTGCGCAAGCCATGCCCCCAGTCCTCTGAGAATCCCACACAGGGAGGAGTCCTTGCCATTATCCACCCGATACATGGAAACTATGTAAATATATTGCAGAATAACGTCTGCACAATTGAATAATTTCCGGCAGAGTTTTCATTCCTTTTCATTCTTCCCATCAACAGACCTCTGGACCAAGCTGAATACCTCTTATCCTGCAATCTAGAAGAAAAGTGGAGAGTAATTTAATTGATAACTTAAACCAGGAAGATCTGATCCGACCTTCTGCTTCTTACTATCATTTTACCTGGACAGCTCCCTGGTCCTGAACGTGACTGATGGAACCTCAGGATGTGATGACTTTTTATGGGCTTAGGTCAACACTGAAAGTCTTCCTTCTCCTCTCAGGAAAACAAGTAAACAAACAACAACAATAACAATGACAACGACAGAAAGAACAACGACAAATAAAAAACAGACCAATAGGATCGGGTCTCATGACACCATAAAAACAGGGCAAATATAATGCCACTTGTGATGGGTTACAACCGCCAGTCACGGCCTGGTGTCTACTCTCTATTAGTTGCCTTGACATATGTTAATCTTTGCTCCTTTGTCACATCTATCTTGCTTGAATCACTGCCTCTAAAACAGTAAGTCATCTTTCACTGGCTTCCCTTTCCCTAAGATCCAGTCAGAGGCAATGGAGAAAGGACAGCAACTCAGTACTGCATCTCCAGGTCGCCCGACTTGGGAAGATAGATTGTGTATGCTAATATTAAAAAAAAAAATCAAGGCTTTCCTCTAGTTTGGTTTGGTGATTCAAAAATAATCAATATCTAATCGAAACTTATTATGGCATTTGTATCTCTTCTTCCGAGAGGGGGCAAATCATAATAATATTATGCAGGGAAATTCTGATACTTCAGCTAGAAACTATTTTATCTTTATCATCCTCAGCCTGACTTCTTTTTCTGATAATGCTAGAGAAAAAATTCAAAATACTTACAAAGTAGCTTTCTAGAGGTATCTTCTAGATCTTCTATAAAAAAAATTAAAACAGCTTTCTCAGGAAAGGAAAGGAATGCACATTCAGTATAGAAGTAAGGAAAATGCAAGGGAAAATACAATCCCATTAGCTGGAGATGGTACCTATAAATATATATATATATATATATATATATAGCATCAGCTAATGTCCTCAAAGCTGTCCCACATATAGAATACTTGTCTATTGCCCCAGTGCCTTGACCATTTGTTTACTGTTTTAAAAATACAAGGGGTGCCTGGGTGCCTCAGTCAGTTAAGCATCTGACTCTTGGTTTCAGTTCAGGTCGTGATCTCATGGTTCATGAGTTTGAGCCCTCCATCAGGATCCGCTGACAGTGCAGAGCTTGCTTGGGATTCTCTCTCTCTTTCTGTCTCTGCCTCACCCCTGCTTGTATCTACACACACTCACTCTCTCTCAAAATAAATAAATAAACTTGAGAAAAAATACAAACTGATGGTTACCAGAGGGGAGGTGGGTGGGGAGATGGGTGAAATAGGCGATGGGCATTAAGGAGGGCATTTGCTGTGATGGGCACCAGGTTTTGTATGGAAGTGTTGAATCACTGTATGGTACACCTGAAATTAATATTATGCTGTTCGTTAACTAACTGGAATTAAAAAATAAATAAACAAACAAGATTTAGGGTACTGTTTTTGGAAGATATCTAAAATAAGAAAGATGTTTCAATCACTGTATCCACCAAAGAATGAATAAAATAAGTATACTGAAGGATTTGTTACCAGCACACTTTTTCAAATTACTTCAAGGATAACATCTAAAGAATTTTAGTGTTTATTTATTTATTTATTTTTTAGAGAAAGAGAGAGAGAGAGTGCAAGCTGGGAGGGGCAGAGAGAGGGAGACACAGAATCCGAAGCAGGCTCCAGGCTCTGAGTTGTCAGCACTGAGCCCAGTGTGGAACTCAAACTCACAAACCGTGAGATCATGACCTGAGGCGAAGTTGAATGCTTAACCAACTGAGCCACAACATCTAAAGAATTGTAATGTAAAATAAAGTGATCAGTTTATAGTTTGATATGTGCCACCTTCTCCAAACACATAGCATTGATAGATTAAACACAGAAAGAAAACAAAAATGTGTAGCTGGGTTCGTATGTAAGAAAATGCTCTTATGTACCTCAGACAGAGGGGAAATGCAAGTGGTAAAGAGAGATAAAGCAACAGCCCGTGGGGTGTGGGACAGGAATCGACAGTGGTTGTCAGAGTCCAGATCCACAAGACAGGACTAACAGTGGCTCACGCAACACGGGAAGATGGAAAACTCAGCTGGTCTCCTGGGATAGAGATCCCTCATAAAAGAAACCAAAAGGGGGGAGGTGAGGAAGAATTACTGTTTACTCCTAATTTGGGGCTATTTCTTTAGGAGATATTTTGGACCTAGAGACACAGGATTAAGACTTACTATTAAAAGCCCATGCTTGATAAACCACTATTATCCGAGGAGGAATCAAGCAGGTATAAAATAGATCATTAGGTAGAGTGGCCTATATAAGTTAAAAATATATTTGTTTCAAATTAGTCTGCGTTGGCTAAAGAGCTTTACCACCTAGTGTCACTCAGGATCCAAAATGGCAGGTGTGTGTGACCATCCCGGGTCTGTGGCTTATAGCTCTAGGTCCAGGGTGGTAACAACAGTGGCATTCATTTCCCAACTAGTGGGAGAAAAGTGAGAGCAAACAAACCCCCACAAAACTTTAGAGTAAGAGTCTACTTAAGACATCAGGGCAGAAAATCTTTTTCTTTACCCTCTTATGTTGTCTAAGTTGGGCTGTGTGAATTAACTTTACCAAAAAAAAAAAAAAAAAAAAAAGATGGAGGAAAGGAATACCAACATACCGATTTATTTATATTTTTGTATGTAAAGGCATTCACAGAAGAGACGTGAAATCAAAGGTTTCATACATGAGAGCAACTATACCCTTTTAACAAAGGAAGGAGGTTTGGGCTTCAAAGAAAGATAAAGGGTGAGGAAGTGCCTGGGAAATACGTAGGGAGACTAACAGAAGATTTAAGTTGTTTTAGCAGAGTTTGTTTACACGGACTCATCATCTTCAGTGATACAGGGCTGCTGTTCTCATCCTGGTGTAGGAGACTGGGAAAATGCACGGTCCCCTCACGAAGGGAAATTTATGCCCTGCTTTTAGGCAGAGAAGGGGAGGGAAGAGAACTCTTCCCGTATCTTTCGATTCTTAACTGCCTTCTGCTCTAAATAATATTTAGCATATTTTGGTCTAACGTGTAGGATCCACTTCAAAGAAAGGGGCTAGAATGCTTTAACTCACATTCCATTTTCCCTAACTTATTCACAGGCTCACCGGTAGCTAACAGGAATGTTGTAAAATTTAGTGTCTGGCTGGGCTGTCATGGGTTCAGCTACAAGTGGGTAGAGCGAACATGCGGGGGTTGTTCTATTTCCAAAAGGATGGGTGAGAGCATGGGCAGGGAGAGACAGCTGCAATCTGTTATTCCAGCCATCCCAAGTCTTGTTCCTCCACACTCTCACCCTAACCCAGAGCCTGGCTGCAGAGGAAAGGAGGTGGATGGAACCATAATCTACTTTCTTAGGGATTGGGGAGTGGTGGCAAGGAAACTGATACTTCGGCTTGAAAAAATGCTGTCATGCTAGCGAATGTTTATGAAAACAGTCACTTCAGCAATTTGGAGGACAGACCCCATTACCAAGAGCCTCAAGCTGCAAAGAAATAGATCTAGAAGAGAAGGCTTGAGGATGTTGGGTACTCCTTTGCTGCTTTGAGAACCATACTGCGAGTGGGATCGACCTGGGAAAGGAGTGGCCAGTTTCCAAACTGGTGATTGAAGGGTCTTCTGAGAAGGGCAGCTCATCCCTTCTGGTGGCCCCAAATCGAAACCATCTAAGGAGCCACTAAGATGTGGCCTCACCCAATTAGAAGAGTCAGTACCCCAGACAACAGAAAATAGGACCTACTTGCAGGCTTGCCCAAAGCTCTCTCTTCCTTTAAGCCTAGGAGAACCTGTCCAAATGCAGAGATTAGCTCTTCTCTCCCAACCTGCCGTTTCAGAGGGTCCCAGCCTTAGCCATTCACAAATTAAGGGAAGGAAAGTTGAGTTACACACAGAAGCCAGTTAATAAAAAAAGGAGTTCAGTAAGTTAAGGGTCAAAATAGAGAGCAAAATTTAAGCGTTGTTATTTTTGTTATCACCGCATTGCTCAGAAATAGAACTTCGGTAATATTTTGAAAGAACTGTATGGCATGAGAAAAGAATGCTTGGCCTAAATAAGCAACTCACAGGCTCCCAAATTGGATGTACGAAAAGAGGGCTTCTCCTGAAATGAACTCTGCAGGCAGAGGGCTCTGGATAGGGTTGGATAACAGGGACCCTTAGAAATGTAGGGACTCTTAGATGATTGGTTGGGCCCCATTGTTCTCTCACACCACAAGGAGGGGAGCTTCTGATGTCCCTTGAGGACAGCCACAGATAGTCAAGGCCCTCCAACCTTACTCTTCAGCAACAGTGGGGAGAAGGTGGCCTCTGGCTCAGTTTTGTGCCTATTCTCATATGTGTTCACCTGATTGATGGGACTTCATTTATTTATGGATTTATGCATGTATGTATTTATTTATTGTTTTAATTTTTGTATATAGAGAGAGAGCACGTGGGTTGGAGACAGGGGCAGAGAGAATCTCAAACAGGCTCCACACTCAGCACAGAGCCTGATGCAGAGCTCGATCCCATAATCTGGGAACCGTGACCTGAGCTCAAATCAAGAATCAATCACTCAGTCAACTAAGGCACTCAGGTGCCCCTGCTGGGACCTCTTTTAGATCTAAAGGCTATGCTAGATCATTAAACATTAAAGTGATATTTGCAAAATGAGAAAATAACATTACTTTAAATTGTTGGAAGAAAAAATAAGAGAATATTTCGTGAGTGCAGCTTAGGGAATACCTTCTTAAACATGATGCGAAAAGTAAATGAAATAAAATAAAAATTTGATATGTTTGACTACATTAATATTTAACGCCCATGCTACAGAAAGAGCCCACAAGCAGATAAAAGTCAAGCAGAATATGTGCATAAAAAGTAAATAGGCAATACATTTGTATTCAGAAAATCGAATAAATATGAATCCTTAAGAATAAATAGAGTCAACTAGACAGAAAAATGGGCATAGATCAATAGGCCAATCAAGAAAGCATAAACTCAAAGGGCTACTGAAGAACTGAAAAGGTTCTCAATCTTAACAACAAGCATGAAAATAAAAATAAACAATGGGATATAATTGACAATATTTTAGAAGTCCGATTAATACTAAAATAGTGAAAAGAGAAGGAAATATAGTATAGATAATTTTTCTGATATGCATAACCAACAATTCCACTTCCAGTCATATACCCAAGGAATCCATGGCCATGAGCTTGAAAGGGGCAAGGAGAGGTTTATTCGTGCCAACATTATCTGTAAAACAGAAAAATGAGAAAAAGTTATCGCCCAGTCCGTAAGCAATGGGGTAAATAATTTGAGCTCTTAAATGGAGTTGCATGTGGCAGTTAAAATAAACCAAACTACCTGTATCGACATGTGTCCATCTCAAAAACAGAATGATCAGTTAATAATAAGACCTGCATGGTACCGTCTTTAAAAGTAACAAAAGAATGGTACATATTATACCCATGGGATGATATTGTGAGGATATATAAATACAGAATACTATTTTTCTTTGAAGGGAAGGGAGGGTACACATGGGTCTCTGTATTTGTGATAGTTTTATTTTTCAAAAAATAAATAAGGCCAATGTTAATGTTAACAAACTAGGTGATGGGAGAAGAAAGATTTACCAATCGCCATAAGATGTAAATACTGCCTAATGAAAACAGTCATCCTAATAATGACTATTCAAGGAAGTCAGATCCTAGAACCCCCCAATCCATAAAACATGGAATGCTTTCCTTGACATTTGTACTTTGGCGTCTTCATAGACGCCTCGGCCACACTTAGATATTTCTCCCCTCCTTACAGTACATGCTAAAGATCATTGGTTTGACTCTACAAAAGAAAACGCTAAATATAATCATTCATATGTCTAAAACGCCACAGATGTTCAATTGCTACACATTTTTATGTCATTATTATTATTTTAATGTTTCGTTATTTTGAGAGAGAGAGAGAGCATGTACACACACGTGAGTGGGGAGGGGCAGGGAAACAGAGAGAGAGAGAGAGAGAGAATCGCAAGCAGGCTCCACATGGTCAGCACAGGAGCCTGACACAGCGCTCTGTCTCGGTCTCACAAACCCGTGAGACCAGGACCTGAGCCAAAATCAAGTGTGGAATGCTCAACTGACTGAGCCGCCCAGGTGCCCCAATCACTACATAATTTTAAAATTGAGTATATTCAAAAGCATTAATTAAATTAAATTGAATTAAAATGGAATAAAATTGAATATGTTCTAGAAACCATTTCTCTTTTCCTTTTCAGAAGTTCATAACTAAAACCAATTCTTATGTAGCTAATGTATTACATCTTATCCACGAGGCATAATCATCAATTCTCAAATTTAAAATATGAATTTTTGTGAAGGCTTTCCTTGTGGATTATGGAAATCCTATTCTGGAGTTCAGTCGCGTCTCCTCGATGGTGGAGAAGAGTCAAACACAGGTTGTAAAACGGAGAGAGCAGTTGGGTGCAAACCAAAGCAAGTCCCAATCTCCGGCCCTCCTGGTTCTACAGGTGGATTTTTCTGGTGCGGCGACCTGTGGGGGTGCCCTCCCATCATTCTCACGGTTCCAAGGCCATTGCCCTTGTCATGCAGGGCGCAGAGAGAAGACGTACTTTATTCAAGGGCGTAGTATCACACTGTCTCCTTCCTTGTATAGGAAACATCTTTCGGAAACCTTAAGTTCCCCAGTGAGAAGCTATTTTGAAGAAACCAAAAAAACAAAAACCTAATTAGAAAACCTAAACAATTGACCAGCATATCATCTAGTATGTACCTGAACAGTATGTGTCCGTATTGGGTAATGATGCATAGAAAGCTACTGAATATACCTAAATCCGTAGATAGGTATAAATAAGTATAAATGTGAAATAATTTATAGATATGAGTTTTCAGTCTGAATGAAGTGATCATTTTTTCCTCTACGATTACAGTGGGGACCGCAACAGTACTCTCCACTGTGGTCATCACCGCTGAACAATTAACCTTGACCTTCATTAAGGCCTCTGCTCCGACGGCAATATTTATGACTATTGAAGTGAGTCATTTTCTTGCTGATATAACAATTTCATGGGTAGTAGTATGACTACCGCAAGTGGGAGAACATTAAAACTATCTTCTGGAGGCTTTGTTTTTCTTCAAGTGAATTCATTACGGAGAGCATTTAATCCCTTACTGACTCTAGAATTGCAAGGCATAGTACTTAAGTAATGGGATTATACTAAACTACTAATTATCTGTTGTACATTTGAAACTTAAACAATTTCATTTTCCATAATCACTTTTTTCCCCCATTTCAGTTTCAATAACTAAATTCGCTAGTTAAAATGACATTACAAAATCTTTGGGGGAAAGATTTAGAGTTCGATTTGTATAAAAATAATTATAATAATTCAATACTAATCTTTTCTGATACTGCTGTGCTTATTAACAATAGAAAATTCCCTATTTATATTATGAAGGAATACATTAATTTTCAGAGTGGATATGAAGTTATCGAATAGGACAGTCACACTTTTGCAAGGGTATTATTTACTGGTGTCAAGTTGAAAAATAAGTTTTAGAAACTTATCCTAAAGTGTTTTCTGTCATCATTTATCGCACTACTGTCCGAATATGTTATTAATTTACTCAAAATGAAGGGAGAACGATGGCTTTAGCATTTACTTTATGGATTATAGCGTTCGTGTTTTAGCTCAAAAACTGTTTCTAATCTTGCCTTATGTGAACACATCTAATTGTTCCTACCATGTGAAACTGATATCTAAATTGCAGAGTTCCGAGGATGAAGTCTATATTATTAGGCAGCTGAGAAAAGAGAAATCTAAAACTATTGGCTACATTTGCAGTGATCACTTAAATGTCTAGGAATTTCTCTTATCAGCCACTGAGATCCAGGAAACTCGTGGTGACACAGTCACTCCATTGTTTGACAGAAAACACATTTTAATTTCGTGTTAAATAAACTTGTTTTCTTTTCACTAAATAATTAAGATGAAAAAATCCTATCACTTGATAACCTGTAGATTATCCATCTGTAAAGTATTGACTATGTCTCCATGCCTTCATATACATAGATATACTGTCTCTATTAATTAAACCGTAAGGTAAGTATTATTTAGTGCATTTTTTCAAATGAAGGCTTGAACATGAAGGAAGGGAAACGACTGCGGGTGGCAGATGGCTAGAGCGAGAGCTTTCGTTTATCTGCCCACTCTGTCTGTGTCCCTTCCTCTCCATCGCACTGAGCACAGGACCAAGGGCAGTCCTAACCGGGGCAGCCACAAATGTCGCATGTGTCCTCTCTTCCCCAACACAGTTAAACAGAGGGAGTATTGCTCTCCTGGGGACTTCGGAGGCAATTTAGGATCTGAGGGAAATCTCCTGTGTACTTGAACAGTCATTAAAGGAGTAGAAATATATGCCTACCATACTTTGTCTGAAACATTTAGGACCAGGTCTATTTAAAAAATCATAATGTTTCGACTGTTAGAAACACAGTAAACATTTCTTGTGGGGATCGGGGGAAGGAGACTCCAAACACACATCAATATTTCAGCAGACGGGTTCATGAATCTTCATGCCGAGTAAGATAAATCTTAGAGATAGCTTCTTGGTTTCATTGTAAATAAAGTTTATCTTCCAAATAAGCTGTTTACAAACCTTCATATCGTCTTTTTTTCAATTTTCTTGGTCTTAACTAGGCTGTATGCCCAATGTGAGGCTTGAACTCACACAATCCGGAGATTAAGAGTCGCAGGCTCTAATGACAGAGACAGCCGGGCGCCCCACACTGTCTTCTTCGTGAACTTCACAATTGTGGATGAGAGAGAGAGAGAGTTGCCGAAAGTCAGGATTGTGTGGCAGCAGGAACAAGGACTGATTTACCTCGTGCTGCTCTCAGTGCTTAGGAGACAGCTAGATTTTCTCCTTTCGGCCAGAACTAAAATGTCTTTGTCTAGATAGTTATAAGTAAACAAAGCAAAGCAAAAAATTCCCAACTGGTGTTTTATAAACGAACACTTCTTCAAAATGGTTTACAATGATCATTTTTTTTAAGATTTATTTACTTTTGAGACATAGAGACAGAGCGTAAGCAGGAGAGGGGCAGAGAGTGAAGGAGACACAGAATCTGAAGCAGGCTCCAGGCTCTGAGCTGTCAGCACAGAGCCCGACGCGGGGCTTGAAGTCACAGGCTGCGAGATCGTGACCTGAGCTGAAGTCGGTCGCTTAACCGACTGAGCCACCCAGGTGCCTCATGGTTTCAATGATAATTTATAAATGATAGATAGACAGATTCTCATTAACCACCATCTACGTAGACTTACACTGAGATTATTCACAGATATGCAATGTTGGTCTTACAATTTACGGAAGGTAACTAGATCTCTGTGGTAGAATCTGAATTTTTCTGCCTCTGAAATGCACACTTTCTTTTTTTTTTTTTCTTTTCTTTTTTTCTCTTTTCGGTCTTATTAGTTCATTCTTTGAAAGAGTCATTTCTCCAACTTGAATTATGTCCTCATTATATTTTTCTATGTTGCTCTAAATCACTATACGTAAGGCAATAGGAAAATTTGGTAAAACAAAACAAAACAAAACAAAACTATATATATATGTACTCTAGTCACATATGTTAACATGGCTATAGTCATGCCTGTGGTACCACAGGATAAGATTCTGAATTTTTTGACATTGACTCATCTTGAAGGCTTTTATTTTATTATTCTATTTGCTTTACCCCTGGCCCTGCCTGCCAACCCCCATACCTTCCAGGGATGAGGGACAGCATTTTATTTATTATTAAGTAGGCTCTGCACCCAATGTTGAGCTTAAACTCATGACCTGAGATCAAGATTGACTCATGACTGAGCCAGCCAGGCACCCCATACTGAAAGCTTCCAAACAGCAAATATTATTTCTGTATACAGGATGAGGTGGCATAATGTAATTATCCCAGAGTAAAATAAAATAGAAAAAACCTTCTCAGACTCAGGATTCAGGTTGGTCTTTGTGGGCTTTGGAATGAACTCTTTCTCATTAATAATAAAAAAAAAAAAAAGATGTTTATTTTGAGAAAGAGAGAATGCACGTGCACTTGCAGGAGCAGGAAAGGAGCACAGAGAGAGAGAGAGAATCCCAAGTAGGCTTAGCACTGTCAGCATAGAGCCTGACACGGGGCTTGATCCCACAGTCCTGGGATCATGATTGGAGCCGAAATCAAGAGTTGGATGCTCAACCGACTGAGCCACCCAGACACCCCAAATCCTGCTCATTTTAGTCACCCAAGCTGACTTGTTTTCTCATTACCCTGACATTATAAAAAATGAATATGCAGTTTGTTCAATTCTGTATGTTTCAAAATATTTTACACACACGTACAGACACAAAGCACAAGATAATTTTATTCTGTCTTTTAAGCAATGCTACTGTCTAGAACTTTTAAGCAATGCTACTGTAGTCTTCACATGAGATGATTATCATTAATATTTTAATTAAACTTCATCATTGATAATATTGATAATTGGAAATACTGAAAATTCTCATGAGTACTGAGTGCCATATTTTTTCAAAATTTTATAAAACATCAATGGAAAAGACACATCTAGGAAGCAAAAGACTGGGGGACAGACACACAAAGACAGAAATCCAGCTATGAAACTATAAAACAAATATTGTGTTTGATGTGCTAAATGTGCTAAATTCACTAAATTTAGTAATTCTCAGTTTCTAAAACCCAAAGCCCATTAACTATCATTTTGCTTTTACTCTGACCTAAGACATCTGTATATTTAGTGAATTATAAAAAAATAACTAAATAAATAAAAGAGGAGAGGTGGCTGAGGAGCTACAAAAAGTCAAGTTTATATATTCCCATAGCTGCTGCTCTTGGGTTTTGCACTGGGCCTGAAAGTGAATTCCTCTATCAAATACATCCATACTCCACATCGATATATTCCAAAGGCGGTAGCTTGTCACTATCCCTTATACCGAGATTAAAACCACAATGCTCTTTCCCTACTAAGACCCCACTGTTGATACCTAGTCACGCACCGCAAAATGGATCGTTTTCATGGGGGCAAGAATAGGCACATGAGGCCGTCAGGGTCTTCAACACGGACCACAACAAATTTAACAATCCGAGCTCTCTGGCTCCCACCGGGATTTAACCTAGTACCTGCCCTCATTTGCAGCAAGGTCCGACAAAGTTAATGAGCCCCGATCCCAGTGAGTGGCGAGGATGGAGTACTCATTAATTTAACATTCTTCTTCTACAACTCTGTATCATGGCAATCCCAGACTCCATCTACAAAGAATCCATCGAACCTCATCTTCGCTGACTCTTCAATTTGAGAGGCCCATTTCCCTTCATATTTCTCCTTCATGATCATTTACTAACAAACATACCCGCGGCTCAGTATCTCACAGAAAGAGATGACTAATGAAGTCTAAACAGTCATAAAAGGAAAATTCCCGTGAACTAGATAAACACAAGACTTACAAATGTGATGAATAGGATTAAGATGCTCCAGAAATTGATATTGCCAAGCGTATCATTTGAGCCGCATTCTGACACTCATAACAATTACTTAGAATCGGCAGCGACGCACAGCTAATCAACTGCATCTGTTCACCTTCACAGCTGTGATCCCGGAAAAAATGCCACTGTCCTCCCCGCTCGGCTCCGAACACGCTGTGATGGTAATGAACACCTATCCCGATGAGGAACACAGCCTAACGTCTTGGAGAAAATTCAAATAGAGGTCCATTTGAAAGTCAGAGATATATAGTTACCAAGGAAACTGGCTGGCGAAGTAGCAAAATGGTTTAACTTCCAGCTCTATAAGTTTATTTTTTACCAGAATCAACTTCCTATTCATTTTTACTTACTCCTCTAGAATGGTTAGAAGACAAAATCAAATCAGAAGGAATATAGGCCAGCACGTACATAAAACTCTAAACCATTTATTTGTTTGTTCATTTGTAATGAAGAAAATATATTTATTTTCAAGTCCTTAATAATACATCCAGCCATACATACATACATACGCCCTTGTATGTACTAAGTGGAAACAGGAGAATGCAGAGTAGTAATTAACGAGTTAAAAGTATGATAAGGTGTTAAGAGAACATTTAGCAGGGCTAACTCACCTAATCAGGAAGTTCAAAGGTTGATTGCTTTCTTTGAAAACGTATCATTTAAGCAAAATCTAAATGGAACTCTTATTGAGAGAAGGGGACAGGAGTAACATGAGAAGGGTCCTAAATGGAGAGAAATTTAGGATTGCCATTATTCAATAAAACAATGTATGGCTTGGCTATGAATGGTCAGAAGGACTGTTGAAGGAAGCAGGGTGAGGAGAGAGAGGATGCCTCACCTGTTCACTTTGTTAGAGGTTTGGGGCTTTATCCTGAGAATAATCAGATGCCCAAGAGCATTTCTGAGCAGGGAAAGAGCCATTATTTTAGGGAAACTCTGTTTCAAAGAATATAGGACCTCTCGGAGGCAAAATATTTCTTCTGAAGATCTTCACAGCGTCTATCAAAGTTCCTCAGATGCCCACTCTGTATTTCCCCTTGCCGGCCATGTGATTGCTGCTGTTGTCTTCTTAACCAGCTACCTGGAAATGGACCTCCCACGGTCTCCAGGACACTTGGTCTGGAGTATTGTTTATCTGTCTTCCTCGTTCTCGTCTGTTCTCTGGACACCATGTCCTCCAGATGCTGCAGCTCCTGGTTCTCAGAAATAGGGTTCCTCTGAAGCCTCTTCCTTCAGCTCTAAGGTCTCAACTCACATAGAACCTTCAAGAAGACAACTCACATAGAACCTTCAAGAAGAGTGACGGCTTCAGTCTCCCTTGCCAGAACGACCTCTTATTTACTGTGGGACTCCGCTAGCATTCATCTGAAAGTGCAGATTTGATGTTACTCAGTTTTACTTTCCGAACTTCAAAATACCATACAAATACCAAAGAACTCCAATAACTCTCCTAAGCGTTGTGTCTCCAGGTTCTGGAATGGTTTTACCTTAATGTACTTCTCAAAACTCCACTTCCCTATGATTTCATCACATCTCTGGACTTTCTCATCCCTTTCCAGCCTTTGCTAATGCCTCAGCCTGTGGAGAATCTAATTATGCAACATGCGTTTTGAATTAAGTCTCTGGTTTCACGTGGAATTAGAAAAGCTACCATTTGCCGGATGCTTACTCTGTGCCAGGCACTGTTCCAAGCAGGTTCACGCACAGGGGCTGCTGTTACTAATCTTACTTTCCAAATAAGGAAGTGGAGGCTCAGACCATCAAACACCTGGTAGGGGGCAGAGCACAGATTCCAGCGCTCAAGGCTTCTGCTTCCAGATCCCTCAGGCTAAACCGCGATGCGTTCATTCTCGCTCGCCTCATGGTGGGCACCCATCACATTCCTGATATGATTGATGCAATTTTCTCTCCCACTAATTTGCTATCTCTCGTCGTCAGGATCCATGTTTCGTTTGGATCTTTGCCTTTTCTTTTTTTGCCTTCTCTCTAAGAATGCAGTAGGTTAGTAATAGAAATGTGTTGAATTCTACGCAGTAGCATAGAAGCATGTTAGAAGCCTGCCGGTCAAATCCTAGCTGCCCAGTTACCAGCAGGGAGACTTTGGGAAACATAAGCTCTGTCATTCTTGGCTCCCTCGTGTACAATATAGAGATAATTCCAAGTAGGGCAACCTCTCCATAACGTATGATGGGGACTGAATGGTGTGTGAGTGTGTGCGCGTGTGTGTGCACACCTGTGTGTCTCAGAACAGTCCCTGGGTTGACTCAATTAAAGGTCTATTTAATTTAGGTATTGCCAGTACTATTCATTATTAGTTTTACTTTTCATACTGGCTTCTAATTGGTTATTCTCCCAACATAGAAATTCTTATTTCTCTATTTCTTTTCAATAATGAACAAAACATTACATTAAGGAGGAAAGGAGAAATTGGAGGTGACAGGTGGCTTGTCTGCAAATTTGCAGAACCTGAACCTTTCGATCCTGTGGCTTTAGTGTCGTCCTCTAGTTTGGCTTGTTGGACTCCTGGGGCAGCCGTGTCAGGAACCGCTGAGCCTGGATCCACTAAAACGGACGGAAGGTTTCTCACACTCTACTCTTCGGTCCTGTTATCTTGCCCTGGTAGCTCCGTCCACCCATTTCCGGGCTCTCTGGCAGGCACAGCATGGCTTCTCCACGCCTTGGAGGATTTTGCCTTTCTCTGGCATTTAATTTCCTGCTCCCCTTGGCCTGGGTCCCAAATATTGCAAAATATACACCCGAAGCTTCCTTATCAGAACAATACTGCCTTTTCTAAGGCAACTATGATTGCCACTTGCTCTCAGAAATATAATCCTTACCATTTTCCTTTTCCAAAGACAGTAGGTGAATTTTTCCAGCAACTAAATCCTCTCTTGTTATCTTCTTTTATTTCTACTTGGCCAGGAGGACTGAAAAAGACAGCAGGGAGGCAGTGAAAATACAAAACCAGAATATTTGAATAAAAACTTATATAAAGAACTCTTCTTATTCCCAGTTGAGGAGCTGAATAGATAACTTTATAAAATACCTAAAAACCACAAGTGCCCCAGCATTGTCTTTTTTAGTCCAGCATGATTCTATATGATTGTTTCTTTGCCCCAAAGACCAATTTTCCCATTGATTCATGAGTATTCAACCTCCCTGAACTATTGACTTTGACCCTTCCCTAATTAAAACAAATGGCTATCTTTCTGATAGAAGCTCATATTCAAATTCTTTCTCATTAGTCACCATAAATAACTGTTATGGTTATCACTCCTCATATCTCTGCCTTCACTCATAAATTAATTGGAAACCCTTCTCCAGTGCTGAAGACAGCATCTCAACTGAAACTTTGTCCAGAAACACATGGAACTTTTTAGAAACTACCATTTATTGCTATATAGTTTATAACAACACGCTGGATGGAAAATACCATGTCATTAGATACTTTTGCAATGATAGCATTTGCTAATGGTCAGTATTGGATGCTACGTACAGAAGAGAAGGAGTGGTAGCAGCTACGTTTTCCTGCCTCTTCACAGACATTCCCTCCACAGCAACACAGGAGAAGGAAATGAGTGTCAGACTGCTGGGGCAAGCTTGGTCCTGACCTTCGCACTCTGATTCACAAAGCTCCCAAATCCTACCGCTGAGTCGTTACCCGTTGAACATTCAGTGTGTGTAGTGGAATTATCCACCCTACTTTAGGGGGTGAGGAATGTCTTGTATCTAAGGTGAGTTCATCGCTTCGCATCTTGACATAAATGGACATTGTTCAGGCGAAACTCCCTAGACAAATGTTGCCAGTACTTGGCAATTTTCTTCTTCCTTTGATCACCAAAACGCTTCGATACTGTGCTCAATTATAATAAATCCCATTCACTTTAATCTGTTTGAACACCTCCCCCTGCTCTCTCTCCCTTGGCTGAAATCTTGCAGTGATGCTCCTGGCAAGTCTTCGGATGACCTTCAGGCAGGATGGGCTTAATTCTTCGCTGCTCTTTGCAAATAGTTTTCTCGTCCTTGGGCCAATACCCTTCCTTCTTCAAACTTCAGGCCAACCAGTCATGCTAACCACCACTCCCTCCTTCTTCTCGTTTTTTGTAAGCCATTAAAGTAGACATTTCTTGGACATTTCCAGACTTCCCATGTTCATTTCATCTAGATACATACATATACATATACATATACATATACATATACATATACACATACATATACACATACATATACACATACATATACACATACATATACATATACATATACACATACATATACACATACATATACATATACATATACACATACATATACATATACACATACATATACATATACAATATATGCAGGCTCTCCCATTATATTCATACTCTATGATAGGACATTTGTGGTCATGAAAAGATCTAACAGGAGGTGCTGGGCTCACCTGCATCCATAGCTGAATGTTGTTGGACCACAGTAGAATTCTGACCTGGCGTAGCCAGTGGAAAAATTTATTTACTCTTCTGAGACTTTGGATTAAGGGTCACACACAGACGTGAAGGGTGATATAACGATAGATTGTAAGGATAATGGTCTATTATCATCCATGCTGAGCTCCTCAGATCTATCCTGGTACCCCATTTCCTAAAATCCTAGTTTTAACTTTCCCCTGTATTCAGTGCCCTACCTCTTTCTCCTTCTAACAAAATCGGTGTCTTTATTAAGTTTATTGTCTCTGTTCTTACCTCACTTCCCCCTTTTCCAAAAAAATTATTTCCTTGATAAGTACTGCAAGGACCTCTGTATCAGTTAGCGACTGCCATGTAACAAAGTAATCAAAACTTTGTGTTGTTGTAACAACAACCATTTACTTATCCACAATTATTCAAGTGAGGAACTTCGTCTGTCTCAAATGGGGCCTCTCATCCATCTGCACTCAGTCCCAAGTCGTATAGGTGGCTTTCCCGACCTTGGCTGTGCTCCTTACACATCACTGGGTGCTTCAGCTGAAACAGCTGGTCCGATTTGGGATAGGGAGTCGGGGAAGAGTGAATGATTATAGTCAGGTTTGCCATCGACTGCAAACTCCCCCTTACGAAATCTCAGTTCCTAGGCCCTCTTGCCATGAAGCCACATCTTTCCTGCTTTCTGAGGCCGTTGAACTGTCAGGCAAAACTCCTATCGCTGTGGACACTAATCCTGTGACAAAATCATCTTTGCCGTTTTGAAATGGGTTTTTAATATTCCTCAGAAAGCCTTCAGGACATTCTCTCAAGCTCCTCATTGTCTATTTTAAACTCTCTCCAAACTCCTTGAACCAGAGCTACAGCTATCTCAGACCTATGAGAGAGTGAGATCGACACTGTAGATGTGTCATTGTGTGAGTACAGGCGCCATTACTCTGTGAAGGCACAGATAGTGCAAGACCTGTGAAGAGAAAGATATGCCCAATTTTATAAAGAATGACTGAAAAAAAGGGCATTATTTGTAGTGTTAATCACCTGCGGCTCAAAAAATTAACGCATCATTTAAATAAAGAGTAGAGTCAATCTTTCTAATTTAGGAAAATAGGGGAAAAAAAGCAAAATGTTTTGGCTTTATACTTAGCACTCCTAATTATTAGTTGTGACCTCTGGGCAATGCACTATCTTCTCTTGGCCTCTGCTTATTAATCTGTAAAATAAACAGACTGAACAAAGTGATCAGTAAGGTTACTTATAGCAAAAAATACACTCATCCAGGGCATTTGATCTGGAGATATAAAAAACCCCATAAGTTTAATGTTCTGCAGAAATAAAACAAAACAGGCCATTTGATGTTTAATGGATAAATATTTAAAAACATTCTTCTTAGGGATATTTTGCTCATGTATTTTTAAAACTTCATTTCTTTCTTTTACTATGAGCACATTTAGAGAAAGGCAAAATTGTTCTATAACAGATATCCATCTGTTACTTCTTTTATACTTTGTTACAGTAACATATTTTCATAGCTATAGTATAATCACTTGCCTGTAAACAATGATAAAAACACCATTTAGGATTGCTGTAATTTGAAGAAATGAAGAATACGCAGATACGGCAATGTTTCCAAATACGTAGAACATAGTGATTGGCTGTCACTGCTACTTAGTTTTCGGGATAGCCAACAGAGTTTATTTTCAAATTTTCTTTAGAATAAATGACTCAGATATGAATGGCGAATTGAGCGCTTGTCCAAAGCCAAGTGTTAAAGCCGTAAGTGAGAGTTGCCGTTTCTCTGGGGACGGACGCTGTGAAGTGCTCCCTGGTGTCTGTGAAGTGAAATGCCAACTCCATGGCCCTCCATCGGAGATGGTCAGCAATCTGGACCAAGTTAATTTAGGCCACGCTTCAAGGCATATCCTCATTTGGGTGGCTGTGAGGTGGGGGTGGAGTCTTGGAGATGGTCATTCCATCGATCCTGGTGAGTGAAGTTCCCTCCAAGTGAGAGTTTTCAGAAATTTTCCTAGAATTCAGGACTTTTTACCTTTATTGTTAGAATAAGCATTGCATGTTAGACCTCTTTTTTTTCTTTTTAAAAATTTTTAATGTTTATTTCATTTTGGGAGACAGAGCACGAGGGGGGGAGGAGCAGAGAGAGAGGGAGGCACAGAATCTGAAGCAGGCTCCATTCTCTGGAGGACGCAGAGCTTGAACTCATGAACTCTGAGATCATGACCTGAGCCGAAGATGGACACTCAACCAACTGAGCCACCCAGCCACCCCAAGACCCTTGTATTTAATAAGTAAAGTCTTGAAAATAAAATGAGAGATATATATTTACAATGATTAAATTAAATCAAAATTAATTCTAACCTCTCTTTATATATTCACACTAATTTTCTCTGAAAATAACTTTTAATAATGCTGAAGGCATGCCACTCACTTTGGGATGGGTAGCCTTCCGTTAGCCATTGTCTTCTCCCTGGCTGTACCTGAAATAGCAAGCTTTTCTTCCAACAGTTGCCACAGTTTGATGTGACTATTTCTCTCTCAACATAAACAAATAAAAACCAAATAAACCACAGCAACAACAAAGCAATGTCATTGTCCTGGTTATCAGGAAGCAGATAACCAGTTCAAAAGTTTTGTAGATTCATAGCATGGAAGCTATAATCTTTATGAACACTTTATTAAAGGTATAGATTCCCAGTCAAAGTACATGTTTTCATCATCACAACTGAAGCACAACTCTGTGACATAGATATCACTTCCTCATTGACAATAAGAAAATGGACACTTGGTATATCGAGTCACTTTCCACAAGTTGTACAGGTAGCAAATGTGGGAGGTAGAAGGGGATCTATATCTGTTAGGTAACCCTTAACATCCTTGGTGATTAAAAATATGTGGAGATGGCTGGGTGGCTCAGTCGGTTAAGTGTCCAACTTTGGCTCAGGTCATGATCTCACAGTCTGTGGGTTCAAGCCCCGTGTCGGGCTCTGTGATGACAGCTCGGAGCCTGGAGCCTGCTTCGGATTCTGTGTCTCCCTCTCTCTCTGCCCCTCCCCTGCTTGCACTCTGTCTCTCAAATATAAAATAAAAACATAAAATAAAATAAAATAAATAAAATAAAATAAAAATAAAAGAATATGTGAGTCTCCATGCCGATTTATCACGGAGCTGCTTTGATGTGAAATCGAAGGTTTTAGACTCAGTGACGTCACTCATCCCTTCCAATACTGACCTATCTATTCCCAGGTGCCAACAATACTCAGGCGGGAAGAGAGTGTAAAATCATCTCTCCTGAGCATCGGCTGAACTAAGGCCAGCTTTGGTCACCTGTTTCTCTACCTACTATCGTTGGCTCAAACGAATGATAGCTTAGTTATGGCCGGTCCTTGAAATGTACCTCCGAGTTTAACTAAACTAGAATGGCTTCTAATTTGAGATAACAGTGAAGCAACATTTCTCGATTTACCCATTTTTAACTTTCCATTAAATATCCTGTGAAAGACAGAAAGAAAAGACTGGCATATTGCTGTTTTGTACTGGTTCTAATGTAAATTTGGAGGGCTCCATGGTCAATTGCAATGCTGCGATGGTACTATTTTTTAAAATGCTTATTTATTTTATTTTTGAGAGAAAGAGAGAGCACACACAGGAGGGTCAGAGAGAGAGGAGACAGAGGATCTGAAGCAGGCTCTCTGCTAACAGTTGAGAAGCCCACGCAAGGCTCAAACTCACGAAATGTGAGATCATGACCTGAGCCCCTAACCCTGAGCTGACATTAGATGCTTATAACTGAGCCTCCTAAGTGCCCCTGCAAAGGTACTATTCTTGAAGACCCTTCCATTCCAGACGTTTAGAAAAATATAAAAGGAAAAAAAGAGATAGACACACGAGATCAACTTCACACTAAATGTTCCATTGAACAATTATGACTCCTGCCTTGAAGGCAGTCAATAACCCCCTCCACGCCCTGCCCGATTTGATACAAAACCACTTCTCAGGGCTATTTCTTTCTTTCTTTCCTTCCCCCCCTCCCGCTTTTTTTTTTTTAAGTTTGTGTATTTATTTTGAAAGAGAGAGAGAGAGAGACAGCTTGAGTTGGGGAGGAGCAGAGAGAGAGAGGGAGAGAGAGAATCCCAACCAGGCTCCAGGCTGTCAGCACCAAGCCCAGTGTGAGGCTCAAACTCACAAACCATGAGATCATGACCTGAGCCGAAACCGAGAGTCGGAGGCTTAATTGGCTGAGCCCCCCAGAGGTCCCCCAGGGCTATGTCTTTTCACCTCTCTGAACTAGATTTGGGGCAGGTTCTAATTGTCCTCTGGTTACACTCGTAGGAAAATACGCTCTGATGTGGTCTAGCCACAAAACAAGTCTTAGTTTGATAATTAATACGTCCAGTCCTATGTCACCATCAGAACTTTAGTTTCAATAAAAGAACTTCTGAATGCTTAGGACTTCTTCCTTGGCTACAATGCCCGCTGTGGGGAGGCCCCAACATTGACTACAGAGGTTCTTGGGCCCTCCCTTGAGCAAGACACTGAGGAAAACCCCTTGTCGGCTTTCCAGAATATAGGACTCATCTCTGGAGTATGGAAGACACCGGTGCAAACTCCAGCCTCACAAATTCGATCAGCCCATCCTGACATCTGCTTTGCTCCATCACCAGGGCCGCAAGCCAGCCACACCCTCATACTTTTATTTTCCTCAGGAATCTGTTAGGGTGGAGGCTGCCGGCAGTGCAATATAAAGGCATTTTCATTCTCTGGGTGGTTGCTCTAAACAGGCTATGGAAGTGCAATTCTCACCCTCCCCCCCCACTCACACACTCACAAAGCCACCCTGACTTGGGGGAAGGGCCGTCCATACTCGCCGCATGCCATCGTTCATTCCTAATTTATATTCCTAACCTGTAGTTATTTGCTCAGTGTCTCCAAACTATTTCGTAAGTTGGAGATCAGTTGTCAGGCACTTTATTTCCTGAAAGGAACGTGACTGTCTGACAGCTCACTTTGAAATATGTCAGCTAAACCTCAGGTAAAACGGAAAGTAAAATGCTTATGAGTCTATTTTAAACACAATGTTTCAGATGTCCCAGGTGCAAAACCGCGCAGGGATTACAACGACAGACTGGGTGAATTTCAGGTGAGTTTCAGGTCCCAGAAGCAGGGACATGACTGCAGATCTGGGAATTAGCACCCGTCTAACATGGGCCTCTACGGAGTGAGGTTGGATCTTCGCCCACTGGGAAGGGACAGGCTGCCCTACTTCATGCGCTCTTGGTCCTACGGAGAAGGGGACACAGCTTTATCCTGCCTGCCAGCTCTGAGACAAAGGAGGACACAGTGCTGTGATCCTGGTAGCACCGGCAGGGGACAGCCAAGGTGGGTCTCAGGGCCGACGCTGTCACACCTTGGAAACCGACAAATGTTTCACAAAGCCATGTTTTCCTCTGTTAACTGATAAACATTTACCAGTTCTCTAATGGATATAAATATATATGCAGTTCAATACAACAAGTAACACAAAACCTAGAGGCAATGTTTTAATATCAGATAAAATAGATTTAAGGCAAAAATCTTAATAGAAAAAAATATGTGTAACATATAATGATTCAGGGAACAACACAAAAGGGAATAAAAGTCATGAATATATATATATTAATGTGAAATATATAGAGGGACAATCTATAGTAAAACAAGGGAACATGAATAATTGCACAATGAAAAGAGGAATTTCTCTTAGAAATTGATTAATCAAGCAGGCACCATATTAGTAAGAAGCTGGATACTTCGAACAAGAGAAAATAAAGGGCTAAATTTATTTTAATGGGAATTATGTACATAGACACCAAATTTAGACAATAGAGTATTTTAGGGGCACTTGGGTGGCTCAGTTGGTTAAGCGTCTAACTTCAGCTCAGGTCATGATCTCATGGTCCGTGAATTTGAACTCCACATTGGGCTCTGTGCTGATGGCTCAGAGCCTGGATCCTGCTTCAGACTCTGTGTCTCCCTCTCTCTCTGCCCCTCCCCTGCTCAACACTCTCTCTTTCTCAAAAATAAATATTCAAAAAATAAAAAAAAATCAACAATAGGGCATTTTAATGCCCAATTTTGAAGATTATGATAAAATGTATACCTTAATATTGAATCTGAGTATATCAGTTTTTACCTATATATCCTCATACAGTTTCAATTTTAAGAAAAGTTTTTTAAATGTGATGATTGTTATTTTTAGTTTGTGTTTTCATTTTCTAAGGCTGTGCTCAGTCTATTCCGTGGTGTGTCTTCTGTTTGTGGACACTCATATTCTGTAGTGAAAGCAGTAGACTTTAAGTCTCATTTTAAAACACCCAAAGGATTTCTGGCAAAACTGGTTAAGAACTTTTAAAGCACTTAAACAAACAAACGAACAAACAAAATAGCAACTTTAAAGCAAAGCAGAAATCCTCAGAAGTCCTAGAAACCGATGCTCAGTGTGATAGGAAATGAAATGACAATTCTGGAAACTTTATACCCTCCTATCTTCTGCCAAGGGCCACAGAGGCTGAGATAACCAGAAAGAGGCAGGGGAAAAATTTGACCAAAGAAATAGTAAGACTGAAAACCATGGAAGAAGCAAGGAACCGATGACGCTCCAGCCCAAGGAACAAACACTGTGCTCGACAGAATTAGAGACACGGCCAAAAATTTAAACTCAGAATTTCAGTTGTAAGCATTTTTTTTAAGTCAGTTTTACCCATTTATGCATTGAGAAGTCGCTGTTTTTGTGAACCGAGAGAGTCTTTTGACGTTTACCAACGTGGAGGCGCGAAAGAAGCCTTGAACTCGGAGTATTCTGCAAATATTTGTCCATTTATAGAAGCGGAGGTGGGATTTTTAAAGAATTAACAGGCCGGAAGTAGTTCAGGTGCCTAAGTAGAGACCGGGCAAATATAAGGATTTATCCAATCAGAGTCTTTCATCTACATTTGGCAGTGTGATATATAGAGGAGCGCCCTGCCTGACGAATGAACGCTTAGAGGATATATTTGTTGAGGTCAATCGTCAGCCATATTAAAAGCAACTAATTGAATATGCTTCCTTTTACTCAGCTCTGTGGATATGTGAGTGGCGGTTAAGTTATTGTTTTATTTTGCACTTCACTTATTGAGGGAAAGATTTTTACTTTATTAGTATTATGAGAACTTCAAAAACTTTTTAACTGAACTTTTCAGTATGAATCATTTATCCTAGGCAAAGTGTAGAAGGTTGTTGGAAGAAAACGACATCTTGAAATTAAAAAAAAAAAAAAAGTTATTTATCAGTGGCCATCTATATTCTTTCTGAGGAAGACTATTTTGTCTCCGTGTTCAGACCTCTCACAAAATTCGTTAAATCTTTTAGTTCGTTTTGCTAATCTACACATCTGAGTTTGGAGTCTCTCAGTGCCAGACGACATCAAAAAATCTTAAAAACCAATTTTATTTTATTTATTTTGAAATAATTTTTTAAATGTTTATTTTAGTTTTGAGAGCAGCAGGGGAGGGGCAGAGAGAGAGGGAGACACAGAATCTGAAGCAGGTTCCAGTCTCCGAGCTGTCAGCACAGAGCCAGATGCGGGGCTCGAACTCATAGACGGCGAGATCATGACCTGAGTTGCATTCACTCACTTAACCGACTGAGCTACCCAGCACCCAAAAAACAATTTTCTTTTAGACATAGAACCAAAGTGGCATGTTTAGCCAAGACAATATTGAGCCAAATATACTTTAGTGACTAATCATAAATATTTCAAGATATCTCATTAAATAACTTATTTTTAAAGAACATTTTTGCAATGTTCAAATGTGCTTTTACAATCTATTATGTATTTTTTATTTTGCGGGTTAATTTTTAATTTAATAGGTTGTTTTGTTCCCTTTTATGTATGCCAATTATTACTGGTTTTGCATGAATGCTAATGATATGTAACTTTCACTTTAAGTATGTTTTATAATTCAAAGTTGCATCTATAGAAAGTAAAATAATATTCGATTTTAATATATGTTGTCAACAGTTATCTCCAGATTATACAGTTGGTAAACAAATGACTCAAGCTTGGAAAATATTTTGGCATGTAATGACTCAAATCTTCCAGTGTCCCTGTTATCCAAGATGCTATGTACGGAAGAGGAGAAGAGAGATCTCTTTTCAAAAAGTAAAATTAATTGGTTTTCTAATCGAGGTTAGGTGCTGTCGTTGGAAATTTGCATACACTATTTCATTCAATCCTTGTGAAAATCTGAGATTAATTTTTGTACCTCTTAGTCTTAAGTGAGAAAATAAAGCCCAAAATGGCCAATAACTTGAAGTTACGTATCACAGTGAATCATGGGAAACATACTTGAATACCAGGCTTTCTCACTATACCCTATGCTGCTCAAGTGCGTATATCAGTAGGAGAGTGGATGTGTACATATGATGCCTTCCCCTTGGGCACCCACACCAGAGACGGGCTTCATAAAAAATAACACGTTTCAACGTGATTACCGTGTAGCAGCAACAAAGCTAAATTCTGCTCTGGGCATCAAGACACGGAAGAGGAGTTGACTATTACTTACAACCTGAAGAACGACTGGAGTCTTTACAGAGAAGAGAATGAGAAGGTCAGTCCGAACGGAGAGGTAGAGATGGATAGAAAGAAAGGATATGGGATAAGGACCTGACAAGCAATTCCAAAAAAAGAAAATTAATAAATTTGGATGCTTCGACAGACAATCCTCACATTTCTCTGCAGCAGATACTGTCACCAACATGTTTGTGACCATGTGCTTTTTCTCTGCCACTTGCCTATGGAGGAGTCCTGTGGCCAGTTCCACCCAATAGACTGAGGGGAGAACAGAGTGGTTTCCAGACTGTAGTATGGAAAAAGGATGCACCATGCTGTGGTTGTCTCTGCCCTGCCGTGATGACATACGAGATCTGTGTCGCGGTGGCCACGTTGACCATCAACGCTCCCTGTCTTCCTGTTCTCCTCTCTTATCGTATTCATCATGGCAGACTGCGCCAGTTGCATTAGGCACCATAGTTTCGATAAATAAGCCTTAAGTGTGTAAGGTCACTGAGATTTAGGGATGCACTTGTGACTATAACAAAACCTGGGGATTCGAATTCAAGTACAACAAAGTTATAACTAAAACGATACACTGGAAAAATAGTTGCAAAATAAGATGGAAAGGTGCTCAAATCGATAACATGAAACGTTCACACCAATCAGAAGATGATTAACCCCCCACTAAACACAAGTCTCAAAATATGATGAAGATGCAACATAAATAGTGCCAAATTATGGGAATCGACGTTCTCTCTTCCTTAGTAATTACAGAGATGAAGATTTAAGCAGCTGCACATATTAACTCATTTGTCTTCAAAGTTAGCTATTATTCCAAATCATAACACCAAGGACTTGAAGAATATGCCACAAAATACGGCAGGGGCATGCTGTGATTGGAGGCTGCATAAATCCTCTTCGCCTTCTCCACTGGACTTTTGGACACTTCCCGGAGTTTTCAAAGAGCGTGCAATGATTTTGTTGTCAGGAGAACTTCACTTAAAAACTGAAATCATTGGGGCACCTGGCTGTCTCAGTCAGTGGAGCATGTGATTCTTGATCTTGAGGTTGAGAGTTCAAGCTCCACGTTACCTGTGGAGTTTACTTAAGATTAAAAAACATGAAATTTAAAAAAAGGAAGTATTTAGGGTAATATTTGATTAGTACCTATCTAGTAAAAGCTTTTGTAGGTATGGAGACATTTCAAGAATTCCAAAAGAATATATCTATCAATGTTAATATATTTTGAAAGTATTTGACTCTTTAAACCATCGTTAATAAATTGAAAGGGGCACCTGGGTGGCTCAGTCGGCTAAGTGTCCGGCTTTGACTCAGGTCATGACCTCGCAATCCGTGAGTTCAAGCCCCGCGTCGGGCTCTGTGCTGACAGCTCAGAGCCTGGAGCCTGCTTCCGACTCTGTGTCTCCCTCTCTCTCTGCCTCTCCTCACTCCCCACTCACACTCTGTCTCTCTCTCTCTTTCAAAAATAAATAAACATTAAAAAAGAAAAGAAAGTACAAGACATTTCGTGTAAGACTGAAATAGAATTCAAAAGTTACATAAGATTCAAGAGTGGGATAAAATTATGTTAATAATCTAGAAATATCTAAATGTCCAGAAAGGCATAAGAAGAGCACCGGGGACCTTGCTGTGGGAAAGAAACCATCCAGTCCTGCTCCGGATCTGGGTCCCTGCCAGGATTGGGGGCAGGGTAGGGAAGGGGTGCAGCACGGGCTTCCCCTGGACAGAGAAGCTCTGAGCCTCTCCCGCGACCATCACCATTCCTCCTGTGCCCTTCGGTGCTGGAAACACTCTGCACACGGTGACCTGGCAACACTTCTTCTGTGACAAAAATGCGTCCTACTGAGATGAGAGAGAGCATAATAAATTGTCGTTTCTGCCACAAAAATATGACCAGAAGAGAGAAGTCATGTCTTGAGTGAACTTCACACATTGAAAATGTCACGAGGGAGTTTTCTACTAGCTGTGGAAGCTGTAAAAACAGATTAAATTCCAGCGCCAGAGATATCATTACAAATCTTATAAAAAAGATCAAGACGGATACAGCGCTGCCTCTATAATTCGAACCTCACAGATCTCTCAAGGTTCAGCAGGGAACAGTAAATAAGAGTGAAGCATCCACAGCTGACAGCAGGGAAAACTCTCAAGGGGATACTCTGTCTTCTGGATAACACGTTTAAAAGTCTCTTCCATTGGAAGGAAACTTTTTCAAGGCAGCACTTACCTGAACTCTCCAAACGCCTCCTGGTTTAGAAGGTCCCTGTGACGTGTGTGGGCTGACCCTCTACCAGAGGGGAGAAATTCTGAGCGAAATACTGAATGTTTGTTTTCGTTTTGATCTTAAATTGTTATTGGTTCTGAGAACTGTGTTAATCTTCAGCTGGATGAAGAAATCAAACATCTGTTGAAGAACTGTATCAATTCAACTTCCAAACCGTAGTCACTGGTAACAGGGCTTGGTGAGTGGAAGCCTGGGATCAAATGTACCCAGCAACTATTTTTGTACCATGAGCTGAAAATAATCATTGCTTTTTGTTTTATTTTTATTTTTTAAATATTTATTATTATTGTTATTATTTTAATGTTTATTTATTTTTAAGAGAAAGAGAGAGGCAGAGTGGTAGCAGGAGAGGGGCAGAGAGAGAGGGAGACACAGAATCTGAAGTGGGCTGCAGGCTCGGAGCTGCCAGCACAGAGCCCCACGCGGGGCTCGAACTCATAGATCGCAAGATCATGACTTGAGTCCACGTCAGACACTTAACCGACTGAGTCACCAAGGATCCACAAAAATAATCATTGCTTTTTAAATGATTGGAAACAAAATTAAAAAAAAAAGGATTAATAATATTCTGTGACATGTGAAACATATATGAAATTCAAATTTAAGAGTTTGTAAATAAAATCTTAAATTTTTTTTAATGTGTGTTTATTTTTGAGAGGGAGACAGAGTATAAACAGCAGAGGAGTAGAGAGAGAGAGGGAGAGAGAGAGAAAGAAATGGAGACACAGAATCCGAAGCAGGCTCCAGACTGCACTGTCAGCACAGAGCCCAACTCGGAGCTTGAACCCACAAACCGTGAGATCATGACCTGAGCCAAAGCCAGGTGCTTCTCCAACTGAGCCGCCCAGGCGTTCCAATAAAATCTTTAAAAAAATGTTTATTTACTTATTTATTTATTTATTTTGTGAGAGGGAGAAAAAGCATGAACAAGGGAGGGGCAGAGAGAGAGGGAGAGAGAGAATCTCAAGTAGGCTCTGCATGCTGTCAGCACAAAACCTAATGTGGGATTCGATCTCACAAACCATGAGATTACGACCTGAGTTCAAATCAAAAGTCAGACACTTAACTGACTGAGCCACCCTGGTGCCCCTAAATAAAATCTTAATAGAACAGTAACAGTCATCCATTTATAAATTGTCCATGGCTCCTTCCACCTTGCAATGGGGAAGCTGAGTGGGCGTGAGCTCATATAGCTTGTAAGTCTAAAATTATTTACTGCCTGGCCCTTAATAGCAAAAGTTTGCTGAACTTGAACATGCATCATTTTACCTGCAAATGTCTTATTTTCATAATTGTTTCTTTCTTTTGTTATAAAATACAAAATAGTCTAAGCTTCATATATTTCAACCTCATGCTCTCTTTAAAAAAATAAAGCATAAGATATTGGGAGAAAAAATCAATATAGAATCCACTGTTTGAAAATAATAAAAGACAAATAAAAAGGAGTAAGAATTCAAGCCATGAAATTTAAAATGTGTCAGACAAGGAAAGGTCTGGAATATTCAAAGGAGCATGGCCTGTCTCCTGACCTTGCTTTCCAGATGTAATATTGAGAAAAGAAAATGGGTCTAAAGTTTAACACTCTCCATTAATATCAACCCAATCATGAGGGAAAAAAAATAAATTGAGGACCAGTTCAGCAGATTGGAGAAAATAATAAAGGCACTGCAAAAGCTGGAGCTGTCAGTTAAGGCAGCATGCACTATTTTGCCAAATCCACACGGAATTGGAGAAAATAAATCCCACAGGGGCCGAATTTGTGTCTTGCTGAGCAAGAGGGATATTAAAGAACCAGACCTCCAGGTAGTTTCATGGAAGATAGTAGCAAGTCAGCTGTGGGCAGAAGATACAGAAAGAATAGAAGAATACAGAATTCATCGTTGCCTCAGAATTCCTCACAGTGCTGAACAATTCCAGAAAAGCAGAGGATTGCACTCACCAGGAAATAAAGTATAAAATAATAATATTTATGCCCAGATTGCTATATACACATAAACACAAGAGTCAGAGATCCTCAAAGGGGGAAGAAACAAAAACAAAAACAAAAATAGTTAAGCAACCATAACCAAATAAATCTGGAAAATGGTACCCAGTTCCAATTTGAACCAAACCAAACCAAACCACACAAGCAAAAAAAAAAAAAAAAAAAAAAAAATGGTGAAATGGAAAAAAAAAAAAAAAAAAAAAGAGCCCAAACTAGATAAATCATATGAACAATTTCAGGAATAGAAAAGCTGTTGGAAAAAGATGGAAAGTATTGAGTGCGCTTAACTATAGAATTAAGTCTGCATAACCAGAAAGGTGGAGTTTCCATTAGGGCAGTAATCTAAATCGTCCCAGTGTAAGACAGTAAAAACTAAACACAGTTCGGATGTGCAGGAGAGACAGTGTGGCCAAATTAAAGCCCAGTTATATGATTTTTAATAACAGACATCAATCAATAATACTACAAGTCATTTGAAATATTGTATAAAACATTTTTACCAAATTCTTTGTACATGTACCTAAAACCAATGTAACATTGTATGTTGGTCATGCTTAAAACAAGCTTACAAGCCAACTACAACTAACTAACTAAGTAATACCTTTGAGTACATGTATGCATATATATGTTATCTGAAGCTTGTGTAATTATAATCATGGAAGCAGAATTTAATTTTTTTTAATGTTTATTTATTTTTGAGAGAGAGGGAGAGAGACAGAGCACAAGCAGGGGAGGAGTAGAGAGAGAGGGGAGTCACAGCTGAAGGAGGCTCCAGGATCTGAACTATTAGCACAGAACCTGACACGGGGCTCGAACTCACAGATTGTGAGATCATGACCTGAGTCAAAGTCAGACGCTTAACCGACTGAACCACCCAGGCACCCCCATGGAGCCTAACTTAAAAATGGGGGAAATACTGTTGAGAAACACAGACAAAAGAGTGAAGAAAAGTAACTTAAAAATATTTTTAAAATCGTAATTAGTGAAAAGACATGAAGAAGGGAAAATTCTCTAAAACCTTGGGTCATCCCCATATTTACAAAGGTTGTGGAATATAGGTTATTTTTTCTTTTTTATTAGTTTTTAAAGTTTTTAGTTATTTGTTTTAATAATTTTTGCTTTTATCTTTCTATTTTAAGGAGTTAAAATATATTTATGCTGATATTTTCAGTTCACAATTTCTATTTAATAATTGTTGAGAACTTAGAAAATAGAAGCAAATAGCTAAAAAAATCAACAGTCGAGCATACCAAGGCAAGCCACTACAGTGAAAACAATGGGTCTGTGTTCACAACATCGCTTTCTTTTCAATAATACAAGGTAACTCCGCACTAATCAGTAGTTTTCTTTCTAATAATATGATGTAACTGCATCAATTAATTTTCCAGCCAATATTTTTCTGCATCTTCCATATCTATAAATTCTATTTTGTAACAATCCTTTTAATATTTGAATAGACTTCCATTTTGAATATTCCCTGGTTTTCCAAGCTGTGAACAATAAACCTTGTGTTTACTTTTCTCCTACCCTCATTGTATCTCTTCATGAATCCAGAAAATATTTACTGACTGCCCAAACTGCTGTTTCAGCTCCTTTCTGGGAACAGTGATGGAGATACAATGATGGAGAAGATACACCGACTGCCTAATGGACCTCACAGCACAGTAGTTCATCAAAAATAAGTAACAGGGATCCCTTGTCCTCCACCTCCTGGGCAACGCTTATTACTTCTTTTCTTTTTGATGTTAGCCATTCTGACAGGTGTGAGGTGGTATCTCATCGTGGTGTTGATTTGTATTTCCCCGATGATGAGTGACGTTGAACACCCTTCGGTGTATCTGTTGGCCATCTGGATGTCTTCTTTGGAAAAATGTCTATTCAGGCCCTCTGGACATTTTTTTAACTGAATTGTTTTGTTTTGTTTGGGCTTTTTTGTTGTTGTTGTTTTTTGGTGTTGTTGGATTGTATCAGTTATTTATGTATTTTGAATCTTACCCCTTTATCAGATATATCCTTTATCAGATATATCCTGTCCCATTCAGTAAGTTGCTTTTTTGTTTTGTTGATGATTTCCTTCCCTGTGCAAAAGCTTTTTTAAAAGTCTGATGTAGACCCAACGGTTTATTTTTGCTTTTATTTGCTAAACTTAGGAAACGTATCTAGAAAGATAGAGCTATGGATGAGGTCAGGGAAATTGCCGTGTGTTCTCTTCTAGGACATTTATGATTTCAGGTCCCACCCTTAAGTCTTAAGTCCATTCAGAGTTAATTTTTGTGTTTGGTGTTAGAAAGTGGTCCTGTTTCATTCTTTGCATGTAGCTCTCCAGGTTCCCCAGTACCATTTGTTGAAGAGACTATCATTTCCCCATCGCATATTTTTGCCTCCAAAAAGTTCACTTCTGGGCTCTCTCTTCTCTTCCAATGAACTACGTGTCTATTTTTGTGTCCGTGCCATACTGGTTTGATCATTACTGCTTTGTGGTATATCTTTAAATCTGGAATTGTGATACCTCCGGTGTTAGTCTTTCTCAAATTGTGAGGATATGGAGAAAAAGGAAATTTTTTGGCACTATCAGTGGGGTTGTAAATTGGTACAACCACTATGCAAAACTTTATGGATGTTTCTCAGAACGTTAAAAATAGAAATACTCTATGATCCAGTGATTCTACTACTGGCTATTTACCTAAAGAACATGAAAACACTGATTAGAAATGATATATGCACTCCTGTGTTTACTGCGGCATATTTACAATAGCTAAGGTCCATATCTTGCAACCTAAGTGTCCATCAATAGATGGAGGATAAAGAAGTCCAAAGAGAGAGAGAGAGAAAAAAAAAGTGCACGCGCGCACGCGCACACACACACACACACACACACACACACACACACACAGGAATATTATGCAGCCATAAAAAAGACCAGTTTTTGTGTTGTGTGAATGATAACATGAAGGGACCCAGAGGGTAAGATGCTAAGTGAGTTAAGCCAGACCAAGAAAGATGGATACCATACGATTTTACTCATATGTGGACTCTACAAAACAGAACAAGTGAATAGAGAAGCAAATGAAAAGAAGAATCAGACCTCTAAATACATAGAACAAAGTGATGGTTACCAGAGGTGTCGGGGGTTAGGGGAGATGGGCAAAATGTATGCAGGGAAGTGGGAGAGACAGGCTTCCCTTCATTATGGAATGAATAAGTCACAGAAATAAAAGCCATAGCATGTGGAGTATAATATATAATATTGTAAGAGCACTGTATGGTAACATTCAGTAGTTACACTTGTGAACGTAGCAAAGTGTTGAATCTCTATGTTATACACTTGAAACTAATGTAACTCAAAATCATTTAATGTATAAACAAATAAGGCACAGTTGACCCTCGAACAACATGGGGTTTAGGGGTATTGGCATGGTTGAAAATCCATGTATAATGTTTGACTCCTCCAAAACTTAAATACTAATAGTCTACTGCTGACCAGAAGACTACCGAATACAAAAAAAAAAGTTGGTTGATTTTTATATTTTTACTTTATATGTATTTTTATCTTATATGTATTATATACTCTCTTACACTGAAGCAAATTGGAGGAAATAAAATGCTATTAGGGAAATCATAAGAAGAAAATACTTTAATAGTACAATTTTTATGGGAAAAAACCCACATATAAATGGCTTTGCAGTTCAAACATGTTGTTCAAGGGTGAACTGGGGTACAATCTAACTTGTTTGACAATGTTTTAAATGATTAAATATTGGGCAGCTGGAGGCCTAAGTTTTCAAGCATTCAAACAGTTGACTTCTTTGTTTTGCTTTGTTGTTTTTTTTTTGTTTTTTTTGAGAGAGAGAGAGAGCACGTGAGTACGGGAGGGACAAAGGGAAACAGAGTGAGAGAATCTCAAATAGCCTCCACGTCCAGTGCAGAGCTAAGAATGGGGCTTATCTCATGACCTTGAGATTATGATCTGTGCCCAAATCAAGAGTCAGACGATTAACTGACTGAGCCACCGACTGAGTTAAACAGTTATCTTTATTATTATATGCCTTACATGAAAGATATCTGAATTATAGGCCACCTGGGTGGTTCAGTTGCTTAAGCATCTGCCTTTGGCTCAGGTCACGATCTCACAGTTCGTGACCTCAAGGCCCGAGCTGGCTCTCTGCTGTCAGCGCAGAGTCTACTTTGGATACTCTATCCTCCGTGCTCTTCGCCCCTCCCTCACTCATGTTTTCTCTCTCTCTCTCTCTCTCTCTTTCTCCAAAATAAATAAAACACTTAAAACAATAAAATAGAGATCTCTGAATTGAAGATACTTCTAACACTCAGCAAAGTATTTCTAAAAAAATTAAAAGAAAGGAAAAGACAATAACAAGAACCAACAGTTCCCAGAACAGTGTGATGAGTGTGATAATTTTTAAACAAGATAATCAGGGATTTTTTATTTTGTTTTGTTTTTCTCTTTCAGAATCTGGAAGCTCGGCCAGTACGGCACCAGGAGCTCAGAAACAATCTCGAATTCCTTGTTGAATAAATGCATGGCTAAATCTGTAAATGAGTGACAGGACGTAAAAGAAAGTGCTGGGGAGTATTCTGTTGCTTGTTTTTATATTTAGAAATCCGTGTTTGCTATTTTTACTTATATCTTTCCTTTGCATTTCTCCTCTTTCCCCTTCCTTCTTCCTTCCTCTTCCCTTCATCTTCACTTTCTTCTTCCTTCTGATAATTAATTTTGGAGCATTCTATTCGGTTTCAAAAACTATCAAAGTCTCAAAGAGTCTATCCAATTTTTTCCATGTGAGTTTTGCCATGGTGTGAAAAAAAAAATCCTTGCTTTATCAGGGATACATAAACGTACATCAATTCCTTTCATGGTTTTCTTATTTGTATATTAAATTTTATAAATTTTAAAATTAATTTGGAATATACCAAAAAGCTAATTTCATTCATTTCCAAAATGTTAAGCACTTAGCTGAGTGCCATCAATTAACTAAGCCATCTGATTCTGTTGCCGTGGAATGCTATTTTGCCTCTCATCCATCCTTCTGCTTATCTATCCACTTATCTGTCTGTCTGTCTGATTCTACTGGATAGTACTTGACTGTAGGGAAAGCCATTACATTTTAAAATGTTAATGTGTTTTCTCAATTAGTCAACTTTCAGTTTTCTAAAGCTTAATACATTTTGATTCAAGATTGAGTTTAAAATCAAGATTATAGGGGCACCTGGGTGGCTCAGTTGGTTAAGCGGCCAACTTCAGCTCAGGTCATGATCTCTGGTTTGTGAGTTCGAGCCCCACATCGGGCTCCGTACTGACCGCTCAGAGCCTGGAGCCTGCTTCGGATTCTGTGCCTCTCTTTCTCTCTACCCCTACCCTGCTTGCACACTCTGTCTCTCTTTCTCTCTCTCTCTCAAAAATAAACATTAATTTTTTTTAAAATCAAGAATAAGAGTTGAATTGAAATGTATTGTTTTATATTGTGTACATTTGGTAAAAAAAATCATGATTTTTATGCCTTATCAATTGTGTTTATAAACATTAATATATATCCTCTGTGCCCATTTAATGTTTCATAATGTCTTATCTTACATACTTTGTTTGTTACATCTTTTAAATATTTTGAGGTAATCTGTGTACAGTCTATCTAGTTGACTGTATATAAAGGTAAAAATTATCGAGTTTTAATGCAGTCCAATAATTTTGTTATTTAATAAGGATGGAATATTAATCTATTTAAACACATTCTCATAGTTAATAATTCTTTTACTCTGTCTTCCTGTTTCCTGATTTTTATATATTTTGTAGCTATTTCTATTTTTTGTTACTTCAATGTACTTCCTTTATTTGTGCATTTCCATACATACAGACATATTCTTTATAATAGTTGAAAATTGGAAGCAATGTGAATACCATTTAGTAGCCAAACTGATGAATAGATTATAGTGTATTTATACAATGTTATACCCTGTGAAACAAGTCCTGGAAGATAAACCAACCAGTCTTGGAGACACAAATTAATAATAAATGATTATGTTTGGGGCACCTGGGTGGCTCAGTCAATTAAGTGGCCAACTTCAACTTAGGTCATAATCTCATGGTTCATGAGTTCAAGTCCGTATCGGGCTCTGCACTGATAGTGTGGAACCTGTTTGGGATTCTCTCTCTCCCTCTCCCTCTGCCCCTTTCCCACTTGTGCCCATGCTCTCTCTCTTTTGTTCTCTCTCTCTCTCAAAATAAATAAGTAAACTTAAAAAGAAATACCTACTTTCAATTCAATCTATTTCATGATTATTTGTCAATACACCTGTCTTTAGTGTTTCATATTTCTCTTTCATCTTCTTAAACTTATCACGTTCTTATGATTTTTCTAAAATTAATAAATAGTGTCTTCTCGTAGACATTTAAAGCAGCATTTATTTAGTGCTTCCTGTGCTGCAATCTTTCTTTGTAGTAAAGAGTCTTCATATTTTCAATTTTTATAACCAACACAAACTAATAGTAAAGTTAAGAATAATTTTACAGTGTTAACTATATACCAGACTTATTTACATAATTAATACAGACGATCATCTCCAAACCTACAAGGCGATGTATTTTTATCCCCCTTTTAAAACCGAGGGCACTGAAGACAGAGAGGTTCAATGACCTGGCAAAATCATACGGCCTTTAGGGATGCAGCTAGTAGCTAGCGATGTAACTTACGAGAAAGCAGCAAATGATGTTCATAACATGCTTACCCTGAAACACAATAAACAATCACCATGGTGGATTATTTTGTCTGACAGGTGATCTATAATGGTCTTTTTCATTTCGAACAATTTCTTACAATTTGTGTCAGCCTGGAGCTAATATATTTCTATCTTTGAATTCATCTACAAATAACCCAATTTGCTTCCATAGCCGTTAGAGTCATTATTATATTGTCTACTCTACTGAATTATACTAAGCAAATTACAAATGACCACCCCACCTACTGAAGGAAGTGATTTGTTTTTGTTTATAAAACTTAAAGCATAGTGGAGTTATATTTTTCAATCCTCATAGTATCTCTATGAGGAAGTTAAAAACATTATCTTCATTATTTTTAGGAAGCCATTTGGATAAATGTATCTAAATATCTTAGTAGACAAAAGAATTTAGAAATTGGAAACCATTTATTTTCCATTCATAAGAAAACTTCCAGAAGCTGAGCATCAAAGAAATATTGTTAGGACACAAAATGTATTTATAGGCAAGATTAATTTTGTCTTTTTTTTTTAATTTTATAATAGTTTATTTTCAAATTGGTTTACATATAACACCCAGTGTTCATCCCAACATGTGCCCTTTTTAATGCCCATCACCCCCTCTCCCCCCTCCCTCAAATGCCCATTTTTGATTGAACAAATATTTATTAAACAAATACAAATAATTGTAGGCAAAATCTCTGCTCCTATGGAATTTATAATCTCATGGTGAGAGATAGTCAATAAATAAGGAAACATTTAGGGGTGCTAGGGTGGCTTAGTTGGTTAAGAGTCCGACTTTGCCTCAGGTCATTATCTCACGGTTGGTGAGTTTGAACTCCTGTAGGGGCTCTGTACTGATGGCTAAGGGCCTGGAGCCTGCTATGGATTCTGTGTCTCCCTCTCTGCCCCTCCCCAACTCATGCTCTGTCTTTCTCCCCCCCAAAAAAATACCAAAAATTTTAATTAATAAGTAAATTTTAAAATACTTATTAAATTATTATAATATATTGGATGAGGTCTGTGAAGAAAACTAAAGTAGGAGTGAAATGGAGGAAAACGAAAGGACTGTGAATTAGAAAAGACTAAATACATAGGTATGATAAGTTATATATATGCTTATATAAAGTGATATATATGTTATCTCTGTTTTTTATAGAAATCTGACACTATTATATATTTTTCAGGGGCATTTTTCAAGAAAGATTATTTTACTAAGGTGTTTGAAATTTTCAGAAGCTCTATGTTAAATGTTATTACCAAATGACATTTGGTAAGAACATGTTAAAAGTTTTTGCCAAAATGAATATAGATGATAGATAGATATTTTTTAAACTTTATTGTTTGTTTATAGAGCAGTTTTAAGTTTATCATAAAATTCAGGAAAGTACAGAGATTTCCCAAATACCTACCACTCTTTATGTGCGTGGTCTCTCTCATTATCAACATTTCCCAGCAGACTGGTGCATTTGATATAATCGATGAACCTATATTGACAAATCATAATCAAGGAAAATTCATAATTTACATTAGAGTTTGCTCTTGGCATCGTGAATTCTATGAGTTTGGACAAAGGTACAATGACATGCGTCCATCTTTAGAGTGTAAAGTAGTTTTGCTGTTCTAGAAATCCTCTATAATCTGCGTATTCATTGCTTCCCCACCACCCCATGGAAACAACTGATAATTTTAAGGTCTGCTTAGTTCTGTCTTTTCCAGAATGTTATATAATTGGAATCACACAGTTTGTAGCCTTTTAAAATTGCGTCTTTTACAATCAGTAATATGTGTTTAAGTTTCCTCCATGTTTCTTGTATGGTAAGACTATGTTTAGTTTTGTAAGAAATAGCCAAAGTATCTCCTAAACTATCATTTATTTCATCACCATCAGCAGTGAATGAGTTCCTACTGTTTTACGTCTTTGCCAGCATTTGGTGTGGTAACTGTTCCACATTTTAGCCATTGGAATATACGTGTTGTGTTCTCTCGTTGTTTTATTTTGCAATTCCCTGATGATATATGATGTGGAACATCTTTCCTAGGCTTATTTCCCACTTGTATGTCTTTGGTGACATGTCTGTTAAAGACTTTGGCCCATTTTTAAAGTTAGATTGATTGTTTTTAATCGTTAAGTTTCAAGAGTTCTGTGTGTATTTTGGATAACAGTCCTCTATCGGGGCTTCTCATCTTCAACATCTAGTTTTTTTTTAAGGCTGGATAATATTTCATTGTATTTTATATACCACATTTTATTTATTCATTTAGTATTTAATGGGCATTTAGGTTGTTTCCACAACTTGACTGTTAGGAATAGCGGTGCAATAAATATGGGAATGTAGACGTCTCTTCAAGATCCTGATTTCGATTATTTATCCAAAATAATTAGATATTGGATATTGGATCGGAGATGGGATCTCAGGATAGGAGTATTTTTTTTCTTTGAGGAATCTCCACACTGTCTTTCAAAGTAGCAGCACAAATTTATATCTGCACCAACAATGTACAAAATTCCCTTTTCTCCACATCTTCACCAACATTTGTTTTCTTCCTTCCTCCCTTCTTTCCTCTCTTCCTCCCTTCGTTCCTTCCTTCCTCCCTTCCTTCCTCCCTTCCTCCCTTCCTCCCTCCCTCCCTCCCTCCCTCCCTCCCTCCCTTCCTTCCTTCCTTCCTTCCTTCCTTCCTTCCTTCCTTCCTTCTTTCCTTCCTTCCTTTCTTCCCTCTTTCTTTCTTTACAATAGTTCTTTTAACAAGCATACAATGCTACCTCATTGCGGTTTTGATTTTAATTTTTCTGATTATTGGTAACCTTGAGCACCTCCTGGACATCTGTATGTCCTTTTGGAAACATGTCTTCAAGTTCTTTTTAATTTACAGTTGTGTTGCTTGATTTTTTGTTGTTGTTGCTGTTGTGTTTGTTTGTTTGTTTTTGCTATTGACAGCAGAAGTCTCTATAGGTTTTAGAAATTAACTCTTTATCAGATGCATGGTTTCAACAATTTTTTTCTTGTTCTGTAGGTTGCTATTTTACTTGTTATTTCCTTTGTTGTGAAGGTTTCTAGTTTGATGTAATATCGTTTGTCCATTTTTTGCTTTTGTTGCTTGTAGTTTTGGTGCCATAACCAATAAATTATTCGTAAGACTAACGTCACGGAACTGTTTCCATATGTTTTGTTCTAGAAGTTTAATAGTTTTAATTCTTACATGATATTCAAACCTTACCTTTAACTATTTAATGCATTTTGAGGTTTTCGTTGCTGTTGTTGTTGTTTTGTTGTTTGTTGTTTGGTATGGTCTAAGATTTCAATCAGGTTATAAAACCAGTCTTGGAAATAGCCATATTGCCTTCTCCCATTCTTTCCTATCATACTCACTTAATAGCTGGAAAGAACGACATTTCCTGAAAAATTAGAAAGTTTTTAAATTAGTATAGTTACTAGCTCTCTCCAAAACTAAATTGAAATAGCGCTCCCAGCACACAACTCTAAAATTTTCAAATATGTATGTAAAAGTGCCCATATCATCTAAACCCAAATGGCAATCTCTTCCCCACACTGTGAAAAATCACTGGCTGATGGGTGGTTTTTATGAGTACTATTTTATTCCACAATATAATCTTTTCGAAAAAGTACTTCTTGCTATACTGCAATTCTTAGAGAACATGTGTTAAAAATCTAAAGTATATTTGAATTATGGAAGGCTTCATTGGTTACTGGTTTGCAAATTGTGATTAAAGTTATTAAAATGAATTCCTAAATAATAAAAAAAATAAAGGAGATTTTAAGAATCATTTTCTTATTTCCTAGCAAAAGTAAATTCTTATTTTAACATTGCATAACAAATTGTGAGCGATCTCTCTTACATCTTCAATTATTTCATAATATCTTGGGACATAAGCAAAGTAATTTGGAAAACCTCACTTAGTTGTTATCACAAACCATACTCAGGATCCATTGAGCTTTTTAATTCTTACTTAAAATTCTACAGTATGGATGTATTATCAATTATCTTTTTAGAATCTGTTGAGAGATTTCAGCTTTTTATCCAGTATTTTTTAATGCTAAAAATGCTTTCTCTGTAATCCTTGTACAGACAGTCCCTGGTTTATGATGGTTCTACTTACAATTGTTTTGATCTTACAATAGTGCAAAAGCAATACACATTCGGTGGAACCGTGCTTGGGATTTGGAGTTTGGATCTTTTCCCAGGTGAGCAGTTTGCAGAACGACGCTCTGCTGGACAATGAGGGCAGCTACAGTCTGCAAGATCATGAGTGTAAACAGCCCCGACCCTTACGGTCACTCCTGTACCCTCACGGACCTTGCTTTCCACTTTCAGTACACTATGCAAGAAGTTACATGAGATATTTGAAACTATTATAAAAGCGTCTTTGCGTTAGAGATTTTCCCTAACTGTAGGCTAACATACGTGTTCTGAGCACACGTAAGGGAGGCTAGGCTAAACTATGATATTTGATTGGTAAAACGCACTAAATGCATTTTGACTTCAGGTCATCTTCAACTCATGATGGGTTTAGCAAGACAGAATCCCACGGTAAGTTGAGAAAGAGCCGTAGAGGCAACAATGCAGATATATTTCTTATCTCAATGAGTGAAAAAGAGCTATTCGGAATTTTGTTCAGATATGAGGTTGAAAATCCTTCCCTCTGTTTGTTAGAAATGTGTGAAAGCTTTTAGAAGTTTTTTATGCTATCAAAAATGTTGCTTTTTAAAAAAGTTTTCTAAGTTTTACCTGATTACTTTAATGGCTCCATTTTATTATGTTTCGATTATTGGACTCCCCGGGATTGCCTCTGAGATGCAGATACAGATTATTTCCAAATCGGTAGCTAGCATTCCACCAGCGTTTATCAAGAAAACAAATAAACAAATTTTTCTTCCCATAACGAATGCCGCATTGTGTTAAATCTCTTATCATTTGGAGCTATCTTTAGACTTTTCTTCTGTGTCACAAGTTTTTCTAATTATTATTTTATAATTCATTTTAATATTTTATAGAGCTAATTTCTCATCATTAGGTCTTGATTTTAGTATTTTCTTGGCTGTTTACATTTATTTTTCAAATAAGAAATCTATCGGGGCATCTAGGTGACTCAGTCAGTTGGCTCTGGTCATGATCTCAGAGTTCATGAGTTTGAGCCCTGCATCCAGCTCTGTGCTGACAGCTCAGAGCCTGGAGCCTGCTTCTGATTCTGTGTCTCCCTCTCTCTCTCTCTGCCCCTCCCTTGCTCACCCTCCGTCTCTCTCTCTGTCTCAAAAATAAACATTACAAAATCTATCAAATAGATAAATTCCTACAGAATGGACACTTGCACTGTTGAGTCTGATTTCATAAGTATGTGTATGTATTCTGGTCAGTTCGACCAGACTTTATATTTCTTTATAAAGTTTTACAGCTTTATTTAGAAAGATTGGTACATTTTTGTTGTTTACATTTACATATCTTTTAACAGTAGCCATTTGAAAATGCAAATTATATCTAATCTTCATAACGTATATGGGCTCCTCCATAAAGGTAATGTTTTATTAAGCAGAAATATGATATAAATGTGCCAAATGTGTTAAACCAACTATTAAGTTTTGCGCTTATACCCTGTGGCAGAAAAGGTGCTAGCCAATGAGAATACGGTGGGTAAATAAAAGAGGCTGAGTCCTCAGTGAGCTTACAGCTTAGTGGGTGAAATAGATTATGAAATACTAAGCAATACAAAATAAACAAAAACCTTAGCAACAGAATTAGATCTTCTGTTGCCAACTTCAGCCCATTTCCGAATACTCCAATGTCATGCTATTTAAGAGTCCAGCCTATGGGTGTTTGAGTGCTCTAATTCATCTATTAGAGAAGCCAAAATAGCTGGCTTCATCATTCCGCACTGTTTATTAGACTTGGAGAAGGGCTCAAGTTTAAACTTACAATACAGACAAGAGAAGTACGCATTTACTCCAATAAACAACAGCAATGATAAAGTTGTTAAATTAAAGATGTTTATTATTTACAGTGGCTGGGTAGCTGATCACAATTTTCAGTAGCATTGGGGTGCCTGGGTGGCTCAGTCGGTTGAGTGGCCGACTTCGGCTCAGGTCATGATCTCACAGTCGGTGGGTTCGTGCCCCGAGTCGGGCTCTGTGCTGACAGCTCAGAGTCTGGAGCCTGCTTCGGAGTCTGTGTCTCCCTCTCTCTCTGCCCTTCCCCTGCTCATGCTCTGTCTCTATGTCTCTCAAAAATAAATAAACGTTAAAAAAAACAAAACAAAACAAAACAAAACAAAGAACAATTTTCAGTAGCATTGGATGAGTGGTGTGTGGCTAAAGGAAATGAGCCTACAAAGGTTGCAATTTGATATAATCGACCCGATCATAAAATTAGCAATCAAAAGTGTTTAGCCTTCTTTTATATGGGCAGCATACTCATATAATTTTATTCGAAGGAGTAATTCATGATTACTTTTAAGAAAAATAAAGGGAGAAGCAATTCTGTAACTAATGCTTCATCACTACCTATAGTATTGAACTTCACAGTTCATTAAACATTTTTTCCACATATTGTTTTAATTAGTCCTCAGAACAAATTGAGATGTTAAAATCAGATGGCCGTGCTTTATTTATATATTCTGAGATTAGAAAATTGTAGTTGAAAAAAAAAATTTAATGTTTATTTATTTTTGAGAGAGAGAAAGACAGAATGAGAGCGGGTTAGGGGCAGAGAGAGAGGGAGACCCAGACTCCGAAGCAGGCTCCAGGCTTTGAGCTGTCAGCACAGAGCCTGATGGGAGGCTTGAACTCACAAACCATGAGATTGTGACCTCCACCAAAGTTGGCCGTTTAACTTGACTGAGTCACCCAGGCACCCTAGAAAATTGTAGTACACTTTGTTTTGAATAAGTCTGTTCGTTATAAAGAGATTTCAGAGTAGGGTTTTTAATATCATGGATGTAATAACACAAAATTATCGTGTGAGCTGCAAATCGTATTTCATTTTAAGGGTTAAAGGTCTATCTTTGCTCCTTCTACTAAGCCATGTGGGTAGTTCTTAACACGTTCTTCTGCATTTGGTCTATTTATTCAATTGATAATGGTGCTAAATACAATTTCTTAGCATTTTCAGATCAATAAAAAATACATTTATAAAATTTTTTGTGCACTAAATGCGTAATCTTTTCTATGCATAAAACTTTTCATTTGGAACAAGGCATTATTTGCATTTGAGAACCAATAACAAAGAAAATCCATACTCCTATAAATTTTTATATGCAATAAGTCATATATTTCTATCCAAAATATCTGTGAGATTAAGAGACAATTTTCTCATATAGTAATAACCAAAATAGAACAATTTGCTGAATGTTTTGTTTTTACTGACTTTCATTTCCATGAATCTATAGAGCTCTTTGAATACAATCAATTATGAAAACAAATAGAGGACCAGTCTAATAACTCCAATACATAGAAATTACAATATATTGTGTTCCAAATAAAGTTTCGATATTATCTTTTTTTTTATTTTGCACAAAACTATGTACTATCAGAAAATAATCTAAAATAATCATTGATATCACCTATTTTCTATATCTCTTGAATATCGGTAGTGTTGTCTCAACCAGAGTAGAAAGTGAAATTTCCAATTATCATTTCCAAGGTCTTTCACGTTTAGGTAGGCTATTCCCTTGGAAACAATTTTCACAGAACAGTACAGACCAAGCCAAGTTTTCTAATTTGCAGAGGTGAAACACCTTGTTTCTCCAGTTAGTAGAAACTTACATCTAACCGGAACCATTATTAGTGAAATCAAGGCTTGGGAAATGAGATCGCATGGCATTCTCCTATAAGAAACAACTTAGACATTTGTTAAAACTAATAATTTCAGTCTGTCGTCTGAGAAAGATATTATATTTTGCAACATTTCTGGTATAGATTTTGAAGTATGTTTTCTTCTGAATTTTGTCAAGTGGCACACTCTAAATCAATTATTATTTCGTTTTAATTATGTCATCCAGGTCGTGCTATTATTTATACCTGCGTGTGCCCTTAAATGCTGCCTTCCAGACGTTTTAATTTGTTGCAGAATATTTATAATTAAATACCGAGAAACATTTACATGCAAGTTTAAGTGCAAAATTAATTTCATCTCCTTTGCCCCGAGTTGTTAATTAGTCGTCATTCTTATACTGAATTCTATAATTCCTAGATTTTCCATGGATAAAATAAAAACATTTATGTGGTAGACATTTACAAGCTAGAAATGCTTGCATGGATGTGAGGTGCCAGGCATTTTTTTCAGGTGCTTTGCAAGCATAGTTTCTCTTTAATCCACCTATCTGCCCTATGAAGCAAATATTATTATCTATCCCACTTGGGAAATAAATAAAACTTCTCTAAGTAAAACAACTTGACCAAATTCATACAATTACCTAGAGTGGAAGCAATGATTCTCACCCAGGTCTGCCTAACTCCTAAGCAAGCCATCATCTGCCTTGATTCCCTTAATGTTCAACCATCAGATGTCAACGTCTCTCTTCTAGAAGATTTGGTATCGTAGTCATCTGTCCTGGCCATACAAAATTCTGCCTCTGGGCTCATTCAAGCTTGTCACACTTTAAGTTCTCTTTTGCTCTGAATCCTCTTCTGTCTTGTTTTGTTAACACCTATCCATACCCTCTCCGACAACAAAACATGAAAGTCCGATAAAGACATATTTGACATTTGTAATGTTTATTTTAATTTGGCCTTAATTAATGAATACAGTTTGATCGTGGTAAAAACTGGGATCTGAGTCCCTGCTCAACCACTTAAGTAGGTGACGCCATGACTGTTAGACAAGCCATCACAAACGGTCACAGCTGGGTTCAGAATACGTCGTGCAATGACATATGGTTCATTTTTGAAAAGTGGAAGAATAAATAAATAAAAACAAGCCGTATTGAGGAAACAGTAAAATTCTGAGGTTGAGTCAACAGAGATTAGAAAAAACGGGCTTTGTATCTTCCCGCCTCCCACGGAGACGTGAGCTATGGTTGACTCTCCACAGGAACATCTGCACCCTGATAGATCTCATTTTCTCATAGAACAAGTGTGAGAAAGTGATCTTGCTGCAGAGGAATTAACGGCTTACTGCTAATGAAGGTAGTTTGGGGACCCTATCTAACCAAGTAATTTTCTGAGAGCGTCATCTGTGTGGCCCTCAGGTTGGCGTGTTAGAGCGCCCCCAGCTGGGAGAAGAAATAAACACACCCCGTGGGTAATCCCCGAGCTTCAGTGCATTCCATCCTTGGGAAAACGGGGATCCAGCTATTGGGTTTCCAAGGCAATCCAGGTGTCAACCTGAGCCATTTCCAAAGAGTTCTCTGCATCCAATGTCTCATTTACTTCACTTGCAAATGGTGCCAGTATTATGATCTACCTTATAGAATTGTTAAGAAGATTATATAAGTTAATTTATAAAACGAGCATCTCAAATACAGTGAAGAAGACCCAAGTGTCACCTAGCGTTGCTACCAATTTATTCTATGAACTATGTCCGTCATCTCAGGCGCATGGCCCAAATAGCCGTCAATATATAGAAAATACCAATGCATTTAATTAAAATATATCTTCTATTTTTGTTGTTGTTATTGTTGCTTATTTCAATTACTTGCCCGTTGACTATACGATGGGATATTTGTTGCAAGCAGAGACACGGAATAAGTTTTGGAGACATGAATGTGGGCTCTGGAGTCTGGCGGAATTGCTTTGCGCTAAGTTTGTGCCACTTGCTGTTTAAGTAACTTTGGCCAAATTACTGAACCACGCTGAGGCTCACTTCCGTCATTTGCAAATTAGTTCAAACTTATATACTGAGGTCATTAGAAGAATGACATTAGATTACAGTCACATGTTGCCTGACACACCGTAGGTGCTTAATTAATGCTAACTCCTTCCCTCACCCGCACAAGATTTATAGCCTTTTCAAAGCTAAAGTTTATTAAAAACCAAAATTAAGATTTATTTGATTTTAAAATTGCTTAAGAAGCCAGACGCTCCCGTTATTTAGCCGATTCAGCTGTCTGATGGAGTTCCTTAGAATTATAGTAGTATTATTGCTCGTGAATTTTTTATGAGATTGAAGTTACTTACATAACAGACGCTGCGGCCTACGACTATAATGTTAATAGTGAATTATGCTCCACTTCAGGGGCTTTCAGCAGATTTAAGCACTTTTGAGTGGGATGCTTTGTATTTGTGTAGCATTCCAAAATTTCCAACCAAATTGTCTAATAGTCACCGAATTTTGTGGTCTGAATTATCGCTCACGTATTAGGAACGCAGGTAGGAAGGCACACTCCTTTAGAGGAAAGACAATTCCCTGTAAAGGAGAAAAAAGTCAGTGCTCATTTAGAGTCACTAACATGTGACAGCATTGCCACCCTCCACCAGGCTTTCTGGAGGAATGAAGGTTACAATGGATCATATAATAACCAGACTTGAGCATATCACTTCTTCGCGGCTGGATTCTCCCACCAACCCACTGGTCACGTACCTGCAGTAATTAATATCTTCTGCCAATCTCTCCATTGACCACATATCCTGCCTTTACTAAAACCTGCCAATCTAATGACAGAAATGGTCTCCTGGCCTCTTTCCTGTCCCTGAACAAATGTGGCAGTGTTGTATTTACGTGCTCTTTCTCGAACCACCACCCCTCCTTCCTCTTTATCTCTTACCAGGAAACAAGCATGCTCCGTCATGTGTTTGGGGACCATAACATCCAGTCTCCAAATCATGACGGTGTGGAAAATGAAACAGCACTCTTGAAAATTACACCAGGACGACAGGAATCCCTGAAACTCTTCTGAGCAAATGTGGACACATGCTCACCTTCTTCAGAGGTTTTCAGGAGCCCATTATGCTTGCTGGACCTTCGAGCATTAGCTCTTGTAATTTCTGACTCTTTTCTATTATTTCTGGATACCTTTAATGGATACAGTGCTCCGGAGGAGCTGGCTTGTTTCATTTACTCAAAGCTTCCTGAAGGCCAACATGATCTGTCCGCTTAGATGGATCATTACTTCTTTGATCTCTTCTCCTGCACTACTGAAATCTCATCTAGCCACCCTGGACTCCTCGCTCTTGGAAATACTGGGTCCACTCCTTCTCAGGACTTTTGCATTTGTTTTACCCTCTATCTAAGCTGCATTTCTCGTAACACACTATGCCGCCTTTTCCCTTTAGGTCTTTACTCGACATCACCTCCTCAGTGGGATCTTCCTACTTTACCCCAATAAAGTGGTGACCCACTCTCTCACTATGTTCCTTATGTCCCTTCCCTGCTTTATTCCTGGTTAGTATTTGTTTTCAAATAAACTCTACATCCATAGCTTATATATATAGTTGTGTCTACTGTTGTATTTCCAGCATCGACAATGGTGTTTGGCACATGGCATTTAATAGATATTGTGAATTTGAGTGTGTCCATGACCTTGTACCTCCTTTTGTTTGTACCATCCCACCTTTTTTTCTTTGTCTGGGTAAGCTCTGTTCATTCTTAAAACTTCAGGTCAGTTGTAACCTATATTAGGAACCCTTCTCAGACCTCCATGTCTGCTATTTGCCACCAGGGACTGTCACACTCACCCTGCATTCTGAACTTACATCATATCTCTCAAAATTTTCCTTCAGCTTGCCTACACTAGCAGTAGACTAAGAGTTCCTTCAGATTAGGGAATGGAATTTTGTCTGTGTTCCTCTAGTTCAATACAATTCTTGTAACATTGACTGAATTATTTATACACCTCCAGTGTAGGGAAACTCACTAAATTTAGGGTCAATCCACTTCACCTTAAAGAATTTCAGCGTTTCTTTAATTCTTATTTTTTAATTTAAAAAAAAAAATTTTTTTTTTTTTTTTTTTGAGAGAGAGAAACAGAGCATGAACAGGAGAGGAGCAGAGAGAGGGAGACACAGAATCTGAAGTAGGCTCCAGGGTCTGAGCTGTCAGCACAAAACTGAACTCGGGGCTTGAACCCACAGACAGAGTATGGCTACTTTATGACCTGAGGTGAGGTCAGATTCTTAACCGAGTGAACCACCCAGGTGCCCCAATCCACCTCATCTTTAGACGGTTCTGATGCTCATGAATTTCTCCCAATTTTTTTTATAAGTTTATTTATTTATTTTGAGAGATACAGAGATAGTGTGAGTTGGGGAGGGGCAGAGAGAGAGGGAGAGAGAGAGAATCCCAAGTATGGTCTGAACTGTCAGTGCAGAGCCCAATAAGGGACTCTTACTCATGAAACCACGAGACCGTGACCTGAGCAGAAACTGAGAGTCGGTGGCTTAACTAACTTAGCCACCCAGGCGCCCCTCTCTAAAATATTTGATTCACAGCTGGCCACTCTTACATGCGCCTAATGCTTCCTTGCCTAATCACAGTTCAACCTGATGTTTTCTAGCATTGTGCATTAGGTGTCACACACGTAGATTTCCTCATACTTTCTTCAAGAAGCTCTGTATCATTGGATCTTATATTTAGGCCTACAATATATTTGGAAATATTTTTTTTATATAGTGTGAAGACTGTTCTCTCCCTCCACTTGATAGGGATTCTTTCGAATTTGTTGATAAATTGGGTAGAAAATAGAGTGTTAGCAATCCTGAGTTTTCCAACCATGAATATAGAATATCTCAATTTATTTAGCTCTTTAATTTCTCTCAGCAATATTTTTGTGCTTTTCTCTGTACAAATGTTTTATCTTTTTAAATTACATTTATTCTTGCCTATTAATACCTATGATAGGTTTTTTGGTGTTTTTATTTCTTTTATTTTTAAATTTTATGTCTTTACTTTGAGAGAGAGAGAGAGAGAAAGAGAGAGAGACCTTGTACCTGCGAGCACAAGCTGGGAAGGGGCAGAGAAAGGGAGAGAGAGAATCCCAAGCAGGCTCTGTGCCACCAACTCAGAGCCCAATGTGGGACTTGAACTCATGAACTGTGAGATCATGACTTGAGCCAAAACCAAGAGTCTGATGCTTAATTGACTGAGCCACCCAGGCAACCCTGTTTGTTTGTTTGTTTGTTTGTTTGTTTTAGTATATGTCATGAGAAATTTATATTGGATATATCATTAAGACATCGTAATCTTTAATTTTTTCTGCATATTTATTATAAATTTTTAAAGTTGATTTCCCACCTAACAGGTCCTAGTTATAAGACAAAATTGTACAAAGTATGTTTGCTTCATTTACTTTAGCAAGAAGCAAGAGACCATCATAACCCAATAATTCTTCCTGGTGCTTAGAAGAGCAATATGCAGTCAAAATAGCAATGTCTCTCAAACACCTTTGCTTATATATTATTTTATAGCTTTTGTATTAGGTTCACATATGCTATCTAACTTGATGGTTACATGAACCCTATAGAGGGAAAGTCACATATAATTATCTCTCATATCAAGAAAAAAACAGGGTAAGCTTTAGAAGGTTATGTTCTAGTGCTTTGCAAAGTCTGGGTGAAAATCAGCAAACCCTGACCTTTCTCTGGAGTTCTTTTTACCCCTTCATAAAATACGTTCATATAGGGGACAGCATATGAATGTATATTCTGCCCTATTATTTGATAAGCTCTCTCTTTGGATGATATTTTCTTTCCCGATGATTTGAAAGTTTCAAGCCATACCCCATCATCTGGAATAATTACTCACAAATTGAAATGGGAATCAGCGACTAAATCATAAATTCTCTGGTGTCATTTCGCACTAAAAAATGTTACAGTTATGAAAAAAATGTTAAATGATCTTATTACCCATGAAAAAAATATCAACTTCTTAAAAGCACTATTGGCTGTCCATAAAAATTCTCCTTGAGTTTATAAAGGTCTCTACATTTATTTTTATAGGAGTCAAGTTTGGAAAATAGGCAGTCCTTCTAATTTATATTCAACGTAATCATCTGTTATCTATTTAAACCAGATAAAGTAAATGAGATAAAGGAAATAGGCACCAATTTATACTAGCTATTAACTTTCCCAGGGGTACGCTATTAGAATTTTTTTTAAAAGGGTTTGTTGAGATTGTCCTTCAGTTTAATTTCACTCGGTAATCTCACTAATGACCCCATTAAGGACGTTAAAAGTTTCCTTTTCTGATCAATCCTCAGAGTACTGAACTTTATAAAGTATCTACTGACTAATCAGCTAAATAAATCAAGGTCACCTCTAAGGTGGCATCCTAAAGCTAATTGTGGATCACACAACTCTCTTGCACACGTAGTTATTTTCTTTAAGTACCAGGGTTGTACCAAATTACTTCATTTGCTCGTTCAACAATCTATGTGGAAGGCAGAAAGACTTTATTCAGGTAAACTCGCAATAAATTGGAAGGAAAAGTTGAGGCTATAACATTTTTCAAAATGCAATAAGTGCATTTTTATATGTTATAACTAATAGTACTTTGGATGTTTACAGTCTAAAAATTTCCAGTCTAGGGGCGCCTGGGTGGCTCAGTCGGTTAAGCGCTGACTTCAGCGCAGGTCATGACCTCACGATTCAGGAGTTCGAGCCCCACGTCGGGCTCAGTGCTGACAGCTCAGAGTCTGGAGCCTGCTTTAGATTCTGTGTCTCCCTCTCTCTCTTCCCCTCCCCCACTCATACTCTGTCTGTCTCTGTCTCAAAAATAAATAAACATTAAAAACATAAACAAAAAAACACACCTAAAAACAGCCTCCAAGATAGATTTGTCTGGAAACAAAAATAAATAAATAAAAAGTACAGTCTAAAAGTGAGTATGTGAACAGGAAGTTCCTTATGTTTCTTTCCTTCTCCATTTTGTTTCATTACCTTTAAATTATCATGGAGATCAGGGAAGAAAAGGTAAGTTTGGTTTTGTGTTAATTACGTGCTGGTCATGTGCTCACACTGCTGTTGAGGCAAGTTACATAAGTTTGATCATAGCTTTGAGATTGAAAGTTAATAATTTTTCTCTCAAAAAAATATAGACACACATATATGCCATTATATAAAGCTTATATTATCTGAGGACAAATACATGCACTATTGACAGAATTTCTCAGTAGTTTAGAGTTAGAGGGGATACAATCAAATAACAATGAACACAGTCTTCTCATTTTGTAAGGGACACAGAGACAGTAGGAAATGTTATCGAAGTTTTCTAAATGGGGTAGAATTGGTGGCCTAGATAGGTGTCCGAGGTGTTTCTCCTCATCCCCAGATGTTGCTGTTGGGTTTCCTAGGAGTTAAACACCGAGACTGATGTTCGTGTGCAAGACACGTACTGAGGAGTGAGGTTGGATGAGCATGTCCTGGGAGGTAAGGACGCAGGACTGAGCAGAGAAGTTAAATTTCCACAGTGACCTTAGCCAATCCTTCCCCACGAGGAGCTCTGAAGCTAAAAAAGATACTCCAGTTCTGTTCCATTGGGGGCAAGGGAGCTGGCCTGTATCCCTTTCCATTGGCCATTCTATGTGGGGTGCCTTTATGAATGAAGGATGGCCCTGAAAAAAAGTGGCTCTCTCTAGCCAAAGGGAAGTCTCAGAAAGGGCCTCCAGTGATGGTTGCCTGTGGTCAACCATCCCATCAGCTATGGGACGAGTGCTTCATCCTGGGGCCCCACAGTTACACTGCCCTGAAATTGGGCATTTCACTGGAAGACAGAGTATCCTATCTTTTCAAGAGTGAGATGCTGAAAGAAATTGATGAATGGAAATTATCCTCTATGACATATTTTTCCCATTAGAAAAATATTATACTGAACAATGATATTTGGAAATAACTTTTCAAGAACAATTAAATAACTTAGATTATTTGCAATATCTTTTATAGTACCTTGATTTAAAAGTTATATTTCAGACAAAGCTTCTAGGAAAAAAGAAGAGGTAGAGTAAAATTAATTAATCTTTAAAAAAAATTTTAATGTTTATTTTTGAGAGAGAGAGAGCATGATCAGGGGAGCGGTAGAGAGAGAGGGAGGCATAGAATCCGAAGCAGGCTCCAGGCTCTGAGCTGTCAGCACAGAGCCCGACGCGGGACTTGAACCACCGAAAGTGAGATCATGACCTGAGCTGAAGTCAGATGTTTAACCAACTGAGCCAGGCACCTCAACTTACCTAATCTTTAAATGTGTTTGGAATAATGCTATATTCGTTTCCTAGAGCTACCATAATGAATGACCATGAACTGGGTGGCTTTACAACAAAAGAAATGTATTCTCTCAGAGTTTAGGAGGCCAGAGGTCTGAAATCAAGCCACTGGCACGATTCTTTGATTATGGAGGTTCTGGGAGAATATCTGCTCTGCGTCTCTCTCCTGGTTTCTGGTGGTTGCAAGCAGTCTTTGCCGTTCTCCCGCTTGTGGTTCCTTCACTGCAATCTCTGCCTCCGTTGTCACAAGTCTTCTTTCCCGGGTGCGTCTCTGTGTGCACTCTCCTGTTCCTAAAGGATCCCCGTCATTAGAGTCAAGTCCCCCTCCTATTTCAGTATGACCTTATCTTTACTAATTACTTCTGCAAGGACCCTGTTTCCAGGGTCACATTCTGAAATTCCATGTGGACAGTTATGTTCTGGGGACACGTTCAACTCACTACATATGTATTAAGTATTCTACTAACGCTTGCAATTAATGGAATCATCATAAACCATCAAAATTTCCCATGAACATAGGGGGCGCCTGGGTGGCTCAGTCGTTTAAGTGACCGACTTCGGCCCAGGTCATGATCTCACGGTACATGAGTTCAAGCCCTGTGTGGGGCAGTGTGCTGACAGCTCAGAGCCTGGAGCCTGCTTCAGACTCTGTGTCTCCCTCTCTCTGCCGCTTGCCTGCCTGCTCTCTATCTGTCTCTCTTTCAAAAATAAATAAACATTAAAAACATTGCCATGAATGAAAGTTATATTTGAGGCTCAGTTTTGACCATATAATCACCATTGTGATACATCCTTTTGTATGTATCCTTATAGTAAATACTGAAAATGATGATGTTGAAAACAAACATAAAATTATGCTGTCAGTACCATCCAAAAGACATCAGTGCGATGAGTTCATCCATTGTACTTAAGACCTCATGTACTGCAAACAAGGGGATACACAGAGAGCCCGGAAAATATCAAGCACTGTCGTACATTTATTTTGAAAGAAACATGAGAGATTAAACACACACACACACACACACACATACACACACACACACACACCAAAAAAACTCTATTTAGAACTTGATAAAAAATATATTGTTTGCCTTGGAGAGACCCAGGGGAAATAATTTAAATACACTATATCTCTATAAAATGCTACGTGCACAAACTTAATATCATGTCTTCTTTTCCTGGCTAACTGTTATTATTTTTTTTTCTCTAGAAGCAGAGACATTCTAATGCATTCCATTGACCTTAGGGTTACCTCATAGTAGTTTTCTAGACATTTCATAAACGCTTGTGGTTGCTTTCATCTTCATGATGGTGATGTTTTTCTCAGTGAACGATATTTTTAAATGTAAGGCCTGACCCAGCATTTCTCTCCTCACTTGCTCTCATTTCCTCAAGTTATTCAAAGCTGACCTCAATATCTTACCCTTGAAAAGTTACTAGCAAACTGGTGACTACCATTGAGTTGACAAGTAACCCAGCTTTGTTAGGCGTGACAGAACTTACTATTAACTCTCACATGGCAGGGGGAAATTGAGGCTACAAAACACTTTAACAGGTTGGAGAATGTTTAATATATCCAGTAGGACTACCTAAGTTAATCAAAACATATTTACTAAAAATCTCAACCCTTATAAAAATTCCAAGAACAGGCTTTAAGTAGAATTTGACTGTAACATTGTTCCATGAAAGAGAAAGGAGACATAAGACCAAAGAAAAAGGTTGACAAGCCCAGCTTGATGAGAAAGGGTTCATTAAGGGGCTTAAACACAGAAGTGTGTCTTGGTCGAGATCAAGATAGGTAGGTCTCTGCAACGTCACCTCCCATAAGACCTATTTTCAGAGCTCTGGAGACCACCCAGGAGGAAACGTTTGAGACTTATAGTCATATTTCCAGAGAAGACCAAGGTCATTATGTCCCGAGGGTGTACTGAAGGGTACGAGAAAACAAAAGGAATGTGCGTACAGGGTGCTGTGCTCAAGAAGGCTTCAGGCTACAGAGTGGTCATCAGGGTGGATTTGTCCAAAATGGCGTCAGGCTGGTTCACACAAACAGGTTTTTCTCTGGCCTGCGAGGTAGAAGAAGGGTCTCTTTTTTTCCTCTGTCTTTTTGTCCGAATGTTCTTGAACTTCTCCCTAAAACTCCCCACCTCAATAGATATGGATTATTATTATTTTAGAGCTTTTTATAAGTTTATTTTTATTTTTTGAGAGACAGAAGAGCAAGTGGAGGCAGGAAGGCAGAGAGAGAAAGAGAGAGAATCCCCAGAGAACTCCAACAAAGGGTTTAGTCACAAGAGAGAATCCCAGTCCTGCCCAATGCAGGGCTTGAACCCACTAACCATGAGATCATGACCTGAGCTGAGATCAAGAGTTAGATGCTTAACCGACTGAGCCACCCAGGCACCCCAACATAGATTTTTTTTTAAGTGAAAGCTAAAATTCTTCATTTAGTTATTTGAATATAGACACATGGATAAATACAGACATGGGATTGATAGATAAATAGATGATAGATGATAGATAGAAAACGTCTTTATAATGGTCTATAAAGATAAAGAAGACATCAGGACATGAAGACACGGATGACTAAAATGAGCTACCTGAGGTTATTTGTGAGTTAATGCCAGAAACAACAAGACATTTCATTCCTTCCTCTTTCCCCCCCGGACATGTGCTCTAAGGTAAATATCACTTCTGCTGAGACACGTGCGGGTAAGTGAAGAGGAATACATCTGTCAGCCAAGTCTGTAAGTCCTAGGAACCGGATAAGAAAGCCATTTGGGGATGTGGGTGTGTAGTTTTTAAAACCAGATTCTTCCCAGGAGAAAATGTGGGAACAAGGGTGACACTAGAATTAAGAATTATGGGATCGATTAGCAGAGGATGAAGTTAAGGGGAAACTGAAAACATCGAAGATTTGGGAGCAAATTGAAGCTCAGGGGAATTGGGACCTTTCAATGGAGCAGAAGTCGATCGCATCAGCAGGGAGTCAACAGAGGACTCACAAAGGGTTTACGATAGAAAAAAAAAGTCAGTCAAATTTAAGTGTCTATTTGGCCCCGAATGAATGAAGCTATCTTACACACAGTGACAATCAAGGACTTTACTAAAAACTTCCACTTCCAGGCAAGAAGGAATAATAGGAACAATTTTACTCTCTCACCTAAAACAAACAGAATGTGACCGTATTTATGAAACAATGGTTTTAAAGACATTAGGCAACAAGGAGAGGAATGTTGACAAGAGAAACGAAAGACGTGAGCCCTATGATTGCCTCAGTTAACTATCTTAAAAGAGTCTCCAGAATGAGGTATAGGTATGATGTATCAGTCAGGTTTCTCCAGAGAAACAGAACCAATGGGATGGGAAAGAAAAAGATAAATATACATTGACTCATGTCATTACGGAGGGGCTGGCAAACCTATCTGTACGACAGGCTGAAGCTGAACTCAGCAGGATCTCTATGTTACATTCTCGAGGAAGAATTCCTTTTTCTTTGGGAAACCTCTCTTTTTGGCTCTTAAGGCTTTCAACTTATTGGATGAAGCCCACACACGTTGTCAAGATTAATCTCTGTTACTTAAAGTCGATTGTGTGTAAATGCTAATTACATCTACAAAATACCTTCACAGGAACTTTTATGCTAGTTTTGGACCAAACTACTAGCCAAGGTGATGCATACAATCCACCATTACAGATAGGAACCTATGCCCTCCCCCCTTTCTTAAACTGAAGTATAGTTGACATCGAATGTTATATTAGTTTAGGCATACAATTGGACAATTTTATACATTACTCAATGCTCACCACAACAGGTATCTGTCCCCACACAATGCTATTACAATTTTATCGACTCTATTCCCTCTGCTGTCCTTTTCATCTCTGTAACTCATTTATTTGATAATTGGGAGTTTGTATCTCTTAATATTTTTTGTATTTATTTTGCCCATTCCCTTAATCACCACCCATCTTGGAAACATCAGTTTGTTCTCTGTATTTAAGAGTCCTGTTTGTTTGGCTTATGTGTTTGCTTATTTGTGTTTTTAGATTTCACAAGTAAGACCATCATGTATTTGTCTTTCTCTGTCTGACTTATTTTATTTAGCATGATATTTTCTAAGTCCAACCATATTAAACAAATGGCAAGATCTCATTTTCTTTTATGGTTCATGATATTCCATCGTGCATGTGTATATATATATATATATACATGTATATATATGTATATGTACATACAAACATATATGGAGCGCCTGGGTGGCTTGATCAGTTAAGCATCTGACTCTCAATTTCAGGTCAGGTCATGATCTTAGGGTTCATGAGTCCCAGCCCTGCACGGGGCTGTGCGCTAACAGTGTAGAACCTGCTTGGGATTCTCTCTCTCTTCATCACTCTGTGTTCATTCCTGCTTGTGCTCTCTCTCTCTCTCCTTCAAAATAAATAAAGAAACTTAAAAAAAATTCAATTATATCAAAAATCACACTAAATTTAAATGATCTAAACTACCTTTATTTCCTTTTTTTTTTAAAAAAAATTAATGTTTATTTTTGAGAGAGAGAGAGAGCAAGTAGGGGAGGGGCATAGAAGGAGGGAGACACAGAATCTGAAGTGGACTCCAGGCTCTGAGCTGTCAGCACAGAGCCCAGTGAAGGACTCGAACTCATGGATCACGAGATCATGACCTGAGCCAAACACTGAACCGACTGAGCCCCCCAGGTGCCCCAAACCGCCTTTATTTCTGAAGAATAGTTTTGTGGAACAGAGAATTTTGGATTAATATTATTTTTTGATTGTATCCTCCATAGGTTTTGATGAGAAGTCAGCTGATAATTGTATTACAGATCCCTTTAATTTTAATCGATTGATGCATTTTATGTGATGAGTCATTCTCTCTTATTTTCGAGGTTCTCTGTTGATCTGTCTTTTCAACAGCTTGTTTGTGGTGTGTCTGGGCGTGAATCTCCATATTCATCTCATGTGGAATTTGCTGAGCTCTGGGATGTGGAGTTTCGTATCATTTACCAAATCTGGAAAATGTTTTGCCAACATTACTTCCAATATTCTGTCTTTCCCTTTGTCTCTCCTCTCTCATTCTGTAGCTTCCATTATGCAAGAAGTTGGCGTGGTATGCTTGATGTCTCTCAGGCTGGGTAATTTTTTTCCATCATTTTTCTTCCTGCTCTTCAGACAGGGTAATACCGTATCACTTGACCTATTTTCAGATCGATTGGTTGTTCCTTCCTTCAGCTCCCATCTAAGTGCTAAGCCTCTCTCATAATATTTGCTTCCGTTATACCTATGTCAATTCCAGAATTTTTATTTGGTTCTTTGTGATAATTTTTATGACTTCACTGATATTCCTTATTTGGTGAGACCTCATTTTCATGCCTTCTTTTAGTCTTTTGACATGTTTATTGGATTTATTTATTTACTTATTTATTACTTATTTATTTGTTTATAAATGCTTATTTTGAGAGAGAGAGAGCACACATGGGGAGGGGCAGAGAGAGAGGGAGAGAGAGAACCTCAAGCATGCTCCCTGCTGTCAGCGTGCGCTCAAACCCACAAGCTGTGAGATCATGACCTGAGCTGAAATCCAGTCAGACGCTTACTTGACCAGCTGAGCCACTCAGGCGTCCCCATTGGACATATTTGAAAGAACTGATTTGAAGTCCCTGTCTAATAAATGTGACACCTTCATTTCTTCAAGTACAGTTGATATTAACTCCCCTTCACGGCACCCCAGCCTCCAGGTAAAGGCCATACATTTTTATTTCTGTGCATACGTTGTAATCTTTTGTAGGATAACATTGCATTTAATATGACGACTCTGGAAATCAGAGCCTTTCTTCCACACAACAGGGTTTGTTGTTGCTATGTGTTGTCTTTGTTGTTCATTTAGTAACATTTCCTCAATTCAATCTGTAAAGTCCTTTATCATTTATTGCCACTCAAATCTCTGCTTGCGGAGATACTGGAACTTAGCTACAAGTGAAAGTTCAGGTCCTTATCGGGTTTTTCCAAGGCAAATGCACAGCCCCATCCATATATGTGAAGTCCTGGGTCCCCAATAATGTATTGGAGTGTTTCGAAGTCCCCTATGGGTACCTCATTTCCCAGTTTATTCCTGTAAGTTTGTTGGTCATCTTCTTTTATGACAAAACTGTCTTGACTGCCTCAGACAGTTATGATATTAAAAAATTACCAATAATTTATTTTGTAAACACCTCCGAATAAAGGTTATCTGCACTTGAATGAGCTCTGAATCGGGTAATAGAAACAAAAGTCTTGTAACTGGGAGTTTGGGAGGAATGGCCGGACAGATCTAATAACTATAACAATCAATGGGAGTGTCTCCAAATATATTCTGTCCCCTCAACTGACTGTTAATCTTGCTGGTTTTCACGATGATTGTGGGGCTGTTGAATTTTAAGGCTACTGGGTAGATAGGGATATGAGTATGGAAATTAGGCTAGTCGAGGCATCGCTTAGCTTGTTGTCATTATTAATAGTCACCCATGCTTGTTGAATAAATACTCCCCTCATTGTTGCCAGCCTTTGGTTAATTTTCAGAATTCCAAAAAATCTTGGCTTTATAGTTTTTGCCAGGGTGATTGTGGCTCTTCAGAAGGCATTTCCAAAATCTTTAGGATTTTTAAGCTCTAAATTGTAAATAGTAAAACAGGAACCAATTTTATTCCCACTGATACCCTAATCTACTCTTACTATGATCACTTGCTCAATATTTATCTTTAAATTAATCAACGTATGTAGGTTTTTGTTCTGACAGCCTGAGCGGACTAATTATAGTAGCTAAAATCACTTTCTATACTGCCAGTGTTATAAAAAATAATAGTCAAATATTCTTTTTACATAGAAAATATTTTTTAAAACTTATCTTGTGTTGTGGATGAATGGAATTGAAAAGAGATTTGATGTTATTCTTATAATTTTGACATATTTGGGAACTTATGCATTAACTTTGTGAAAATTTCCATTCTGGAATGCAATTTTGGCAGCCTAATCCCTTTATATAATGCTGAGTAAAATCTAGCCAGGGAAATCCTTAAAATGATATTAAATACATTGTACACTTAAACTAATATTACACTGTATGTTAACTAACTGGAATTTAGATAAAAACTTAAAAAAGAGTGGATTTATTTAGCACATTAATTATATGATCCAAGCGATATTCATTGAATGCTTGTAATTTTAATGCTTTTCTAAGACTTAAAACCATCAATTACTATCAGAGTATAACATAAAATATGATATTGATTAATGAATAATTATTTGCTAGTTATTTCCTCTGGTCTGGTTAGTATTCATTGTTTAATCGTAGACATATTGGTAAAATTCTGACTCTTATGACTCCCTTTCACACAGTAGCAGTGACCCTCAACATGGCTGAGAGCATGATTAGGGTTCTTTTATTTTCCTAACAGTCAAATCTGCTTCCAATTTATCTGTAAATGAAAGCATTCATATGTTCATTTAGTCTCACAGTTGTTCAACTATGGATTGGCAGCAAACCCAACCAAAATATTTCCCAATAATGTCAACCATCTTTGTCTGCAGTTTGCTCTTCTCTCTGCTGCTTTGCATAAGTCAGTAGCAAACAGAATACACGGACTGTAAAATGAAATCACTGCAAAAATATTTCCTTATAATTAGATAACATGAAATCTGGTAGAAAGGCAGCAGGTAGAAAGGTGGGAAGACCCAAAGCTATCTTGGCTCTTGTCTTGTTTCTTACTGCCATGTTAATTAGCCTAAAGAAATAAATACCAGTATCTACTGTCTCTGCTCTTTCATCAAAACAAACTTGAGGGAAATGGTTCATGTACGAACGCATGCCTTCTAAATTCCACAGATAGTCTCTTTACTCTTACTTTTCAATTGATTTTATAAGTTCAATCTATCCCTCCTGGTGCATCGATTCCGACTTTTCTGAACTTCTTTTTGATTCCATTTTCCCATTCATGCAAAAAGAGAATTCGAATTGAACAGAACTATAGCTTTTTTATCTACAAAATACAAGATAAATATTTCATTCAAGATAATAAAACAGGTAATAAGTATGAGTACTAAATACGTATCAAATTTCTATCCTTTCAAGAGACGAAGATGTGCAATATATCTAATCATTTCCCTTAGATATTGATTTGCCTGGCATGTCATATTCTGCAGACTATCATATTTATCTAGACCTTATTGGTCCTTTAATGTTTACCTCTTGCGTCTGAGGATTTTCTTTTGAGCGATCACCCATCATGTATTTAGTAGATAATGTTCCCCCTAACCACTAGAGACTTTGCTTCATCAAGTATTCCTTTTGTACAACACTACTTTTGCTTTGCCCTTAGCCTTTTACCCTTTACCTAGATATATTTTCCAGCCCACTTAGCATATTTTACATCCACTATTATAGAGATAATACCTTTCAATTTCCCTTCTCCTTTTCCAAATTCACATCTTGTGGGTCGCGCAGTTAGTTTTCCGGAGGGAACCACCTATGACAGCCTGTGATGTCTTTGTCCAACAATGTAGAAGAGATGGGTACATATCATTGTAGTGCTTGCTGTGATGTTTCATTATTCCTCTTGTGCAAAGTCACGCTTAAGTCTGCTGCTGTTTGCCCCACCTGTGTGACAGCACTATCGCTGCCTAATTTATGATGGAAACAGGAGTTGGCCCACAGATAAATGGGGAATAGAGAGTAGCAAGACTCCAGCCAGAGCAGTGTGTCCCTTGTGGAGCTGTACTATGCATTATTCACCTGGTTCTCTGTATGCCTAACTTCTAGCAGAAAGTGGAAGTCCATAGCTGGGGTCATGATTCCCAGAGGGTATTAGTGTACCCGGAAAATGTGTTTCTGCAAACATAATTGTAAGGTATCTTTGTATATCCTAACCCCACTTCGAAAATATTATAAAATAAAAGTACTTATCCATGAGTTAGCAAAAGACAAGACATATTACAAGATACGTGTTTTTCTTTCCCTTCCTTCCCTCCCTCCTTCCCTCCCTCCTTCCCTCCTTCCCTCCTTCCTCCCTCCCTTCCTTCCTTCCTTCCTTCCTTCCTTCCTTCCTTCTTTCTTTTCCTTCCTTCCTTCTTTCCTTCCTTCCTTCCTTCTTTCTTTCTTGTCCTTCCTTCCTTCCTTCTTTCTTTCTTTTCCTTCCTTCCTTCCCTCCCTCCCTCCCTCCTTCCTTCCTTCCTTCCTTCCTTCCTTCCTTCCTTCCTTCCTTCCTTCTTTCCTTCTTCTTCTCTTTCTTTCTTTCTTTCTTTTTTTCTTTCTTTCTTTCTTTCTTTGGTTTGAAAAAGACTATTTCAAATGCTATGCTAAAAATCTCTGCCAGGATAAAGATAAGTGTCCTTTACTAAAAAAAAAAAAATCAGTGAACAAGATAATTTTTATGTGCCTTTCAGATTTTTTTATTTGAATTTAGGCAATGTAAATAATTTTAGATAGTTGGGTCAACTCAGCACTTGAAAAATCTGGCAGACCAGAAAAAGGCCTGATGTTGATTTTTATGAATTCTGCAAGATATTTTCAACTAAATGATTCATGCTTTGACATTCCAGGCCTTGTCAATCAACCAAATAAATAACAAAATATCTTTTTTAAAAAAAGTATATGTGGGATGCCTGGTGGCTCAGTTGCCTAAATGTCTGACTCTTAGTTTTGTCTCAGGTCATGATCTCAGAGTTTGTGAGGTAAGCCCCACATCGGGCTCTGTGCTGACAGTATGGGGTTTGCTTGGGATTCTCATTCTCCCTCTCTCTCTCTCTCTCTCAAAATAAATAATCTTTATTTTTAAAACAGCATATTTCAAGCAATATCTTGGCAAGCATTAATCCACTTATTTCATTTCTATATAAAACAATAGTGCAGAAAACTTGAAAATTATTTGTCACTTTTAAGCATCATTGATTGATGAAAGACAGTTTTAATGACCAAAGCCCATTTTTCTTCCATGTATCACATACTCCTTGACCATTTGGGAATTATAGCTATTGTCAGTTAGATTCGGAGAAGGGCTAAAGAACACATAGAACCATAGATTGTTGGTTTTGAAAAAAGTTATAGAGAATTCCTGTTCTGCATGATCATAAACTACATACACATGTTATTTGGGGATTTTCTGAAAGTTTTCATCATGAAACCATACATAGTCTGGCTGGTTTCTAATTATTTTTCAGATGCACAAATTGTTTCTGGAGTAGCATTACTACTACTTCTTAGGACTTAGAGCAACATGTAGAGGAGAAACTATTTTGCCAGATCTGGTTCTCCGAAGATACCATTCAATGCAGAGTCACAGTCTATGTTTTCCACTTTCTGCAACATGATTGCACAAGGCACATGAAAGGAAATTTACATTATCATGTAACCTCCCTTTCCTTGACTGCAAGCTACCGCTAAGATCCAGATATTAGAAACTTGATCTCTAGAACATAGTCTCTGCTAGTCTTTGATTAGCTCTGTGGTATAATTCTACAGGAACGGATGACTGACTGACTGACTGACTGATTGATGAATAAAACTGGTCCATCGAAGTATTTTGCTGAACAACAGGATATCTGAAACAATGCCACAACTTTAAGGGCGTGATTAGTGTTGTCAGCTATAGTTTGTTCAGCTATAGTGTCTGCCCTCTTTTGAAATCTCATGTGCTCAGATCGCTTCTCCGTCATCAGCTTCCATTCGTGTTGGTGGTGCCAATGCCTAATCTTGTCCATTGTCTAGAATGGAGATCTTGTCTTTGATTCTTTTTATATTGCTGTTCTAAATAAGGTTCTGTGTTATCCCAAAAGAGATAAATATAAAAGAATATAAAAAATGAAACTAAACTCAGCCATCTTGCATTTTAAAAATCAGTGGAAAAGAGGCGCCTGGGTGGCTCAGTCAGTTAAGTGTCCAACTTCAGCTCAGGTCATGATCTCACGGTTCATGAGTTCAAGCCCCACATAAGACTCTGTGCTGATAGCTCAGAGCCTGAAGCCTGCTTCGGATTCTATGTTTCCCTTCCTCTCTCTTCCTTTCCCCTGCTTGTGTGCTCTCTCTCTCTCTTTCTCTCTCTCTAAATAAATAAGTAACCATTTTTTTTAAATCAGTAGAAAGAAGTGAGTTATTAAAAATATAGTCACAGAAAAATGAGAATCATGACAATGAGTACCCATTTTAGCCAATTTGAGTTTAAACTGAGTACAAGAACTTTAGCTCAGGGAAGAGATAGATCATTTATGGAGGGAGGGCGCGTTTGGAGTCAGGAAAACACAGAGACTGATCTGGTCTCTTTCTGAGTGTGTACAAATCCTTCACATACTCCAGACCACAGTTTTTTTAATTTTCAGAATTGGGATAATGACACCAAATTTAAAGTTGGATGTTTTTGAAATTACTTGTTAAAACTACTATTTTGAAAGTTAGCAACACATAATTTTAAACTGCTGTCTTCCAGCAGAGGGTTATGAGTCCCGGTGATGAAGAACCCAAACTTTTGCACTAGCTCTTACTGGTAACATGATTTGGCTGATATGTCTTACATCTCCAAATGCCTTAAATATCCAAGGTTTGACTCCTCCATGTATACAATGGAGATCACAATGTTCACTTCATTATTTTTGTGTCTATCTAAGGTGCTTATTTCACATATGCCATAAATCAAGAGTTGGAGAGAGGCTAAGATGACTCAGATCAAGCGTGCAGCATGACGAGATGTACCAAGGGCATCATGAAGAGAGCCACCAAGGGCAACATGGGTGAGGATGGAGAGAAGCCCATGTAGACAGGTGGAAGGAGGGAATCCAGAACGTGTCACATAATACAAAGGACAAGATAACTTCTAAAAATGGGAATAAATAATTAACATTAATCTATCATATGAACTAAAGGTACTCACAGGATTTAACTACAATAAAGTCATGATTTTTGAGCAGCCGTTGTTAGCATAACTCATAAGCAAAATTAATTACAATAGATTTACCAATAGAAACCACAAGTGTAAAGTATTCATTCACAAAACCTGCTTGTGAAGGGAATCTTAGGGATAACTGTAAAACAATAAGCCATAACTATATCCAGGTCTCTTATAGCCAAAGGAGGACATTTTATTTTGGTTTGTTTATTGTTGCATATGGTTTTTTTTTCTTTTTCATACTGTTTGGTTTGGTTTGTTTTTGTTAGTCTCATCTTTGTTTTACATGGAAATGTCCTTAGAATGCCTACATGGGAAAAATGTCACTTTTGAAATGACAGGTGAAAGGAGGACTAACTATATGTGGATGGATTAATCCAGGCCCCAGAGACAAGCTGCTGAATTGGAAATGGAGAAGAAAGAGTGGATACAGGTATAGGTTTTATTTGTTTGAATTTTATATTCATTGTTCATTTTATTTGCTATTTTTTCCATTAGATTTTTTTTTTCCTTTGGTATTTGTTTTATTTTCAGTGTGCTTCTTAATATAACACAGGGTAGCGTTTAAGAACAAGAACTCTGAGGGGCACCCGGGTGACTCAGGCGGTTAAGTGTCAAACTTCAGCTCAGGTCATGATCTCGCAGTTTGTGTGTTTGAGCCCCGTGTTGACTTCTGCGCTGACAGCTCAGAGCCTGGAGCCTGCTTTGGATTCTGTCTCCCCCTCTCTCTGCCCCTCCTCTGCTCATGCTCTCTCTCTCTCTCTAAGAAATAAATAAACATTAAAAAAAAAAAACAACACAAGAACTCTGAGGGCAGACTGCTTGAGTTGGGATCTAGACTTTGCCACTTTTCTGCTTTGTGGCATTAGACTATTTAGTCCCTCTGTGCCACATTTACTTGTTTATAAAATCGGACAATCATAGTATTAATGTATTATATTACATGATAATATAATAATAGTACACTTCAAAGGGCCGGCATATGAGTTATTCAGTTAGCATATCCAACATGCTTAGAATAGTTGTGATTCGTAACTACTTGTACCTTTTCGTTGCTGAAGAAGTGTCTACTTACTTTACTGCCACGGCATTTTCTCTATGAGGACGTAAGATCCTAATCTCTCCCCATGCTCCATGTTGTGTTTAACTCCTTTCTTGTTTGTTCTAAAGTTCTTCCTTTCTACTTCTCCCTCCTCCTGAACAATTTTCCCTCATTTTTCGCCTACACAATACTCTGAAACTTCAAGAATAGCATCTTTCGAAGGTTTTCTAATGACTTCTTTCCTCTCATAGCTCTTGATTTTTACGAACCTTGTGTCAACAGCTCTTAGAAGACTAACAAAAGAGAACAATGTATCAGAACGAAAAACAAGAGCTTTGAGCCCACGCTGCCTTGGTCCACACCATAGCACTGGGATTTCCTTGTTTTCTCTTTCCGGTACTGTGGCTGTTTCAAAGTCCATAAAATGTGCAGAACTGTCTTTTTAAAATATTTATATTGTGATAATTAAATGAGTTAATACAAGTTGTAGCAGACTTTCAATTTTAAAAATAAATGCTGGACACCTAGGTGGCTCAGTCAGTTAAGTGTCTGGCTTCGGCTCAGGTCATGATTTCACAGTTTGTGAGTTCGAGCCCCACATCCAGGCATCAAAAACATCAAAAACCATTTCAGTTACTGAGTAAAATCCAGTCCTCGAATTTAGAGGCCAAAAATGGCAAACATTTTACGACCTAATCTGTAGTCCTGGTAGAGTTCAAGGAGGTTAGGTCATGTCTGCTGCGTACAGCATTTTCTAAGGCAGTCAAGCAGAAAGTGAAGCTTTCATTTTCTGCTGACACATGAGGCTGGCTGACACATGGTTGATGCTGACTGTTATGCAGAGGAACTCAGCCCAGGCCTTGGGATGGGGAGATTTTATGCATCCCCATGCTTATTTCCATGGCTGCTTGGGGTTCCTTTAGGTATGGTAGTTGGGATCCAGGAAAGTATACTGAAAGAGGGGTAGTTGAAGTTTCCGAGTTCTTCAGGGCCAGGAACACAAAATGGCCGTCCACGATTCCCCATATTCTACGGTTCAAGTAACCAGAGACACCAGCTCTCAATGGAAGGAGTGCCAAGGAATTGGTGGACATGATTTAAATTGCCTACAATAAAGAGTATTTCTTTCTCATGACCTCAAAAGTTTAGCTGATAAGCTTATAATAGACTTTTACATGATATTTACTTAGAAGTTTGAAAATATATACTATAACCTCAGAAATATTTACCGATATGGGGCACCTGGGTGGCTCAGTCGGTTAAGCATCTGACTTCAGCTCACGTCATGATCTCGCTGTGTCTGACTTTGAGCCCCACGTCAGGCTCTGTGCTGACAGTTCAGAGCCTGGAGCCTGTTTCTGATTTTGTGTCTCCCTCTCTCTGCCCCTCCCCTTCTTGCGCTCTGTCTCTCTCTCTCAAAAGTAAATAAACATTTAAAACTTAAAAAAGAGAGAGAAATATTTACCAATATGTGACTGCTATTATAAAATATACTGAGAGTTTTCCATAAATGTGTAATAAAGTATAAGGTATAAAATTTAACTATACATATCTAATAAAATGTCTTTCTAGGTGTTCTATAAATCATTTCTAATTAAAAAGAAAAAAAATCGGGGCACCTGGGGGGCTCAGTCGGTTAAGAATCCAACTCTTGGTTTCACCTCAGGACATGATCTTGCAGTTTGTGAGTTCAGGTCCCTCATCGGGCTCTGCAGTTGACAGTGTGGAGCCTGCTTGGTATTCTCTCTCTCTCTGCTCCTGCCCACCTTTCTCTCTCTCTCTCTCTCTCTCTCTCTCTCTCTTAAAATAAATAAACTTTAAAAAAAGAAAGAAAAAAGCTACGTTTCTGAACACATGCTTCCTTTCCATCAATACACCATCACCAACTCAAATTAAAAAACAAATGTGAATATGTGTGTTCTGTTCTAAATGGTGCTTAAAATATCCTAGAAAGCCCTTGGGAAAAGGCATAAACGCACATTTTGAAGTGGAGTTGGGAATACGGGTGAAATGAGAGGACTCCTCTTTTTCCTTTTCCCCCAAAACAACGCACCTTTAACTGTTTTCTAGCCCGTGGGTTGTTTTAGACTTCTGGGTAGAGGCACAAACACTGTTCACACATTTGGATGAGATTTAATATTCTAACATCATAGATACGGAAAGAGAACAGCGTGGCACTGTAACTAGGATGGGAAAAATAATGCGATTTCAGCAGTAGGTGTTTGAATTGGAGGAACGGTGCTGAAGACCCAACTGTTTTCTTTCTTTTCTCTTTTCCTCCAGCTGACCAGACGGCCACCATCAGAAAGAGTTACCTGAGCGTTTGGGGTGTGAATTTGAATAACATATGTTTTCTATGGAAACTTGATTTCTTTCTGGTTCGCGGAGAGCTTGCATACAACCGAGAGGTACAAAATTCCTTAAACAGATCAATATTACACGGAACTTTTCATAATTTTGGATTCTAAAAAAAATGTGCTACAAATAATCTAACACTGTTTTCCAAATGCTCTTCTGTAAAAGTAATTTATAACATGGTACAGGCTCATAAAGGCTTAGAAAACACAGATGCATATTTTAAAAACCAATAAAAAGAACATCATGTTCTCAACGCTTAGGTTAAGAAACATCTTATTACACTCCATGAATTGTTCTGTGTCTCTCCCGATGATATCTCCTTCCATTTCTCGCAGACGCAATGCCATTCCTGAACTTACTTTGTTAATAAACATTTTCTTATTTTTATTCTGTCTCTCATTTTGTGTGAATCATTTTGCCAATCATTTCTCTTTTAATTGGAAACATACTGTAGGCATTATTTTGTGCCTTTTTTTTCTTTATTTATACTGGAAATTCATTCAGTCTATTGAGGCAATCCACTTTTCATTTCTGCTGCCTATAGTATTCAATTATATGACAACATCTCAGTGTAGTTATGTGTCATATTGACGGATATTTGAATTGTTTGATTCACATGTACAAGAGTTTCTCTAGGTTATAAGTATACTAGTTGGACTTCATGTATTCTAGGACTTGTGAATTTTCAAATATATTAGATATAATGGTTAATTTTATGTATCAACTTGACCAGGCCATGGGCTGTCCAGAAATTTGGCTAAACATTATTTCGAATCCATCTATAAGCACATTTCTGGATGATGTTTAAATTTTAATCAGTAAATGGACTAAAGCGTATTACCCTGTCTGATGTAAGTGGGCTTCATCCAATCAACTGAAGACCTGATTAAAGAAAGGAAAACAAACAAAATTGAGCAAGAGGGAATGTTGCCTGCTTGAGTGTTGAGTTGAGACATTGGTCTTCCTTTGTTCTCAGGCTTTCAAATTCAGACCATGACTTACATCATTAAGTCTTTCTGGTTCAAGCCTTAGAAATCAGACTGGAACACAACCTCAGGCTCCTTCGGGTCCCCAGCTTGACAACTGTAGACGTGGTGACCTCTCAACCTTCATGAGCATGCAAGCCAATTCCTTATAATAAATATATGTGTGTGTATATATGAATATATATGAATATGTGTATATATATGAATATATTTACATACATACGTGTATGTACATTGCTCTGGTTAAGGGTATAGGAGAAACACGACTAATATTAAACTCTTTCTCCTTTCTATATTTGTATTTTACATGTTCTTAGTTTGTCTTCAATTCCTTGAAAATACAAAGAAAACTGAAATGTACAACCTCTTATATATGCTCTTAGGAACTCGAAATTGGAGTCTCCTGGGTGGCTCAGCTGGTTGAGTACCCGACTCTTGATATTGGCTCAGGCTACGATCTCGTGGTTGTGTGATGATGCCACACATCGTGCTCCACACTAAACACGGAGCTTGCTTGGGATTCTCTCTCTCCTTCTCTCTCTACCTCTCCTCTGCTTGCACTCTGTCTCAAAATAAATAAATAAACACTAAAAAAAAAAAGACCTCTAAAGTGAAGTGATTATATTTTCCTCCATATTTCATCTTCCACATTAGATGTTTCTGAAAGTAAAAGATAATGCTGAAAGGACTAAAATGATAAATATTCTTGAATGTATATATTGACGGAAAATAAAGTTTTCTTGGTGGAATTGGAAAATTTTTTTAAAACAGTTTTCAAAAAATGAAACATTTGAAGAAATTTTTAAAAATTAAAATTAGAACTGTATATTAAAGCAAATTTACGTTTCTAAAAGCAGAGCATGTCTGCCTTTTTTACAGTTTTTATTTAAATTCCAGTGAGTTAACAAGCAGAATAATATTAGTTGCAGGTGTAGGATTTAGCGATTCATCACTAACATATAACACCCAATGCTCATCCCAACAAGTGCCCTCCTTAATGCCCATCACCCATCTAGCCCATCCCCCTGCCCACCTACCCTCTGGTAACCATCTGTTTATTCTTTATAGTTAAGAGTCTGTTTCTTGGTTTGTCTGTCTTTTAATTTCCCCCTTTGCTTTTTTGTTTTCTTAAATTCCACATACTGGTGAAGTCATATGGCATCTGTCTTTCTCTGACTGGCTTATTTCACTTAGCATAATACTCCCCAGCTCCTTCCATGTCATTGCAAATGCAGGATTCTTTTTTATGGCTGAGAAGCAACAGTCCATTGTGTGTGTGTATATATATATACCACATCTTCTTTATCCATTCACCAGTTGATGGACACTTGGGCTCTTTTCATTTATAATTTCGGTATTGTAGATAATGCTGTTATACACATTGGAGTGCATGTATTCATTTGAATAGTATTTCTGTACTCTTCAGGTAAATATCTAGTAGTGAAATTGCTGGATGGTAGATCTATTCTTAACTTTATGAGAAAACTCCATACTGTTTTCCAGACTGGCTGCTTCAGTTTGCATTTCCACTGACAGTGTGAGAGGATTCCACTTTCTCTGCACCCTCACCAATACTTGTTGTTCCTTGTGTTATTGTGTTATTGATTTTAAGCATTATGATAGGTATAGATGATATCATATTGTAGGTTTGATTTGTATTTCCCTAATGATCAGTGATGTTGAGCATATTTTCATGTGTCTGTTGGCCATCTGGATGTCTTTTTGGAAAAAAATGTCTATTCATGTCCTTTGCCCATTTTTAAATTCCATTATTTGTTTTTCTAGTGTTGAGTTTTATTAGCTCTTTATGTATTTTGGATACTAACCTTTATCAGATGTGTCATTTGCAAATGTATGTAGGATGCCTCTCAGTTTTATTGATTATTTCCTTTCTGTGCAGAAGCTTGTTATTTTGATGAAGTTCCAATAGTTTACTTTTGCTTTAGTTTCCCTTGTCACAGGAGATACACTTAGTAAGAAGTTGCTATGGCCAATGTCAGAGAAGTTACTGCCTGTGTTCTCTTCTATGATTTTTATGGTTTCCCATCTCATAGTTAAGACTTTAATGAACTTTGAATTTATTTTGTGTATGGTGTAAGAAAGTGGTCCAGTTTCATTCTTTTGCATGTTGCTTTCCAGTTGTCCCAGCACCATATGTTGAAGAGACTATCTCTTTTTCATTTGATAATCTTTCCTGCCTTTTAAGATTAATTGACCATATATTTTTGGGTTCATTTCTAGGTTTTCTATTCTGTTCCACCTACTTTTATATTTTTGTGCCAGTATCATACTGTCTTGATCACTATGGTTTTGTAATATAACTTGAAGCCCAGAATTGTGATGCCACCAGTGTTGCTTCCCCTTTCACCCCTCAAGGTTGCTTTGGCAATTCAGGGTCTTTTGTGGTTCCATACGAATTTTAAGATTGTTTGTTCTAGCTCTGTGAAAAATTCTCTTGGTATTTTGAAAGGGATTACATAAAATGTGTCGATTGCTATGGGTAGTGTAGACTTTTGGCAATATTTGTTTTTCTAATCCATGAGCACGGAAGGTCTTTCCATTTCTTTGTGTCATCTTCAATTTCTTGCATCAGCGTTGTATGATTTTCAGAGTACAAGTCTTTCCCCTTTTTAGTCCTAGGTATCTTATTGTTTTTAGTGCAATTGTAAATGGGATTCCTTGATTTCTCTTTTTACAGCTTCATTATTGGCATATAAAAATGCCACAGATTTCTGCCCATTGATATTGTGTCCTGCAACTTTACTGAATTTGTATATAAATCCTGGTAGTTATTTGGTGAAGGCTTGCAGGTTTTCTATATAGAGTATCATGTCTTCTGTAATAGCATAAGTTTTACTTTTATATATTGATAGATAGATAGATAGATATTGATATAGATATAGATGATATAAGTTTTACTTATATATATATATATACATATATGTGATGTTATATTTTTTGTCAAATGCTTTTTCTTGCATCTATTGAAATGATCACATGATTTTTATCCTTTCTTTCATTAATTTGATTTATCACAATGATTGATACTGATTTGCAAATATAGAACAATCCTTGCCATCCAAGAATTAATCCCACTTTATCATAGTGAATGATTTTTTTAAAGTATTGTTGGTTTGGTTTGTAGTATTTTATTGAGGAGTTTGCATCTTTGTTCACCAGGAATATTCACCTACCATTCTCTTTTTCAGTTGTGTCTTTAGCAGTTTTGGTACCAGGGTAATTCTGGCCTCACTGAATGAATTTGGAGGTTTTCTTTCCTTTTCTATTTTTTGGAAGGGTTTGAGAAGAATAGATATTAACTCTTTAAATCGGGCAGAATTCACCTCTAAAACGTCTAGTCCTTGACTTTTGTTTGTTGGAGTTTTGTATTACTAACCCAATTTATTTGCAGGTTAACCATTTGTTCAAGTTTTCTACTTCTTCTCCTTTCAGTTTTGGTAGTTGCTATGTTTCTAGGAATTTATCCATTTCATCCAGGTTGTCCAATTTCTGGGCATATAGGTTTTCAATATTCTCTTATAATTGTTTGTATTCCTGTGGTGTTGGCTGTTATTTCTTCTCTCTCATTTGTGATTTTATGTATTTGAGTCCTTTCTCTTTTCTCTTTGATAGGTCTGGCTAGAGGATTATCTTCTTCTTCTTCTTCTTCTTTTTTTTTTTTTTTTTTTGGATACTCTCTTTGCCTGGTTGTATTTAAGCACAATTTTGTTTAAAGTATTTACATTTATAAAATTTTAACCATATAATGTCTCACTCTTTTTTTTTTTTCCAAATCCCCCTCTTATCTCTATTCTCTGGATTCTTTTGTATCAAATGCTACACATCCATATTTTCATTTCTATGGACCTATTGTATATTGTATATGTGTATCTGAAAGGCAGACTCTTTTTCTAAACATTATGTTACATAACCAAATATCCAGCCAGGGTATCAGTCTCTAAATATGAGTTGTTTTCTTTAATAACTCATCTTAAATAACCATTTTATTTATTTTTTTACTTTCTCTTTTCATTTTGGTTTGAATGACTTTCCAAAACAATAACTTCCGATTGTATGTAAAATAATAATACTTAAAATGGGGAAAACTTGCAGCCGACTTTATGCTTTTTCTCCTGAATGCCCTGAAATACATGAGCGTGGCTGATCTTTGTAGTGTTCTTAGTGAACGCTGAGAATAAACTGAGAGAGGATGAGGTTATCAGTAGTCTACATTCTGGTAAAGGGAGTGGAGGTATTCAGGTCGTCCCTGTAGATAACAGGAAGGGCAGGGATGAAAGATGCCCAATGGGATAACCACCCCCTGTTTACGCTGATCTTTATGAGACAGATAGGGACATGGGAATTAGGAGTGGTGCTTTACACAATGGTAAAATTTTGAGAAGTGTGAACAAAGTTGCTCTTGTCCAGAAAACCACAACATGCACTAATCAGTGGGGAGAAAGAAGCATTATTCCAAGACCAAATGGCTCAGTGTGGCCAGGGCTAATGCCACAGGGACTTGCTGCAGAGCTCCATTAACTACTGCACTTAGAAAGGAAGTCATGGCAGGACACCTTCCATGAAACTTTTCGGGTAAGTAACATAATTAATTTAGCTATCACTTAATTCTATTTTTATACATGATGGCTAATTTTTGTTGCTGTCGCAGAATTAAAAGAGAGTTCTAAAGTCTAGGTATCCAATCTAAAATTATGAGAACGTAATTATTTTTTGGCATTACAAAGCAAAAGTATTAGTAAGTGCTATAAGATTATGATATAACAGCCTCAGAAACAGAGGATAATGTAATTAGGAGCATGCTTGACAGGGACTTGAGTTTCATCTACAAATTTTAGCGTGCTACTGTGACTTAAAGGAAGAACCTGATTCCCAGGTCTAACCATTTCTCATCTACATGACAAAAATTCCCCAAAGCAAAGGGAGATCTAAATTTTTTATCACACCACCTCCTGAATCAAACTCCGCCAAGAACATAGATTTATTGTACACCAAGTCCCTAATTAAGGGGCATTCTTTCAAATAGAAGAATAATTACAGCAAGCTCTTCTGCTACTCATTCAATCAGGAACGAGTGAAGGGAGACAGACCATATCCATATATAGGAGTAGATGAAGTGCCTTGTATATGTCGTTGAAAGTCCTAATTGATTCATCTCAGGATAAGCTGCTGTCAACTTAATTACATGAGTAATGCTTTTAAAAGTCTAATCAGATTTAATGTACTTGAAAATGCATTTAATAAATTGCAAACTTTTGTCATGAAACAAAAAGCATAATTTTCATTTATGGTCACATGAATGAGTTAGCTAAAGTATTCAAAGATTCTTCACGGGTTTCAAATTAAGAAATACAAATTATAAGAACAAAGTTAAGAGAACAATACTTGACATGGGTTCATTATTTTAGTTATTAAGAGATGTATCAGATTTAAATAGAAAAACGAATTCAGAAACCAATGTTTACTTTGTCAATCTCTTAGATAAGTGTGCATTTCCAAGTCAGTTTCTTGTTTACAGATCAAATTTGGTTAATCATAGATTAATTTACAAATTAAAACATGATTTCTGTAATCGATAGAGCTTTAGTACAAACTAAAGGAGTACAGGCATACTTCAGAGTTATTGTGCGTTCAGTTCCTGATCGCTGAAACAAAGTGAATATTGCAATAGAGGAAGTCTTTTTTTTTTTTTTTTTTTTTTTTGGTTTCCGAATGCATATGACAGTTACATGTACACTGTACTGTAATCTATTAAGTATGTCATAGTGAATGTCCAAAAACTAATGCACATCCCTTAGTTTAAAAATAATGCTAATTGCTAATCACATCTGAGCTTTCCGTAAGACATACCCTTTTTGCTGGTGGGGGGTCTTGCTTCATTGTCCATACTAACAAAAAAAAGTCCAAGGCCAGATGGATTCACTGGTGAATTCTACCAAATGTCTAAAGGACAATTAATATCTATTTTCCTCAAATTATTCCTAAATATGAAAGAAGAAGAAAAACTTCCAAATACATTCTGTGAGACCAAAATTACTCTGATGTCAAAGACACCACAAAAAAAGAAACTGTAGACCAATATCACTAATGAACATAGATGCCAAAATCCTCCACAAAATATTAGAAAACCACATTTCATAATGCATTAAAAGAATCATTCATCGGTGTGCCTGGGTGGCTCAGTAGGTTAAGTGTCCGACTTCAGCTCAAGTCATGATCTCATGGTTCATGAGTTCGAGCCCCGCGTCGGGCTCAGTGCTGACAGCTCAGAGCTTGGAGCTTTCTTTGGATTCTGTGTCTCCATCTCTCTCTGCCCCTCTCCTGCTCACACTCTGTCCCTCTCTCCTTCAAAATAAATAAACATTAAAAAAAAAGAATCATTCATCATTATCAAGTGAGATTTATTCAAGGGATGCAAGGATGGTTTAATATTCACAAACCAATTAATGTGATACAGCACATTAATGAAATCATGAATCATAAATAAAAATCATATGATCATCACAATAGATGCAAAAAAAAAAAACATTTGAAAAAAATCAACAGTCATTTGTAATAAAAACTCAACAAAGACAGAACATGCCTCAAATAATAAAGGTCATCTATGAAAACGTACAGCTAGTATAATACTTAAGGTGAAAAGCTGAGAGTTTTTCTTCTAAGGTCAGGAACATGACAAGGATGTCCACTCTTGCGCCTTTTATTCGACATAGTATTAGAAGTCCTAAGGGGCACCTGGGTGGCTCAGTCGGTTCAGTGGCCGACTTCGACTCAGGTCTTGATCTCATGGTTCATGAGTTCGAGCCCCACATCGGGCTCCATGCTGACAGCTCAGAGCCTGGAGCCTGCTTTGAATTCTGGGTCTCCCTCTCTCTCTGCTCCTCCCCTGTTCCCACTCTGTCTCTCTCAAAATAAACATGTTTAAAAAAACCCTTGTAAATTTGGAACTCCTCTAGATAAAACAATAGTGTAGAATACTGCTTTGCTGGAGATGTATGTAATTAAGTGACTGTTTGGTTCCTTTGAAATCATGGAAATAAGTACATTTATGCACTTATTTATAATTATATGGCTTTTAAACATCTCTATATAGGACATTTTTGGGTTATTAGGCCTCTCGAGCAACTTCTATGAAAAGATGAGAGATTATAAATCTAGTAGAAAAATCTGGTGACACTGAGGTGGTTGTGATGTGTTATCAGACTCGAAGTGAGGACAGTTCAGTTTGTAGCTCCCCACAATGCCCAACTACAGTGGTTCAACATTTTGGGAGTAAATGGAATTTTAAGTATGATATTCCTCTTGTATTTCAGTACACAGCTAAGGAAAAATACATTAGACTTCTTCTACCAAGAGAGAAAATATTCTCATGGGGAGATTTAAAAAAAAATATTGAAAAGGAACACAGACACACAGACACACACAGCCTTCATATAATGTAACTGATACTGTTGGTAATTCTTGGCATTATGATTCATTGGGTGGTGGTTGTCCAAGGTCTAAGTACCATATACGTAAAACTTTAAACCTGAGTCATTTATGGCCTGGTCCTTTTAATAGAGGATAGGCTATGTCTTTTAATACTTAAATTATTAAAATACAAGAGAATTTCATAATCTTTCAAAGAAGTTCTGTGGTTATGAAAATGGTAATTGACCTATGCATTAAATTCTTTCCTGTGAAACATACAATTGTTATAAACAAAAATCTTTGGTTCCACAGAGTAGATATTAAATCAATATCTGAACAAGAAAATAGTCTAAGGGACCATCACAAGATTAGGTAATCTAAGATTCTTAAGAATCTTCAATTGACCCTGATGTTACAAGGGCATGCCTTGATATAGGTGATGGCATATTCATTTTCCAGCTCAGACTTCAAATACAAAATTACACTGCAGAGGAGTTTAAACAATTCCTACGTTCCACTGCAGCACTGAAACACTAATTATGGCAGAGAAGGAAGACATGAAAGAGATGACATTAAAAGTTAAAATTGAAATACAATGGTTGGAGGATACAAGAAAACCATTCTCTTATTCTTATTATTTTAAGTAATATTCTAGAGCCAATACTATTCAAAATATGTTGAAAATAAACCCACTCAAAAAAGTTAATTGTTAAAGGCTGTATTTTTAAAAAATGCTTAAAAATTTTAAAAATGCTTAAAAAAACTTTAAAAAAATTTAGAGGCTTACAAACTCTCACCTGTAGTCTTTGATGAGTCATAGTGTCCTTGCAACAGGGAGCATATGGTGTCAGACTGGGCTTAAATAATAATACGGCCTGTTCAGTTGGGGGGCTACTCCCAATACCATTGTGAGGTTTGTGATCTGCTCCTAACGGACAGGGAACTAGAACGTTCTGAGATGTCCTCCATAGCCTCACATATATGTATATGTAGTTGCATTTATATTAAACTTCACGAGACACATAGAGGGCAATTCTCAACAAAGCCTTGTCATCCTTTAAAAATGAGAACTAAATAATTTAGTTTTATGTATAATTGTATTAGTTTTAAAGGCGTACCATGACAACATACCATAGACTGGGTGGCTTACAAAGCAGAATTTTATTGTCTCACAGTTTGGGGAGGGTGCTACAAATGCTAAGATCAAGAAGTCATGAGAGTTGGTTTCTTCTGAGGCTTCTCTCCTTGTCTTATAGATGGCCGTCTTCTCTTGTGTTGTCACACGGTGATTTTCTGTGTGCGTCTGTATCCTGACCTTTTCTTGTCTGTGGGTATCTGTATCCTGACCTTTTCTTGTTAAAGGAATGCCAAACATATTGGTATTAGGGCCCACTCTAGTGATTCCATTTTAACTTGAGTACCTCTTTAAGAACTCTATACCCAAATACAGTCACATTCTGAGGTACTGGGGTGTTGGGATTTCAACATATGAACTGAGAGAAGGTGCAATTCAGCTTGCAGCAATAATTGGTCTCTGTATAACTTACACACATATATATATATATATATATATATATATAGAATATATATGTCATCTCTCTGTATATATATAATCTATCTAATCTATGTTTGTGTGTATATATATATAAATGTATATATGCATATATATGTGTATGCATATATATGTATGTATGTATATTGATATACCTATCTGTAAGATGTGTATATAGTCATCTTGAAAAAAATTTAAGACTCTTCAGTGAATTTTATAAGGTTTAGAAGGAAATAGTGTCATAGGAGTGTATTTCTGAAACAGTATCAATGATCCTAAGAATCACAGATAATATAATTTAAGCCTAAAGAAGTCAAAATTAGTTAGATATTCTTACAAGATAGGAGCCAGATTGCATGAATTATAAAGCAGCCCCTTTGATGTAGTCTATGATTTATATTCTAGTTTTAATTACTAAAATCAGATTTTTAGATCTCTATCTTTCTATCATGAACTATCTACATATTTACATGTAAAGAGACATTGTCCATCACCTGGAACAAATATAGATTCTCATACGAAGTATGTTAGTATTTTTTTTTTTATTTTGTATTTGGCACTAGATAGACACATATTTGGTATACAAACTAAGTTCGGTTTCGCTAAGGAATTGGGTAAGATTTCTCTTCAAATCATGAACAAAAGGGAGGTATCTATGCTACATATATTGATCAATAGGTTCATTCTTAAATAAACTTTAACACAGCAGACATAACCTGGAGGGGAGTTGCACAAATTATATTTTGAAGTCCTGCCCTTCATCAACTCTTATCCTTAATAGCGATTCAGTGAAAGACATTGATAAGATTATATATTTAAGAGTCTAAAATTTGGTTTCTCCAGAAAATCAAATTCAAAAGTACGAGATCGGTATGCCTGGGTGGCTCAGTCAGTTAGGCGTCTAATTTCAGCTCGGATCATGATCTCACAGTTCATGAGTTTGAGCCCCACACTGGCTCTGTGATGACAGCTCAGAACCTGGAGCCTGCTTTGGATTCTGTGTCTTCCTCTCTCTCTGCCTCTCCCCTGTTCACACTGTTTCTCTTTCTCAAAAATAAATAAACATTAAAAAAAAGTATGAGATCAAGAATACTTACTGGGGTGCCTGGGTGGCTCGGTCAGTCGAGCATCTGACTGTTGGTTTCATCTCAGGACATGGTCTCATGGTTTCTGGGGTCAAGCCCTACATCCCCTGAATCCCTATTTGGGACTCTTTCTCTCTCTCTCTCTCTCTGCCTATCACCCACGCACATGCACTAGCACGGGCCTGTGCCCTCACTCTCTCAAAATAAATTAATAACTTTTTAAAGAATACTATAAGAAATGTGTGAAACTAAGGTGAATATAAATCAATATATTTCAATAGTGTGGTGAGCCTATAGAATTTAGGTTATATTAACAAAAGTATACAGAGAAGAAATTACGGTACCTCTTTTTTTTTTTAATGTTTATTTATTTTTGAGACAGAGAGAGACAGAGCATGAGTGGGGGAGGGGCAGAGAGAGAGGGAGACACAGAATGCGAAGCAGGCTCCAGGCTCTGAGATGTCAGGACAGAGCCCGACGCGGGGCTGGAACTCACAGACCGCGAGATCATGACCTGAGCCGAAGTCGGACGCGCAACCGCAACCGACTGAGCCACTCAGACGCCCCATACGGTACCTCTTAAATCTTTGCTGATCATACCATATCACATATAATAATTCAGTTTAACCTCTAAGATATTAAGAGTAAGATATAAAGATTTGTAAACACTGTTAAAAGAGCAACACGTTTTCTTAAAACAAGAAAAAAGGCTTGCGATTACTTACTCTGGTAATATGAAGACAGGAGGGCTACAGCTATGTAATTACTTATTTTCTGCCAAAATAAAAGGCTAAGAATGGTGTGCTGGGTAAAAAATGAAATCGATATTTCTGTTAGCTCAGTAAAAAGATTTTATGAACCAAGTGTCTGATAATAAAACATATGCATGCCCGGGAGTATTCGAGGAGATCTTTATAATGTTGTACAAGGAATTTAAATATTGGTTGATTACATGTAAGTTTCCTTCTAAACTTAAAATGTTATATTAAATTATGATATAGGTCAGAGGTAAGTTTTGATTAATATTTAATAGTTGCTTTCTTTCCATTTTAATGCATAAAATAAACACAAGTTAAAACCCTGAATCTGCAGGATGATAATCAGTGCCCAGGTCATTTCCATACGGCACAGCTAACGTTTTGCAAATTACAAATGTATGAAATTTGTGTTATAAGAACCATACATTTTTTTAAAGCTTTTTATTTTTGAATCCTGTTAGATTTAGAGAAGCGTTGCAATCCTTGTACAGAAGGTTCTTATGTGGCCTTAGGTTAGCATTTTGCATAACAATGACATAATTAACAAGATAAAGAAATTAGCATTGCCACAATACTATTATCTAAAATACAGAACCTGTTTGGATTTTACCAGTTTTCCCATTAATATCCTTTTTCTATTTCAGGATCCAATCAGGATAACATATTAAATTCAGTCATCACATCTCAGTCTCCTTTGGTGTATGAAAGTTTCACAATATTTTCCTTGTTTCCATGAATTTTGGAATTTTCTAGAGTACTAATCAGGCATGCTAGAGAATATCCACCAGTGTGGGTCTCTGGTGTTTTATCATGGGCAAACTAGGGTTACAGATTGTTGGGAAGAGTGCCACAGAGATGGGATGTCCTCATTACATCAAATCTGGGAATCCACGGGCTCACAGGATGGTAACTGTAACCACTCAAGGTGTTGTGTGATACGAGTCACAGTTGTTCACTTTCTAAATTCTCCTCTTCAGAAAAGAATCACTAGGGGCACCTGGGTGGCTCAGTCGGTTAAGTATCCCACTTCACCCTCAGGTCACGATCTTGCATTGTGTGAGTTTGAGCTCCGCAATGGGGCTCTGTGCTAATGGCTCAGAGCCTGGAGCCTGCTTTGAATTCTGTGTCTCCCACTCTCTGTTCCTCCTCTGCTCATGATCTGTCTCTCTCTGTCTCTCAATATTGAATAAACTGTAGGAAAAAAAAAAAAAGAAAAAAGGAAAAGAATCACTAAATGAAACTCATACTCAAGGTGAGAGAAATTAAGCTCCACTCTCTTCAGGAAGGTGTACTTACAATATGTAATTTGGAATTTTTCCATGAAGAGTTGTGCTTTTACTCATTTATCCCTTATTCAGTAATTTACTTATAATAATACGAACATGTGGATATTTATTTTCCTCTTTACATGGAAATACAATGTTTATTTATTTATTTGCTCAGTTTATTCCAGCCTGGGTGATTGAGGGATCTTTCAGGTTGACTTCTCTGTCTTTCAGATATACCTCTGCCTCCGTCTTTCTTTTTTGGTAGATGGAAACATCCCCTACTTTTTAGTCCATCTTGCCTTTCTCCATTTCTGCATTCCTGTCTCAGACATTTCTCCAAAGTTCCTTGTTACTTTTTATTGTAGAAGGGCATTTAGAAACCAAGACTTGGGCCGTAGGGGTGCTCATTTCTCCTGGGGGCTCACTGCTTCTTGGCCCTCTCAGCAGACAGAATTAAGAGAAATCTGTATGTATAAAAATCCATGCATACATTTATATCTGTACGTATTTATGTTTGAATCTATCTGAATATATATTAGGATAAATGAGCTCATACTGATATTTCCAAAGCTAACCCAGCACCACAGGATTCATTCAATTTTTCTTTGCTTGTCTATCAGTAACTTCTTGCTCTGACAGTAAGGAACCCAGGTCCTTTTATCTATAATTCACTTATGTATTTGTTCAACACCAGTGTGTACATAAAATAGTTTCAGAATCAGTAACCCACATCCCTGTGAGAAACTCATTTAGTATAGCACAGAGCTAATGTACCGTTCCTTTTATTCTTAGCCTTACGGTATCTAGTCAAAACACAGCTTTCTGAAGGTACTTAGGTCATCACCTCTTTCCACACCCCCTTCAGTGACATTTTAATGCATTTAGGTTTATTGCTTGCTGAGTGCATTCTACCTTAGGATTCCCTGTAGTTGATTTAAAAAAAAATACACATAGTAATGTTCGCTATTTGCGGTGTCCATTTTTATAAGTTTTGACAAACGCATAAAGTCAGGTACCTAACACAATAGTACCATAAAGAATAGTATTTTTACCCTAAGGATGTTCCTGAATGGTTCCTTCTCTAAAGTAGTCCATTCCCACTTAACACCACTGATCTCTTTTTCACCCTTATTAATTAGACTTTTTCTTCATGTCATAGGTAGCCTTTTGGGTTTAGCTTTCTCCCACTTGGCAAAATGTATTTAGTGCTCACCCATGTTATTGAGTGACTCAGTAGCTCACTCCTTTTTATTTGAGTAGTATTCCAATGTATGGATATATGAAAATGTGTTAATCCATTTACCCAGGAAAGATATCTTCACTTTTGGTGATTGTGAATCAGGCTGCCCTAAACATTCATGTGCAGGCTTTTGAAGAAACATAAGCTTTCAGTTCACTTGGGCAAATACTTAACAATGACATCGCTATAATTTATTCTAAGTGTAGATTTTATTTTATAAGAAATTGCCAAAGATGTACCAGTTTGCTTTATCATTAGCAATGAATGAGATTTCCTGTTGTTCTCACACAAACAGACTTTTCTATGTTGCTATTGAAATAGCACGAGCACACAAAACATTATTAGTTTAATCAATATCATATAATTTTTTCATATAATAATAGCACTTTAAATATGTTAAATTTATGTTTTGGTTTCCTTTGAATAGACTGGCACAATTAAGTATCATTGTTAGTTATTTAAGATGATAGTCCAAAAAATACAATATTTATAGTTTAATGCTACTCCATACTACAGAAAAATTTACTGTTTTCAGATTATGATTCTACTATTTTTATGTTATTTATGTCTGTGCCCAATGTGATTTTATAATATGTTGAACTTATTACATGCCTTTAATAATTTCAGAAACTGACAAAAGTAAAAAAAAAAAGTATTATCATAATCATTTTGAATTCTCTTAATATCTGTCTCCAGTTGTCAGTTTCATTGAATTGCATAGCCTGTCATAAAGTAGATGCTCAGAAGTTAAATACGTCTTCATTTTTAATGAATAAATGAATGGATGATCACTTTTTTGTGCAACGTGTTTAAGGACTTAATCCATTCTCACACAGTATCAATTTCACCATCAATCCTAATGCATAGTACCAACAAGATCAAGTAAAAAAAATGCGCTGTCGTTTCCTTTGTGATTCGCAATTTATACTCACAATGGTTAGATATAAATCTTGCTGAGATACATGTTCATGTGCCTTATGTTGTTCTAGCTCTGTGGTTGAAACTAAACCTATTGTGTAAGAAAAGATGGAGATAAGTGGCTAGGAAGACATTGATTGGGATTGGAATTGAGCTTGAGATAATAGAGGATCTTTAGCAGTGAGGGCGATGTAAGGTTATGGGAGAAAATAAGCTAAGATTACAATTTTTAAATGGTCTTGAATGCTTTATGAAAAGAATGAACTAGAATGAAAGAGACATGCCAGTATCCAGTGATATATTTGTGGATAGATATGGTCAAGCCACATTGTTGAGGAATGTGAAAACCAGATTTGAGATTTGACCTAGACAATAAAAGGTGTATATTAGAATAATTTTAAGTTTCTTTTTTGCATTGATATATTTATACTCTGAGATCACATTCCCTTCTTATAAATCAGCCTGTCTCGTTATTATGCATACCATGAAGGCAGAAGTGATTTTTAACAGGATTTGCACAAACCCATACATTACACTTAATTCACCTTAGAAACTAATCTCTACGATGGTGAAGTTGCACCATGTTGGGGAATAATTAGCATCCAGTATTATATTAGTTTCCGGTGTACAATACAATGATTCAACAATTCTATACAATTCTCAGCGCTCATCAGAGTAAGTGCACTCTTAATCCCCTTTACCTATTTCACCCATTGCCCTACCCACCTCCCCTCTGGTGACTACCACTTTGTTCTCTATATTTGAGTCTGGTTTTTTGTTTGTCTCTTTTTTAATTTGTTCATTTGTTTTGTTTCTTAAATTTCACATATGCATGAAATCATAAGGTATTTATCTTTCTCTGAATGACTTATTTCATTTAGCATTATACCCTCTAGATCTCTCCATGTTTTTGCAAACGGCAAGATTTCATGCTTATATGGCTGAGTATTATTCCATTATATATATACAATGATTTACATATATGATGTGTACATATATCACACCTTCTTTATCCATTCGTCTATCAATGAACACTTGGGTTGCTTCCATATCTTGGCTATTAATAAACAGGGGTGCATATATCTTTTTGAATTATCATTTTCATTTTCTTTGGGTAAATACCCAGTAGTGGAATTACTAGATCATATGGTAATTCTATTTTTATTTTTTTTATGCTATAAATGTTTGTATTAAGAAAAAAAATTCCAAATAAACAACATGACATCACAAAGAACTAGAAAAAGAAGAAGCTTATCTGAAATTTACTACAGGAAGGAAATAACAAAGAAATATCAGAAACAGATAAGATAGAGGCCAAAATAAATAAAAACATAACGTCGAAATTAATGATCAGTTTTAAAAAATAATAAAGAAAATTGGGAATGTTTTACTACATTAAGAAAAAAAAAAAGATCAAAAAGTGTAGATGAGAAATGGAAGAGAAAGCAACTTAAATTCTTGAAAATTAAGAAAACATTAATTTACTTCTTTCCACTATTTCCTTATTGATCTAAATGTTAAGCCACCATGGGAACCCAAGGAAAAGTTCAAACAAACAAGCAAAAACTGAAAGAACTAGCAGAACTGGAGGACAGGAAGACTGTGCGGAAAGTTGACCTGAGCTTCCTTAGCCACTGTGGGACTGTCAAGAGACCGATGGATCCCCTCATTAGAGCAATCACGGTGGCATCCGCTTTGCTAAACTAATCTCTACCTGAAAGCACAGCATAAGTGGGGGATAATTAATTTCTTTTCTCCTGTAACAAGTTATCTTTGAGCTAAAATTATAAGGTTCACATATTATAGTTGGTTAAATATTTCACACACATGTTTACTGCTGTGGGGCTAAGATGCAATACATCAGGTTAGTATTTTCAAATAATACTGCACTTCGTTGACTGACAACACATTATGATCCGGTCTGGATCGTAACAATAAAGTAAACTGGTGAATCGTCAGGAAGGGACTTCCTCTTCCTCTTCCTCCTCCTCCCCTCCTTCTCTTCCTCTCTCTCCTCCTCCCAACCACCCCTCTCCATACTCCCACTCCCCTTCCCCCCCCTCCTCCTCCTCCTTCTCCTTCTTCTTCTGATTATTACCTGATTAGTTGAACAAAGCTATAGAGCACTCCCAAAATACCTTCTATAATGTAATTTGTATACTTATATGTGTGTGCATGTATATATGTATACGTATATGTGTATGGAACATGCAATTAGCTCATTAACCTAAATTTAGGTACCCTTAGAAATACCAGTTAGAGAGTAACAATGAATATTTTTTATTGAGTGTTTCCTGAAAAACAGCCTCACATTTAAAGAATGCAATGGCCACAGAGCTTACTTACTTAGATTACAGCTACTTCAAGGATCACACCCGTATCCACTGATCAGAACACATCTAACAGGAAGATCCAAACAGCTATGGAAACTCCAGAAAAAGTTAAAAGGTAGTAATATCCAGAGGGTTTTTTCTTCCTTAATAACCAGGTTTTTTTTTTAAGATGTAATGTGGCTCTAATAATTGTGTATAAATTTGCACTATCACCCAAGTAGTTCACTACACAATCTAAATTGCATTACTCCGTCGGAGGGGTGGGGAGTGCATTTCAGTGTTTCGGTTAGGGCTTTGTTAGCTGTCTAATCAACAAAACCCAGGACCCTTGATACAACGGAATTTCTTTCTTTCTTTGTTTTCTTATGAAATTATAAAACCAAAATTTCAGAGTGGCGGTGAGTTTTCCTTTAAGCGACACAATAAAGACACAGATCTCTTATATCTAGTGGCTCCACTCTTATCATATGGGTCATGAGATTGTGAAGTAATCCTACACCAGCACAGACGAGAGAAGGAAACCAGAGCGAGCCAGCTTTACAGGTCAGCTTTGGAAGTGGTGCCAAAAGTCACATCGGGTCTAAAATACGTGCTCTTGATGTGTGGTTACAAATTAAATGAAATAGGATGGGTATTTTTTCCTCATATTCCATATAATTTTGATAGCAAGTACTTTATTAAAATTTATACAGTTAACCTGGCCCATCCCTGATCATCCGCACAGATAGGCCTGCAAATTGCTCCTTGCTATTCAGAAGCCATAAATGGCTCAATTCACATTGGTTCAAGCCAGCAAGGGAGAGATACCCGTGAATATGTTATAGTAGATTCTTCTCATATACCGCTGGTTTTATCATTTGCCTGAAATTATCATATTGATTTCCCAAGGAATTCTAATAGGGATTCTAATAGAGTTCTGAATATGTTCTAGAAATACTACCCCAACTCCAAAACGATTAGACTAAAAACACTAAAATACCCATTTGCTTTATGTTTTTCTGCATTTATTATATCCGTGGTAAACTGGAGTTAAACAGATTACCTGGGTTATGGCTCATTTTCTGAAGACAAAGACAGCACATTAAGATCGAGGCCTAGGTTGGGGCTGGGAAATTTGAACTTTCCAATAAAGAGGGCCCAGTAGGTTACTGACAAGGAGTTGAATCTTTTTTAAGGGAATCACACATAACCCTAACTGAAAGGAGAAGAACTACAAAGGCAATAATCCCCAGTAAAAGGTGAGATACTGCGTGCTGGTGTCTGATGTAGTCTCAACAAACTCATTTCTAGAGACATATATCCTTTGTTTAACGTATCATGCTCATTTGTACCCAAATTGGGTGAATAATAACCAATAGGTCAACTGAACATTAGTTCTAACAAATTCTTTCCAAGTAATCAAGCAAAAGGAGAACCTTGGATGGTCTTCAAAGTGGTAGAGAAGGATCTGAATAGAACTGCCAGTGCCATTAAGTGTCCTGAATACCCTGAACAAAGTGTCTTTACTCAGTAAACCTATATTAATGTGCTAGCCTTGGTGCTGATTAGGTGGAAAAATAGTTGTTTCAGATAACAGTTTACCAGAGGCCTCCTCACCTGTCTCTTCAGTTTGGGATAGGAATGGGGAAGGAAGAGTACCCAAGAGACACAAAACCTACTTAGGAATAAGGAAATCTGTGTCCTTTTCCAACCTGTCAGAAGAACCCCTGAGTCTGTCTTTGCATATGTGAAAAAGATGTCCGTACATGAATGAACAAGTTGAAGAGGCTCATGAATATATTGCACCCATATTCTAGTTTCTTATCCACTGTTGTGTGTGTGCAGGGCACACGAAGGGGACTATAGACAGGAGTAGAAGTAAACCTCTTTAAGCCTTGCTAGGACATCCTGACACTGAGTCTTCTCAGCATCCCAAACCAGTCCCCAGACCATTCTGATTTAAAATCAAGATATTAAATTTCCTTTGTATTAGTCTGGTCTTGGTAAAGACATCTTCAGGGGGATTGTAGAATTCTTGTGTCACTCCTGTGTCACTCCCTGAGACTTGGCCCTCGTAGCACTTTTTGTGATAACAGGACACCTCTGCCAGAAATTCTGATATGAGTCATGCTTGATGTTAATTTGGGGCAGAATATATTGTCCCTGGGCTGACCCTAAAATTGTTTACAGAGACGCACACAGTGACAGGGCTCCTGAAACTCGACATTTCTATCAGACCTTCTTCTTGCCTCCTGACACCCATTGGATGTCCAATCTCTTTGATTGTGCTTGGGTTTTGCAGCCATTCTGAGTTCTAGTTTAGGAGGCTGCCTTCCTCCTCACCATGGGGATCTGAGGCTTCTTTCTAAAGGGGAACCATGACCCTGAACCTTGGTGTACACCCCTAGCTTCTCCAAAGAGAGATGGAACTAACGGGGATTACCTCAGTGGATTGTTGAGAGCTGTCCTCCGGATCCCCTCCCCTTGGGTGTGGGGACTGTGGGTGCGTAGTATTTCAATCTGTCCACTATCCCAAATCCTGCCTGATTGACCGAACAACCCTGGTCCTATTCTCTGTTCCTGAACAGTAACCTCCGTTGGAAATTACAAGGAAAAACTAATTTTAGGGCTAATTCGAAGTATAAATATTAAACAGTTGGCTGAACACTGTCTCAAAACACAAATGATTTGAGAAATTTCATCAGTTTCAAAAATAACAGAAAAACCACAGAAAGAACTAAGACTGTATTTTCAGAACTGAAAGAGCACTGAAAATGGGGATGAGAAAAGCAATGGGGAAGAGTCCCCTAATCTCTGTTTCTCTATCACCAGAAATAAGCTTTCATGTAGGCCACCTCCCGAGCTACTCGGATCTCCCCAAACTCATTCTGCTGTCCTTGGCCATTTCAAGGCGATATCCCCAGAACGGCAGTCTCAAGTCTCTGTATAGGAGTGATGTTTGCAAACTGCTAGTGGGAAATCTGTGTCTAAAACATCTCCATCGTGGTAAAAACCTAAGCGAGGGGCGCCTGGGGGGCTCACTCGGTTGGGCGTCCGACTTCGGCTCAGGTCATGATCTCGTGGTTCGTGAGTTCGAGCCCCCCATCGGGCTCTGGGCAGACAGCTCAGAGCCTGGAGCCTGCTTCCGATTCTGTGTCTCCCTCTCTCTCTGCCCCTCCCCCACTCATGCTCTGTCTCTCTCTGTCTCAAAAATAAGTAAACATTAAAAAAATTAAAAAAAAAAAAAAAAAAAAAAAAACCTAAGCGACTTCTCCAGCAGAAGCCCTTCTGGAGACTTTTTCTGTTCACTCTCGCCGTGGGCTATCAGTGACCGAAAGAATCAACTCAGATGACTACATGGAAGGGTTTCATATATCCTGACTGACTTCTGCAGGTTCTGACTTCGGTAGTTTCTTTCCACTGTCACCATGAATCACTCCAAGATGCTTATCTATTTGCCAGTGAGGTAGATGGAATTAGTGGCTGGGAAGGAATGATGTAGAGATGCCACTTTGTCTTTCCCACCAAATAATTACTGGAGTGGAACTTAAGAGAGGTCCTTGCTTAACTCACGGGACAGGTAAAATGATCCCAGAGCAGACGCTGCCTGCCTGGGTGAAGCAGCCCACTTCCTTCTTCAGTTACATCTATGAAAGCGGCGTGATCAAAACATGGCGTCTCACAAAAGCAACACTCAGACGTATCTCTGCTCTTGCCTTGCCGCTGGCCAGGGACGGTCATCGGTTCTTGTTCTCAGAACTGGAATTCAACGTGGGGAGTGCCAGTCTTCAGTTTCAGGGAGAAATGCTTCCTCCATCTCTCGACTCCCGAACTGAGGCGTTGGTTCCCATTTGATAAGGAACTTGAATGTCTTTGTGCCCTTATATCTTTATTTGTGACATGAAAAGATTCCTCTTTGCCATTTGCTTTACAAGGTATGACAGATAAATGAAATTTTAATACAGGTACTTTCATATTTTCCCCGTGGGACTAGATAAAGTTCCTGCTAGCGATTCTTTGCCACCTTTTCTTACATCTAAAAATGAATTTTAAGTACTTCAAAAATGGCTATAAAATTATTAGAACTCCTTAAATAATGCAATATATATGTACTGCTGTGCCTTTATATTCCCTTTCATGAGTAAAATGATTAAATATTCCCAGCACTCTTACAGTCCTATAACAGAAAATATTAAATTCGAATTTGATGTACCGCTGCTGCACCCTTGATATGTTAGTATGTTGTATGGATTTATAAATTAATTTTATGTTTTTTTAAATGTTTATTTATTTTTGAGAGACATAGAGACAAAGTATGAGCAGGGCAGAGAGAGAGGGAGACACAGAATCCGAAGCAGGCTCCAGGCTCTGAGCTGTCAGCACAGAGCCCAACGCAGGGCTCGAACTCACTGACCTGAGCCGAAGTCGGCCGCTTAACCAACTGAGCCATTGAGGCGTCCCTAATTTTATGTTTTTTGTTTAATCTTTTAATGTTTATTTATTTTTGAGAGAGAGACAGAAACAGAATGCAGGGGAGGGGCAGAGAGAGAGAGGGAGACACAGAATCCAAAGCAGGCTCCAGGCTTTGAGCTGTCAGCACAGAACCCTACACAGGACTGGAACCGAGGAACAGCCATATCATGACCTGAGCCGAAGTCCAACACTTAGCAGAGCCACCCAGGCGCCCCTAAACTAATTTCAATATTTATCAGGGAAACCAGTATGTAGGGCTAGATCACATTAAAGTACGTAGAAGCATACAGCAGGTGCTTAAAGCCTAAGGCCCACAAGTGCTGAACCTCATCATTGTTCTGTTTTATAGACTACACCTCTGTTTCGGCGTCTGGATATCCAGAATGTGTTGGAAAACCCGGAGGTGATGTATCAAGTTGAGAATATGCCGATTAGAACCTGCTGGAATGACGAGGTGCAAGTCACTCACGTGGGATCAGCGAGCAGCAATCTCAGCATCTGAGTCCCACTGTGGGGAAGTGAGGACCCCGGAGCCATCTTGACTAAGGGCATCGCATCAGTATATTCACGTAAAGGAAGGAAGTACTGTTGCAGGGTTTATTACTTACAGATCCCAGCAACAGAGAGTCCTCCACACCAGGTCACGAGCGAGCAGGAGACAAAGCCCAGATTAATTACAAAGTTAATTAATTACGAAGTTGCGGCAGTGGTTCCTAATTTTTCACAGGCTCCACTCTTGAGTGGTCATTTTAAAGATGTCCTGGAAAAAGCAAGGCAGGAACTCGTGGCAGGAATTCTAGGTTTGGGACCTTTTCTAAATGTCTAGCCTCTCGGTGTGAGCCCGGTATCACACTGTAAAACACTTCGTAATGACTTGAAATGGCTGTTTACTCATCACCCAGAACCAGGCAACCTAGGCTGACCTTTGACGGGGTTGTTAGCATGTAAACGATATGTCTATGAACTCTGATCAGTTCCAAGGCTGCTTTATCCACTGTGTGGGGTAAAAATATTACCCTTCAGCCAAAATATTACTCCTGTCTTTCTCATCTCAAGAAACAGAACCTTCCTTTCCCGGCTTTTACAGTAGGAGTAAAATCCTTGATATCACAATGGAAACTCAAAACCAGCCAGTTTCTGAACATGGTGATTATATCAGGGATCTCAAGAGACACAAAACCGGTGGGATATATAATTATGTTTACATACTTGGATATATAAGCAATTTATTTTAAGGAATTGGCTCATGTGATTGGGGGGACTGGCATGTCAACAAATACATTTATAATTTTATTGTCCTACTTGCTAAAGGGGAGAAAAACTACAGGATATTATAAGAAAGATTAACAATGTTGGAGGAGTAAGGCGGCATTAGCTTTTGTTTTGGTGGGCTAAAAATGCTTCCTGAGTTACAAAGAATGAAAACAGGTCAATTTCACCGAGAATGGAAAGAAAACCTTTCCGCGGATAAATCCCTAAGGTGACAAAGCATTTGGAGTGTTTGAGGCAGGAATAAAGGTTAAGAGTCCAGATTTAAGAGGATAGGGAAGCCACCGAATGGTGATTGAACATGATTTGTGGTGTGAGTGGGGGGGGATGAGAACAGATACTGCACGTGTCTGGAGTGAGCCCCTGTCTGGGTGTTACTCTCTTTGCTAAACGAGAAACATAAGGTTTGTCGACTTAAATATGATTTAAAAAATAGATTTGTACGGCCTTGAGGAGACAGATAAAAATCCCAGGTTTTAAAAACTTATTATTTTTTTTTAATGTAGGGTATTCAAGTGTAGTTATCTGGGAGATACAGGTTAGATTAGACACAGGGATTTGGGCTCTCAGAAGACAGAGAGGTCTACACTAGAGACCTGTCTGCAGGTAGGATGGGTATTACCATGGCAATAATAATTCAGTCACCCAGAAGGACGGAGTGACCTGAAGTTCCCCCATGTGACCTATCACTTGTATGGCAAACTAACCACTACCATTAGTCACTTCCAACTAAAGACCTCAAGAGGCACCTGAGTGGCTCGGTCAGTTAAGCTCAGACTGTGACACAGTTCATGATGTCATAGTTCGTGGGGTCAAGCCCAGCATCGGGCTCTGTGCTGACAGCTCAGAGCCTGGAGCCTGCTTCAGATTCTGTGTCTCCCTCTCTCTCTGCACTTTCCCCGCTTGTGCTCTGTCTCTCTCTCTGCCATAAATAAATAATCATTAAAAAAAAAAATAAAGATCACATAACATGACTTTTAAGATCCTAAAGTTATTTCAATGATAGGTCTATTGATTTAATTTTTTTTTTTAATGTTTATTTATTTTTGAGAGACATAGAGACAGAGTATGAGCAGGGGAAGGGAAGAGAGAGAGGGAGACACAGAATCCGAAGCAGGCTCCAGGCTCTGAGCCGGCAGCACAGAGCCCGACGCGGGGCTCGAACCCACAGACCGTGAGATCATGACCTGAGCCGAAGTCGGCTGCTCAACCGACTGAGCCACCCAGGCGCCCCTGATTTAATTTTTAAAGTGAGGCTATCTGAGGGTCAAATAAATGAATTTGGGAAGGTTAAATCAAGTCATTAACTGCCAAAATATAGAGCTAAATACCAAAAACATTGAAAAATTGAGTACAATTTTGAGTGCTATTTGCCTAAATAGCTGTGAGATTTCCTCTCGGGATGCCCCATCCTTTTCTTAAAACTCTATCAAATTATCGTTGACGAAATAACTTTTTTAAAGGATGCTTTTCTACTTTGGAACATTTACTTAAAAAAAAAAACTTATTTTTGAGAGAGAGAGAGAGAGAGGAAGGAGCAGAGAGAGAGGAGACAGAGATTCCCAAGCAGTCTCTGCGCCTTCAGCGAGAGCCCAGTTTGGGGCTTTGACTCACCAATGGTGACATCATGACTTGAGCTGAGATCAAGGAGTCGGTTGGTTAACCAACTGAGCCACCCAGGTGCCCCACAATATTCACGTTTTAAAAGACTTTTTAATTGAAGTTTAATGTACATGCAGAAAACCCTCAATGTATCAGCGCCAGCACATCCTTGGATGGGCTTCCCGAACAGCTTAGTCATGCAACCTGGAAGCCCATCCAGAGACAGACTGGTTGAAAGCAAACATAAGCACTCTCTGTTGGACTGGAAAGCCCCTCTTAATAGCACTAGTGCATAGAATAAATATTACTCTACCAAGCTGGCGGGGTTATAACTTTCATCTCTGGAAAACTCATTAATGCTAAAGAAAAGACCAAAAGGTTAGCCGTGGATTAAAAACCGAAAAGCAAAAATCTTGAGAGAACTCTGTCCTGTGAAATACAGGGGTGACTATTTACCAAGAGAACTATTGATATTGAATTTTTTTTGGAAACCATGATAGTCTTATTTATTTTTACCATTCTAAGAGTTCTTAAATGAAAAATAGCAGAGGAGTCAAGGATTGGTTGTGGAACATTTTTTTCCTATAAAGGAAAATACATTATTTAAGTCTCCCTAGAATGAAGTGCATACCATTTTTATGTTTATAAAGATGTTCCTAGCATGCCCACTGCATTCTGTTTGGCTGTATGGCAACCAAAGAAACTTCAATCCCCAGCGCAGATAAGTTTGTCTCAGAGTTCTGGAAGTTGACCACATTGCCTGCTCCTGTAATCGTGTGAACTTAGACAAGCTGATTCATCTTTCTAAGCCACTGTTTCTTCCCCTATTAAGGACTAATATCACCTACCCTCAGGGGGTTTGAAAGTATAGAATGCAATATCTTACTGGTGAATATAGAATGTTTGAAATTATATTAGTAAGAGTATATTAATTATTTTCGTATTATTTGGTCTATATTTTGTACACCTTGGTCTATGTTTTTCACTTCGAGCCAGGTCTAATCCAAGCCAAAACAGACATGACGGGGCCTGGATTTGTCACATACACAAGTGGCAATTGGGTTCATTCTCGAACCTACTGAATGAAGACCCATGTCCCTAGTGGTGGCGGTACAGACCGGTGGTGGAGAAACGGGTTTTGTTCCATTCACTCTGGGATTCCCCAGACAGCTTCTCTGCTGTCTTTCTATCATTTGATTGCATAGTTTCTAGCACTTAGGGGAACCATTAATTCTCGTGACATGGATCCGAATCAGGATTATATAGCTGATAAGAAGCCATCGCAAACCCCGTGACATCCAACTCTCACCCCCTCTGAATTTAAGATGGTAATATTAACATCAGCATCGATTTTCTTGGGGCTGCGTGGGGCCAAATGACCTGTGTTTCTAGTTCCACATCTTCCTGGTGACAAACCTGCCGAACATTCCAGTTCTTTCAGACATTCTGAACAACCGATAGATACAGAGAGTCTCTATCAGTCTATGTGTCGTTGGCTTCATATTCACAACTGATGGAATGAAATCATTACGCATCCATGGAAAACATAAACAAGATATTGTACAGTATTATTCAAAAGACCTTGCTGAGTGGTCAAGTAGACAGTCAAAGCTATTTGAATAGAAGTCTCCTTCTCAAGAATCTGGCTCCTGACTCCAGGGCTATGTGTGACCTTTCTTGTTCCCCAGTATCTAATTAAAATGCTTTGCCGGGCAGATCTCATGAGAAGGCTGTTCTCCACACACCAGGCTTGGTGCACAGCCAGCATGGCCTCTGGAGAAGCCACAGTCAAGGACTGCAGGGCCGGTCTTTACGTAATAACTTTTCTAGTTGACCCTTTATTTCTAGGTCTCTTTATCTGAGGTTCTGAAGGGCACAGGTCTTTTCAGGCACCCCTTGTGAGACCTACCTGTGGGGCACCAAGGTGGAACCCAGAATCTCTTTTCCTCACTCTGACTTAGTACCAATGCCGTCTCTTCTAAACCCTTCGTGGAGCCCATTAAATGGTGGAGCTTTTTGTTTGGGGCTCCCTGGGTAGTGATACCCCACCTCTGCTCAGTCAGTGTGCCTTCCATGAGGGGAATGAAACACGAGAAACAGGTGCTTCCATGGTGTCAGATTCTTGCTTATTCCATATCAATGAGGACTTAAAGGCTTAAGATTTTCCTTTCCACCATCAGATTTTTCTTTCTCTTTTGACAACTTGGCCACTCTAAGGACTTTTTTAAATCAGTATTATGGATTTGCCCATGTGTAAACCAGTTAGAAAGCAAGATTCTCGTTTCCTTCTAATCTATCTGTATCTATCTATCTATCATCTATCTATCAATCATCTAGCTATAATTTATGGTTTGATGTGTTATTCTGGTTTGTAATTTTATTTTTATGTGTACAATACAGCGTCTTAGAATTTATTTTTAAAATGAGACATACTTTAGAACAACAGGAGGGCACTATTAATAACATTCCGCTGGAAAGCTAGTATAACCAGGAATCTCTACGTGAATTCGCATTTGTCTCTCTGTTGTGCTTCAGGTTAAGCCTTGTGCCTGTTCTTTGAAGTAGTCTCCTTTTCGGTGGGGACTCATGTATGGAAATAAGCGTATAGACCCACATGCTAAAGCAGATACAGTCTGTATCCTACCTACATGCCCCTGGACCTCCTTCTAAGATGGCTGCATGTAGTAAACACCTGAAGCTCTTACTGATCTGCTTTTCTTTCTGCAGAAGCATACGAGACAGAGAGTAAGAATTCCTGGAAGCCACCAATGACCAACGAGGCATGGGAAGTTGGAGAAGAAGTATCTCCACCTCCTCATCTCTTAGCTGGACTATCCCTAAGCCCTATCTCCCAGAGTTCTGCAGTGGGGTCCAATGACACTTGTCCAGTCTACACAACGCATCCTCATTGACCGCCTTATCTTCCATTTCTTGCTTCTCTCTGCCTCACCTCAAGGAAACAGTTATACTTGAATCTGCGTCTTAGAGTTGGCTTCTATGGGAACTCCAGTCAAAGCATATGAATAAATAAATGTATTGAGCAAACCTCAATGATTATTTTCCATGACAACTCAAATAAAATGAAATCGTTTTGATTGTTACAGGTCAGGATATAGGCGCCTGTCTTTTAAGGTAGAATGACTTATCCTAAATTCGGTACTCTTTTTTAAAATTTTTTAAATGATTTTATTTATTTTTTAGAGAGAGAGAGACAAAGCACAAGCAGGGGAGGGACAGAGAGAGAGGAAGACACAGAATCCGAAGCAGGCTCCAGACTCTAAGATGTCAGCATAGAGCCCAACGTGGGGCTCGAACTCACAAACCACAAGATCTTAATCTGAGTCAAAGTCAGCTGCTTAACTGACTGAGCCACCCAGGCACCCTGTAAATTCAGCACTCTTAAAGAACAAATAATTAGTTCCTGTGTGGGATATATTTATGGGAAGTGAATGTGTGTGTGTGTGTGTGTGTGTGTGTGAGAGAGAGAGAGAGAGAGAGAGAGAGAGAGAGATGATATCAGATCACTAAAATTTTAGTATTAAATTTGTCTAACCTGAATGAATCAAAGCTTTTGACAAAGAATGAATTTAGACTCATGCCCCTAAAGAAGGAATTCATGACAGCGTTTCTGTTTTGTGCGGTTTTTTTTTTCTTATCTTTTCTCTACTTACTTCTATTGTTTCATTCAGTACATGTCTTCCAGCACCTAAAGAAGAATTGAAAATCTTGTCAGATGAGCCTCAAAAGTCTTCACAACCTTCGTTTCCTAAGAAGTAGGTGTTTAATGTATTTGCGACCCTCTGGTGGTTGAACTACTTCTGAACTAAAATGAAGTAGATCTCCTTCAGAATTACCCAGGTTTTATGAGTCTGGAGTGTTTATTTTGTTTTTAATCGAGATGTAATTCACCCACCATCAGATTCACCCTTTTAAAGTGTGCCGGCCAGGGTTCTTTATTACATTCACGAGATTATGCAAGCATCACGATGCTCTAATTACAGGACATTTTCATCAGCCCTACACAGAAGCCCTGCATCTCTTCGAAGTCACTCCCCACTCTCTCTGCCCTCCTAAACCCTGACAGCCCCTAATCTACGCTCTGCCTCCAGGGACTTGCCTACCGTAGACATTTCATATAGATGAAATTATACAACGTGGCCTTATATTTCAGAATTCTTTCACTTTTCATAAAATTTTTAAGGTTTTCCCCGTGGTATGACACATAGTACCATAACTTTATTTTTTATGGTTCAGGAACATCCCGTTGTGTGATATACGACTTTTGTTTATTCACGCATCAGTTGATGGACATTTGGGTTCTTTCCACTTTTGTGTATTATAAATAATTCTGCAATGAATATTCATGTATAGGTTTCATTCCTTTTTTTGACAATTTTTATTTGACTCCTTTCTTCACCTCATTCCCCCTTATCTCCCCCCCACACCGGTTTTATTGAGATATAACTGACATATAACAAACATATTAGTTTAAGGTATGTAACATAATGGTTTGATATATGCATATATTGAAAATTGGGGCGCCTGGGTGGCTCAGCCAGTTAAGCACCAGACTTTGGCTCAGGTCATGATCTCCTGGTTTGTGGGCTTGAGCCTTGTGTCAGGCTCTGTGCTGACAGGTCAGAGCTTGGAGCCTGCTTCAGATTCGGTGTCCCCTTATCTCTGCCCCTTCCCCACTCATGCTCTCTCTCTCTCTCTCTCAAAAATAAACATTAAAAATTAAAAAAAAAATAACTAGCACAATAAGTTAGTTAACATGCATCACCACACATAGTTATCAATTGGCATACATGTTTTTAATTCCCTTGGGTCTATACCTGTGGGTGGATTTATTGGATTCTGTGGGAACTATATACTTACTTCTGTGAGGAACCGTAGGAACCATCAACTTGTTTCTCATTGTCGCTGAACTATTTTACATTCCCATCAGCAATGCATGAGGGTTTCCATTTCTCCACATTCCCCCTGTTACCGGTTGACTTGTGTCCTCTCAAAATTCATATGTTGAAGCCCTAACCCTCAGGACTACAGAAGGCAACTGTATTTTGAAATAGAGGCATTAAAGAGGTGATGAGTCCCTTAGGGTGAGCCTAAACTATATCTGACTGGTGTCCTTAAAAGGCTAGGAAATTTGGGCACACAGAGAGACACTAGGACCACGTGTGCAGATAGCAAGTGTCATGTGAGGAGCGAACAAGAGGGCAGGCTCTGCAAGCCAAGGCGAACAGCTTTGGAGGAAATCGACCCTGTCAATCCTTGATTGTAGATTGCTGTCCTCCAGGACTGGTCAGGACATCAATTTTTGTCGTTTAAGCCACCTGGTCCATGGTAGTTTTAATGGCAGCCTTAGCAAACTAACACGATCCCCTAAATTTATTACTATTATTTTTTTAATAGCCAACCTATTAGAAGTTTCATTGTGGTTTTGACGTGGCTGACAGTGACTAACCACGTGGAGCATCTTTTTCACGTGCTTATTACCTAATTGTGTATCTTCCTTGGAGAACTGTGTGTGTACACAATTCTTTAATTATGATTGCATTTTTGCCATTTGATATTTATTTATAAGAGCTTTTTATCTACTACAGATACTAGACCATTAGATGTCACTTTTTCAAATAGTTTCTCCCATTTTTGGGATGTGTTCTCATATCTTCGATGGTGCACTTTGACACATAAATTTTCTAACTTTAATGGAATCCAATGTACTTATTTTTTCTTTCATTTTGTGTAATATCTAAGAAGCCATTGTCTACTCCGTGGTCCGAAAAGATTTATATGTACATTCTATTCTAAAAGTTTTATAGGGTTAGCCACTGCATTTAGGCCTTTGATCCAATTTGAATTTTTTGTAAATGGTGTGTGGTATGGTTCCAAGTTCATCGTTGTGTATGTAGATATCCAGTTGTACCAGCAACATTTCTTGAAACAATTATTCTTTCTCCATTGAACGGTCTTGGGAATTTTGTCAAAAATCATAAATTCACTTCTGGACTCTGTATTCTACTCTATTGTTTTGTATGTTTATGCTTATGCCACTGCCATACCATTTTGGTTCTTGCAGATTTGTAATAAGTTTTGAAACTGGGATCTATCTTTGTTCTTTCATTTCAGTATTGTCTGGCAACTCTTACTTTCCCACATGGATGTTAGGGGGAGTCCATCTACTTCTGCAAAATGACAGAATTTTGATAGGAATTGCATTGCATCTGGGCAGTGTTACCACCTCGACAGTATTAAGTCTCCTGATACATGAACACGGGACACCTTTTCATTTATGTTAGTTGTCTCTGATTTCTCTCAACGATATTTTGTGGTTTCCAGTTCAGGACAAGACTTGCACTTATTTGGTTAAAGGCACTTGTGTGTTTTTTATTGTTTTTTGTTGCTATTTTATTTTATTATTTTTTTAAGTTTATTTATTTATTTTGAGAAAGAGAGAAAGCATGAGTTGGGGAGGGGCAGAGAGAGAGGGAGAGAGAAAGTCCCAAGCTGGCTCTGCACTGTCTGTGTGGAGCTAGACATGGGGCCCAAACCCCTGAACCATGAGATCATGACCTGAGCTGAAGTTGGACGTTTAACCAACTGAGCCACCCAGGTGTCACATTTGTTGCTATTAAAAAAGATTTTTAATATTTATTTATTTTTGCGAGAGAGAGAGAGAACGACAGAGCATGAGGGGGGAGCGGCAGAGAGAGAGGGAGACACAGAACAGAAACAGGCTCCAGGATCTGAGCTGTCAGCACAAAGAGCGACGTGGAGTTCGAACTCCAGAACAGCAAGACCATGACCTAGCCCAAAGTCAGACACGTGACCAACTGAGTCACCCAGACACCCCTGTTGCTATTTTAAATAGAATTATTTTCTTAGTTTTATTTCCAGATTGTTCATTACTAGTATAGAGAAATACAACTAATTTTTTAATATTGATCAAACATCTTGAAAGTTTGAGGTACTAATTTATTAGCTCTAATAGTATATCGAGAGTTTGGCTTTATTCACCTTTTCCTGTTCATTTTATTCTATCAATAATTTAAATAATCACAGTATCAAAGGATCTCTTAACTTCTGTTGAATTTGTTGGTGCTGTCCATTTTAGTCTACCTTCATCCAGAATCTTCATTACCTTCTTTTGCTTCTGACCTTTACATTGAATCTTCTCCCCAAGAGCTCTTCACCTCAACCTCAGGGAAAAAAGAAATATAGGTCTCTTCTGACATTGTTATTAGGGCAATAATCCTCACTGCCATGTATGATTGGCCCTATCTCCCATGTATCTTGAGTAGTATACTTGTTAATAACAAATATTAAACTTGTTAAAATATAACAACTTGTAAAATAAAACATAAAAAACAATAAACAAATATAAAAAACAATAAACAAATATAAACAATAGTAATATTGTAATAATATTGTAAAAATATTGTAATATTTTTACATATAATAATATTGTACAAAAATAATAATATTGTAAAAATATTGTAATAATAAACAAAAAACAATAAACAAATATAAAAAAATAAAAAATAACAACTTGTAAACTAAAACATAAAAACAATAAAACAAAAAAAATATAAAAAATATAACAACTTGTAAAATAAAACAAATAAAAACTTATTAAAAACAAATAACAAACAAATATTATTATACTTGTTAACTAACAAGTTATACTTGTTAACTAACAAGTATAATAATATTTGTTTGTTATTTGTTAACAAGTTATTTAATATTTGTTTGTTATTTGTTAACTAACAAGTATAGTACTTTTCTGCTTGTTAGAACCACTCATCAATTTTCTTCACATTAGTTAGTCCATCATTGAATAGTTTGAGTTGACATTAGGAAAGGAGGCTGTAATGACTATTTTAAGGTACTCTATTTATTGAGTCATTCTTTCTTTTAACATTTATTTTATTTATTTTGAGAGAGAGAGAGAAAGGGCAAGTTGGAGAGGGGCAGAGAGAGAGGTAGAGAGAGAATGGCAAGCAGGCTCTGCACTGTCAGAGTGGAGCCCAACATGGGCCTTGAAGCCATGAACTGTGAGATCGTGAATGAGCCAAAAACGAGAGTCAGATGCGCAACTGACTGAGCCACCCAGGCACCCCCCTACTTATATGAAGTTATGTTTTATTAGATGTACATAAATCTCTTAGCACCTATAAGCACTGAATTTGTTGTTAACTGGAAAACACTGAACACATACCTAAGTACTTTGAAGTCTTAGTTCTAATATAAATATTTTATAATTATTTATTAGCACAATCCCTGTGATGGAAGCCACTTATTTCTACATTTTGTTTGAAAACTAAATGACCTAAAATGGCTTACACTTTAAGTAAATAAATACATAATGTAGTTCACTTGGCCAGGTTTGTTAATAACATGCTAGTCACATTTTTCATATTGTGATATTGCTTTGAGTAAAATACTAATAATAAATCATCTGAGCGGCCTTTTACAAGCATCATCTCATTTCATTTTTACAAAGTTTTATGTAATAAACATTATACTAATTTTAAATGTAGAAAACACAAACCTAAGAGTGTTATCATTTTTCAATTTTTTTAATTTTTAAATTACATAGATAATAAGATGGCTAAATCGTCTCTTTTCATATTCAGTTTATTTCCCCGCCTACCAAAGATCCCAGGCCGGCACGGGAACAACAGCAGGAGAGCAGACCATCGTGGAAAGAAACAAACCGTCAAGTCATTTCCCTGGGAGATAAAGGAAGACGGTCATTTATCGACAAGTTAATATATGATAGGGTGGCAAACTCACACGTCTTGTACATTACCGTAACTACCTGTCACAAATAGCATGTGATATAAATATAAATATTCTTTATTTTTGCGGATAGGATATAAGTCACCCATTCAAATGTTGAGATTGAGAAAGAACTAGAATGGGAGTTTTAAATCATATTGGCTTGACTTGGAAGCCTTGTTTCATTTTTGTTGAATCAGAAAGAGTGATACAGTAATGGCACATGCTAATTATATTCTGGCCCTTTTCCAGAAATGTTTGTCCTTTGAGCTTCCCTATTTAATATAGAATAACATAACCCAAAGATAGAAGTTCTATCTTCTCAGTGACGGGTAAATAATATATATTTTAATTTCACTAAGTTGTTCATGAAAACTTTGTGTTTATGTGAGAGACTCATAAAAGTCATTAGTCAAGTTTGTATAAATTTATCAGTGCATACTCTGTTAGCTGCTTTAATATGCACGCCAAAATTTTGGCAGTAATTTTTTAATCAGTTTTATTGAGGTATAATTTGTATGCAGGACAATATTACTTCTTAGTGTATGGTTCTATGGTTCTCTGTGTTTTGATAAGGGCAAACAATCACACAACTACCACGTAATCACAACATAGACCAACTACGTCACTGTAAGACACAGGCCAAATACGTACACTTCACTCCATGCTCCATATTGGGTAGCGGAGGCTCTCTTTTGCTTGACCTGGGAAATTTTTTGTCTACTCTGGATACAAATTTGTTATTAGAATAGTGTTTTGTGGGCCGCCTGGGTGGCTCAGTCGGTTGAGCATCCGACTTCGGCTCAGGTCATGATCTCGCGGTCTGTGAGTTCGAGCCCCGCGTCGGGCTCTGTGCTGACAGCTCAGAGCCTGGAGCCTGCTTTCGGATTCTATGTCTCCCTCTCTCTTTGCCCCTCCTCCACTCATGCTCTGTCTCTCTCTGTCTCAAAAATAAATAAACGTTAAAAAAAAAATTTAAAAAGAAGAATAGTGTTTTGCATAGATTTTCTCCTAGTCCGCATCTTTTGCTTTCATTTTGTATTAGTGCCTTTTAAAGAGCAGAGTATCTCAGGAGCCCCGGGTGGCTCAGTTGGCCAAGCTCCCGACTTTTGATTTCAGCTCAGGTCGAATCACTGTTCCCGGATTTGAGCCCTCTGTCAGCCTCCTCTCTGACCGTGAGAAGCCTGCTTGGGATTCCGTGTTCCTCTCTCTCTCCCTCTCCCCTGTTTGCACGTGCACTCTCTCTTTCAAAACAAATAAATAAAAACTTTAAACAAACCAGAAAAAAAATAGAGTGGAATATCTTAATTTTGATGAAGTCCAGTTTATCAAAATTTTTATTTCATGAATCATGCTTTCGGTATTGTAACTAGCCCAAAGCAGAAAAAAAAAAAGAAATTTTTTTCTGCTAAGATTTGTCTGGAAATTGTATAATTTTAGGATTTACACTGAGGTAAATGATTGATTTTGAGTTAGTTTTTGTATTGTGTGTGAGCTAGGAATCAAAGTTTATATATCTGATATGAATGTTCAACTATTCCAATGTCTTTGTGGACAAGACTCTCTCCTCTCTATTAAAGAGCCTCTAGATCTTTGGTAAAAACCAATTAGCCATATATGAATGTGTCTATGTCTGGACTTTTTATTATCTGCCATTGATTGAAACAAATATTCTCTTATCGATACTGGCCTTGCATTTCCCAAATAAATCTTAGATGGGCATGATGTTATATACTCTAAAATTGGTAAGTCATCCATTTTTCCTTTCAGTTTGATTTGGTTTCAACTCATTTATCATGAGGCTGTGTGCATACACATTGAGGACTGTAATATCCTCTTGATGAATTGATCTTTTTCTCATTAAATAGTGTCCTTCTTTATCTCTGATAAATTCTCTTGTTCTGAAATAAATAAACATCTGCTCGAGCTTCATGTCGTTAACATCCCAGGCTGTATCTTTCTTCATTCTCTTAACTTACTTACGTGTTTGTGTTTAAAGTAGATTTCTTTTAAGCAACGTACGTAGACTTGGGTCTTTCGTTTTTAAAAAAGCCATGGGTAACTTCTGTAGTTAAATTGGTTAAGTTTAGATCATCATTTCATTCAATATAATGTTGAAATATACATTAGATGAAATAGTTACCATAATGTTGGTTTTTGTACTTGTAATCTGTGTTCATTTTGGATTAATAGTTTTCTTATGATTCTAGTTCTACACTACTACCTCATTATTTATACCTCTTTATTTTTAAGTTTTCAGGGGTGCTGGGTAGCTCAATCACATAGGGGACCAAATTCAGCTCAGGTCATGATCTTGTGGTTCATGGGTTCAGACTCCGCATCAGGCTGTGTGCTGACAGCTCAGAGCCTGGAGCCTGCTTCGAATTCTGTGTCTTCCTCTCTCTGGTCTTTCCCCACTCATGCTCTGTCTCTCTCTCTCTCTCTCTCTCTCTCTGAAAAATAAATAAACATTAAAAAAATTCAAGTTTTCAATTGTTACTTTAGGATTTGCAATACATGCTTCAATTAATCATAGTCAATTTTTAAGAATATTATCCTTCTTCATGTACAGTATAACCCTAATATCTCTACCTGTACTATTTATTACATATTTTACTTTTTTGTGCTATAAAACCATAAAATTTTGCTACTATTTTTGCCCTAGACATTCAATTATATTGAGTGATTTAAAATACGAGAAATATTTTATGTTTGCCTTTATTTTCGCAAGTCTCTGAGGGTCTTTATAAGTTTGCGCAGACCCCAGTTCCTGTCTGGTACCAGTTTCTGCTTGAAGAACCTCCTTTAACATTTCCTGCAGTGCCAACCTTTCTGTAATACTTTTTTCCGACATTTTTGTTCATCTGATAAAACGTTTCTCACTTATTTTTAAACAAATTGACAGTTTTATTTTTCTCTTTTGGCTTCCCAGTGTCTTCTGGCATAGATGTTTTATGTTCACTTTTTCAATCTTTTTTTGTTTGTTTATTTTTGACAGAGATAGAGAAGGGTTGGGGGAAGGGGCAGAGAGAGAGGGAGACACAGAATCCGAAGCAGGCTCCAGTCTCCGAGCCGTCAGCACAGAGCCTGACGTGGGGCTCGAACTCATGAACGGTGAGATCATGACTTGAGCTGAGGTTGGACGTTTAACTGACTGAGCCACCCAGGAGCCCACACTTCCCCAGTCTTAGCTATGTCTTCACATGGGAGAGAGAGAGAGAGAGAGAGAGAGAAAGCACAAGCTTTCTGGTGTCTCTTCTTATACGGGTGCTAATCTCATCATTTGGACTTCATGTTTATGAACTCATCAAACCCTAACTTCCTCCAGAAAGCCCCACCTTCAAATATAATCCCATGAATGTTTAAGTCTTTAACATGTGAATTTTTGGGAGACACAGACCCTCAGTCCAGAACAACATTCCCTTACTTTTTCTGTATTTCATTATTGGAAGCAAATCACTAGGTCAGGCCACAAAAAAGAGGAGGTGGCGTAAGGGAATGGGTACCAGGAGGACAGGATCACTGAAACCCATTTCAGAAGCAGCCTGCCATCATCAACTTTCTATCCTTGCAATGTTTCCCTAGTCTTCTAAATGCAAAACGCATCAATCCCTCCTGAAGGCCTCATAAGTCTCTTCCTATGACAATGTCCATAATCTCATCATTTAAATCAAGTCCGCATCATGGAGCTGATTCATGGAAAAGTTACTGCAGAAAGGAGCAAATTTCCTTGTATCTGTTGCTACCAAGATTACTGTATTTTCATACTAGACTACACTTTATCTTTAGCAATTTACCAAAAAATTTTACCAAAGTTCTTATCTGCTTATATATATATATTATTCCTGTCTTCCTTCCATGATTTTCCATAGATGAGCCAGAACTTGCATCCCATTTCCATTAGGAAGCATCAGTCTTTTTTTTTTTTTTTTTTTTTAGATTTTAGGATATTGAATTGCTTTGAACCTCAACTCTCTGATAGATTCAGAAAGCCATGGAGTTGTATGTCAACATTTTACTTTTTACATAATTTTGATAGAAAAGACATATATTCCAACTCTCTATAACTTTGGTGGAAGCCACAATTTCTGACAGCAATTATTTGACCTGATGGTCTAGAATTTTTAAAAGGCAATGTATACAACAGACTTACCTTCCTGTGTTTATTGTTTTGACTCTAATACCCCTTAATGCCCTGATAAAGTTTTCCCAACCTCCTCCCACAAGATGAAACATTATACTAACACATGCCTCTGATATGGAGATGCGTGGTGTTGCGCTGATTCTGCATTTTCCAGGAAAATGGACCCACTGTGCAGACCTTCTCAATAGTCATCTTTGATGGAAACATAGATCTGTTATGGAAATAAGTAAGTATATTAATGCATAAGTGTCAAACTAGTTAATATATTCTTTTTATTATTCCTGGAAGGATTATGAATATATCTGGAATGCACTTTTAAATTTTCAATTTACGCTTTATTATTGAGTGCCTTTTAAAATTATAGGTTGACCTAATTTCTTGAAGAATGGCTAACCCGATAAGAACTTACAGCCTATTATAGCCAAGGATGTGGAATTATATTAACAGCAACAACCAAAAGACTCTGCAAAGTACAATTTAAATCCAGAGGTGATGAATGAAACATTTTAACAAAATAGACAATGCAATAGGTTGAAATACAATGTATAAAGAAAATATCAATGTTGACTAAATAAATAAAAAATTCATTTTAGAGATGACTTTAAAAAAAATCTCTGAGTGGAATTGGCCATTTTCGTAACTGGTGTGAGCTCTTTAATCCATGCTTTTGAAAGAGAAACTTATTTTATAAGGTCGCCCCTTGATAAGTATTTGACGAGGTAAAAAAAAAAAAATTGCAAAGAATTTTGTGAAGGCAGCCAAGATGAACAGCTATTCTGCACTGTGACACCGTCTCTACTTACTGATGACTCGGATGTTTGGGAGGGAAATGCACGTAAGGAGACAAGACACCTCTATTTTTCAACCACTGAAACATCTGGGTTGCAATCAGATCTACTTGGTGATCCAGATCGAGTTCTGCTGTAGTTCAGTCTTGTAGTTGTCATTGTTGTTGTTGTTTCTTTTATAATTTTTTTAACGTTTATTTATTTTTGAGAGATATAGAGACAGAGCATGAGCAGGGGAAGGGTAGAGAGAGAGGGAGACACAGAATCTGAAGCAGGCTCCAGGCTCTGAGCCATCAGCACAGAGCCCGACGCGGAGCTCGAACTCACAGACCGCGAGATCATGACCTGAGCTGAAGTCGGCCGCTTAACCGACTGAGCCACCCAGGCGCCCCTGTTGTTGTTTCTTTTCTGTTCTTACCTGTGCTTCTGGCTGAGGACATACTCTGTAGGTTTGGTTTAATAACAAGATCGCTATTAAAGGCCCTTGTTTACTGTGCATATGCCGAGCTCCTGTCATAACAAATGAGAGGCACTGGGCATTTGCACTGAAATGTATGCCCACTCTAAGTGTGGACTACAAAACCCCCTGGGTTTTGCCAGAATTCTCATGGCTGTTTGTTTCTGAACCCCATTAATCTTGTCAGTGGCACCTAGGTGGCTGAATCGATTGAGAGTCTGACTCTTGATTTCGGCCCAGGTCATGGTCTCACAGGTCGTGGGATTGAGCCCCACATTGGGCTCTCTGCTACCAGTGTGGAGCCTGCTTGGGATTCTCTCTCTCCCTCTCTCTCTCTGCCCCGACCCCCACCAGCAGGTGCTCTCGCTCTCTCTCTCGTTCCCCCTTTCAAAATAAATAAAAATTCTAAAAACCTCAAAAAAATAAAAATGACTGAGACATGCTTTGCTATAACGACATTTCACTTTGTATTAAGGAACGTACTAAATGCTAAAACTAATTGAGAACACGAATTTTAAAACATCCAAGAAATAGAAGTTGGCCAGTGTGTTATGGGGTTATTCTTAACTTACTTTTTATAAAGTATATGAAGGGGAAATAGATACCAGCACACTGAGGATTGTGATGAATAGGATAGTTTAGAAAGGAGGAGACTTGCGGCTAAAATTCATATACATTTTAAGACAATTACAGGTGTGGGTATATTAAATTCAGTTTTATAATAAGCTTTTAGAAGTAATATTTGTACTCCTCTCTTTATTCTAAATAAAATATTCTGGAAACAGTAGAATAAAAGAAAGGAAAGAAATTGAATTGTGACAATTAAAGCTCTAAAGTACAAAAACCTATCAATATATGAATCCTAAATCCTTCATAAATGCATAAATTCATAAATTTATCTGAATATACAAGTTCCTGTCTCCACTAGATAGATCCGGGATGTATGCAGTGTAGACAATACTTGCACCTTGAAGTTTAATATACTGAGTCAACAGGTTGAGGATGCATGTTCACGTCTTAACTTTTCTTTAGAGACTCAGAGGGCAACAATTTGAGCCTATGGTTTCCTTAGGGACCAACAGATGTACCGGCAGCCAGAATAACAGCGCTTGGGAAGGCTTCCGATCTTTCCACCATAGCTACAGACTTACTTTCCTACCTTCTTGAAAATCTTATCACCACCCTCCATCACTCTTACGGAACTTTATTTTGATATTCTTGGTATACCAATGATTTTATTCAAAAATAATATCCCTATGACATAAATGCCTATTTTGAGAGTGATTTCCGGGAAACCATGACCTGATACTTTTATTAATTTATTGTTATTTTCATCAGTGGTCCTCAATTGCAGTGTCCTGAACAAGCCACATTGTCAATAACAATATTTAATGCGGTCTGATGTGGGTTCTTCTTTCGGGGAGCTAATTGAAAATAATGTTAGTGTAGTTCTAGACTGTGAACCCATCGCCTGGTAATATACAGATGCCGACTGACAGGAAATACTGCCGTCTCTGTGGGAGAGTGCATCTGAGCAAAGCTGCAGGATGGGAGATTGAAGCAAAGGAGAAACACTAAATCCACACCCTTCCTTACCATAGAAAGCACTTCAAGTATCAGTAGGTGAGCCCGCTGTGTTCAGATTTGACTTGTAGGGAGGCTTACTCATCAGCAGGTTGATATCTGAAAAATGGATGCATAAAAATTACTGAATGAGGAAAGTAAATGTATATATCATTGACCCACAAAGGTAGGCGAACATCAAAGCGATGCTTAGTAGCCGTAAACTATGCCCATAAATGTAAACCATTTTGATTTCAGATAAATTTAGTTTTCTCAAAACAAATTTATCTCTGTCTTGCTGCATAAATATGTATAAACTTGCACTTCATATTTGAAAATGAAATAGCTATACAACGGTCTTTTCCCCAAAATGGATATTGGGAAACGTTCGTTCTGCCTTTATGTTTATCTTTACTTTACGAAGCTTTATCGTGCCATAAGCAGTACTATTTTTTGGTTCAGAGTGGGAATGAATGTGAGAGAATGGTTAAACATTTAGATGAAATCATAATCTCATAACACTATGCTACTTAAGGAATATCACAAATAACTTTCTAAGATATTTAAGTGTTATCTGGTTGGCAATTTCCATTATAAAAACATGGGATCTGGTGACAGGCGGGCTTGGTTTGAATCCTGGCTGCACTAATTTACAGTTGTGTGTCTGACCTTGGATAATCTATGTAATTCAATAAGCCTACATACATGGTTATGGGCTGAATTTTCTCCCCGCTCTCAACCAAAATGCCTATGTTGACGTCCTAACCCCCAGAATGTGTCTGTATTTTCAGATGGAGTCTTGAAGTGAAAATGAGGCCATTGGGGTGGCCCCACCCACAGATCTGGCTACAGATACAGGCAGAGTTGAGACGGTGTAAGGGCGCAGACAGAAGGCAGCATCTAAGGCCGGGACAGGGACCTCAGAAGGAGCCAGCCCTGCTGACGCACGATCTCAGACGTGTAGCCTCAGAACCATGACCTGTTTTCTGTTGTTTAGGTCACCCAGTACGTGACGCAATGTTATGACAGCCCCAGCATCCGATGACCCAGGCAGTCTCTGAAAAATGGGGAAAAAATGAAAATAGCTACTTCAGGCCAGACTACAATTAGGAAAGTTGTTGCTCTCATACTCTGTTTGGCCCCCTCTCATTCCATTGTTCTGGTTCTCATACCTTGACTCTCTGTCATCACATAGGTAATGGTCTGCCTGCCCCTGTGCTCTCTTTCTCCCTGAGTATGACATTAGGTGGCTCCGATGGGCGACTTGGCCCACACAGGTGTAAACCGACGTGTTGCATGGCCGTGTCATTTTCAGTAGTTTATAATCAAAGTCTCATTGTTTAGAAACTGCATCTAGAGTATTTCTACTTGTAGGCATGACCGTTCCACTGCAGGCATATGAAACCCGCACCTGTGCTATCATCTATGCAATCAGGAATAACAAAGTTTAAAAAGTTATCTGTATAGGATAATATTAATTATGCCCAATTTGGCTAGTACAAAATAAGATAAAAATAAAAGTCTGAATAATAATAAGTCATAAGGTTAAAAGTGAGAGAGCTTTCATTTTATCAGGGAGAGAGGGAGAAAATTATGCTATAAGAAATTGCTAAGGTAGGGGTGCCAGGGTGGCTCAGTCAGTTAAGCATCCGACTTCGGCTCAGGTCATGATCTCACGATTCATGAGCTCGGGTCCCTCATGGGGCTCTGTGCTGAGAGCTCAGAGCCTGGAGCCTGCCTCAGATTCTTTGTCTCCCTCTCTCTCTGTCCTTGTGCTCTGTCTTTTTCTCAAAAATAAATAAACATTAAAAAAATTTAAAATGAGAGGAATTGCTAAGTGAAAAGGGCCTGTGAAAATTCTAAAACGATCATCGACTTATTCATTGAATAAGATGTATAGTTTCTAAACTAAAGTGATAAGGTTTTGGGAATTAGAATAAAAATTTCAGTCACCAATAAAGGAAAATCTGTCAAGACCAGAAAAAAAGATAAGATAATAAAATTTAAAAATCACAAGAGAAGATGAGATAATACATTCAAATACATCATCAGTGACAACTAGCAGAAATGCACTTTCCCAATACCAGACGTGGGTTGATTTATTCCACTCGTATGATGACAACTCTGGTTCCAAGATCATTCTCTATTTCATATCTCAGAATGTTAGACTCTCTCTCTCACTCTCTTTCATTCTCTTTCTCTGTCTTTCTCTCTCTCTCTCTCTCTCTCTCTCGCTTTCTATCATCTATCATGTATTATCTATCACTATCATCCACGTGGTTACTGAAACGAGAGAGTTTAAGATATTTTTGTAATTCTTTTGTTCTCAGATTGCTTCCTACACAGACTGTTCCTCGAAGGCACTGCATTTCCAAGGTATTTGGAGCAATTCCGCTCTGCAAGGTTTTGCTGCCCAACTGATACACTCTCAGTTCATTAACTTTTTACTTTAAGAGTTTGATTTTAAAATATGTTTTTTATATTTAGGGAAGCCTTTTCCAAAATAAATCTATGGGACAAGATATGCCTAAAACATATTAGCCTCTCTCTCTTACTGCTCACTACCGTTCCCTTCCTCTTTATGCAATTATTCAAAATATTTTGCTTTATTCTTCCGGTTTTATATAGAAGTATGTATACGTATACATACATATATGTATTCTCTACTTTTTACGTGAACAGTAACATAGTCTATATATTTTTATCCTATTTGCTTGTTTCCTTGGAAAACAGGCTAAAATAATATATAGAAAAAAAAGCCGTATGCCTTTTTTCCTTTTTAGAACTGTATAATTGTTGGGCGCCTGGGTGGCTCAGTCAACTGGTTACGCGTCTGACTTCGGCTCAGGTCCTGATCTCACAGCTTGTGAGTCTGAGCCCTACGTTGGACTCTGCGCTGAGGGCTCAGAGCCAGGAAACTGGTTCGGATTCTGCCCCTCCTCTGCTCTCTTTCTCTCTCTCAAAAACAAACAAGCAAACAAACAAAGAACTGCGTAATAGTCAATTGTGTGGGTTTGTTTCACAAATTTATTAATGGGCATAATTGTTGTGTCCAAATTCATCTATTACACATAGGGCTGTACTAATTAGGAAAGAAACAGGTGCACTTGTATAATTGAAGAATTTTCCGTTTCATTTTATCTTTAAAACATGCTAGCAACACTTTGTTTTGTTTAGCGATTATCTTATGGTCTCTAGCATGCATCTTAACTTACATCAGCCGCCCTCCAAGTAGTATCGTGCCGCCCACATACTCGCCATTTCTGGCATTCATCTCCTTTGTGTAGATCCAGAATTTTGTCTTCTTTCTTTTTTCCTGTAGGGCTTCTTTTAATATTTCTTATAATGCGAGTCTGCCGCTGATGAAGTTTTTTTGCTTCCGTGCAGCTAAAATAGTTCATATTTTTCTTTTGTTTTGGAAAGATAGCTGGTCGTGATGAATTCTAGTTTTGTTTTTGGTTTTTACCTAAGTTAAAAATTTCGCTCTACTCTATTTCTGGTTTGTACCGTTTCTGATGAGAAACCCATTTTTTCTGTACAGAATGTCTTCCTTCCCCTTCCCGCTACCTCTTGGTACTTTTAAGATTTTTCTTTCAGAATAATTTTTAAAAATTTGAGTATGATGTTGTCGATTGAAGTTTCTTTTATATTTCTTTTGTCCGTGGTTCATTAAGAATCCAGATATATGGGGTTCATAGTTTTTGACATCTTTTTTTTTATGTAGAAAATATTCATCAAATATTTTTCATGCCAAAATCTTCTTCTTGGGGACTCCAATTACAACTGTTCCACTGCTTGAAGCTTATTGATGTGATGTAATCATAGTCACACATCTTTTCTTCTGCAAGCTATTTTTCATCTCAGCTATTACACATTTTTTAATCTCCAAATATTCCAATTTGGTTATATATATATATATTGGCCATATATATATATATTCCAAATATACGTATATATATATATATATATATATATATATATATATATATATTTCTTGTCTCTACTTAACATGCTCAATCTTTATCTTTTTGAAAAGCACGCAGAATAATGTTATAATAATTTTAAAGCCATTTTCTACTAATTCCTTCATTTGTGTCTTTCTGTATCTGCTTTTGCTTATCTTTTTTTTTTTCTTCCTCTTTGCGGGTCACCTTCTAGGTCATTGTTGAATACTTGTATTTTGGATCAGTTGCCAAATCTCATGACTTTTGTGTGCTCTGCCCATGTTGGCTGGTTCATTTTTCATCTCATGAACTGATCACAAATCTGTTTATTTATTTGTTTGTTGGTTTGTTTGTTTGTTGAGACAGCTATGCAGGCAATCAAGCTTTAATAAACTTATTTTCAGAACAATTTTATATTTATAGAATATTTGCAAAGAAAATAAAGAGTGCCCCTATATCTTTCACCCAATCGTTCCTATTATTAACGATTTGCATTAATGTGATACATTTGTCAAATTAAACAAAATATATATTAATACATTAGAAACTCAAGTCTATATTTTATTCAGATTTCCTTCGTTTTTCCCCAGTGTCACTTATTTTTCCTATTTTAAGATAACATACTACATTTTGGGGGGGTATAGAAATGTGTTAGGATGAGTATTTTATTACTATTATTTTTTAATTTATTTAAATTCAAGTTAGCTAACATATTGTATACTACTGGATTCAAAAGTAGAATTTAGTGATTTATCACTTACGTATAACACCCAGTGCTCATCCCATCAAGTGCCCTCCATAATGCCCGTCACCCATTCAGCCCTTCCCCCACCCACCTCCCTTCCAGCGACCCTCAGTTTGCTCTCTGTATGCAAGAGTGTCTTGTGGTTTGTCTCCCTCTGTTTTTATCTTATTTTTACTTCCTTTTCCCTATGTTCATCTGCTTTGTTTCTTCATTTCCACATATGAGTGAAATCATATATTTGTCTTTCTCTGACTGACTTATTCCACTTAGCAAAATAGTTTCAATCACGTTGTGGCAAATGGTAGGTTCACCCTTTTTGATCGCTGAGTAATATTCCATCACACACACACACACACACACACACACACACACAGCCTGCCATATCTTCTTTATCCATTATCCATTTGTCATTCAATGACCATTTGGGCTCTTTCCATAACTTGGCTACTGTCACTAGTGCTGCTGTAAACACTGGAGTGCCCGTGCCTGTTCGAGTCAACATTTTTGTGTCGTTTGGATTAATATCCAGTATTTAGGATGGATATTGTTGCAGTTGTATGGTAGCTCTATTTTTAATTTTTTGAGGAAACTCCATACTGTTTTCCAGAGTGGCTGTACCAGTTTGCATTCCCACCAGGAATGCAAAAGCGTTTCCTTTCTTTTGAGTCCTTGCCAGCAACTGTCGCTTCCTGAGTTGTTAATTTTTGCCATTCTGACTGACGTGAGGTGGTATTGTGGTCTTGATTTGTATTTCCCTGATGATAAGTAAAAATTTGAGCATCTTCTCATTTGTCTTCTTTGGAAAAGCATCTCTTCATGTCTTTTGCCCATTTCCTCACTTGTTATTTGTTTCTGGGTGTTGAGTTTGATAAGTTCTTTGTAGATTTTGGATGCTGACCCTTTATATGATATGTCATTTGCAAATATCTTCTCCTTCTGCTTAGGATCTTCCTTCTAAATTTTTTTTTTTGCCAAAACCGATTAGTATATTTCCACTATATACTTAATTATAACCATTATCTGAAAATTGTCAAATTTCTAATTTTTATATATTTCTTCAACTCTCTTTTAAAGTTATTGTTGATAAAGATAGTTCTTAAAAAATGGAAATGGGCTTACAACTGTGGAAAATATTTTCTCAACCATTTCCTAGTCTTGGATATTGTTTTTAACATTTTTGTTGTGAAGAATTCTTACAATTAGGTAATGTACTCATAAGCATTTTCTTTTTACATCTTAGGCTCTGCGTCATGTTTGGACAGTCTCCAAAACAGTTAAATATTTCAGTCTTTTTTTTTTAGTAATGTTAACATTTTAACTTTATTCTCACGGCGTTGTAGTAATTTTGAGATGATCAGACAAAAGTTTCAAAATCCGCTTTCATTTTCCAATTATCTATATTGAACATGTATTCATATCAAATCCAGATAAACAAACATTATTAAAAGAATAAATAGAAGTCAATGAAATTGACGGACAAATTTCAATAGTCATTTTATTTCCCTTCACGTTCAATTTTTTATAGAATTTTTGATAGGCACTACTTTTTAAGAAGGCTGTATTTTAAACTTCCTTGTGATCACCAACGCAGAGACACTATCACCTTTAACTTAATTTGTTGACTGTTTTCAGCCTAAGCTAGAAATCTTGAAATTTTGCTAAGTTGTATTTACTTGTTAAGTTTGGACCAGAAGTTCTTCCATCCCGTGGTGTTTACGTTTAAAGGATGAAAGAAAATGTACATAGCATTTGATGCTAATTCAAAGCTGACCTCTAGAAACGTAGTGTGAGTTGGTAATAATTCACTTAATGGATCGCCCAGTTAATCAGACAAAATTAATTTATAATCTTTGCGGCAGAAAGAAACTCAGAGCGCTAGAAGAAGCCAGGCCCCTTTATAATCGTGCACTTTCATTGCACGGCAGTAACTCACTATCAATAGGCAGTCACAGCCGATTAACATCCAGGATTTAGAGAGTGCCGTGTTATGGCAACCTCGGCATTCTCTGTAAATGAGAATCTTACACGATTTGGCGAGTGTGAGAAATAAGCCTGTATTAACCAAAGCACCTCAGTCGAAACAAAATTCTCAGTTCAACAAATGGGTATTTTATAACATCCAGACCTTCCACTGCATGGCCTGGATATTCAAATGAAGAGAGAAATCGGTTTACTCTCGCACTTAACTCATCCCGTCCAACACCCTTCCAGTCCTAGTTATAATTCCCAATGTGGGGTAGAGGGGCGTCTATAACCTAGCCGCGTGGGTGCTTGGGTTCTTCTCAGATGTGCGGGCCCTCCTTCCTGAATGGGCTGCTCATTCCACCCGTCACACCACAGGACTTTATCACTGCCTATTCAAGTCCCTCGGAATCTCGCTTCACACTTGTCACTCTCCACCCATTGACTTCCTTCTTGTGATATCACTTCTTTAAGCAACTCCAATGAAAGTGTAGCCCCAAGTAGCTTGCGACGCATTTGTAATTCCCACCTCCTTTATTCCGCAGTTCTCTATTTATCCACTTTATTTATTTGTTTTAAAGTTTACTCAATTGTTTTTGAGAGACAGAGAGCGAGCATACGAGAGAGGGGGAAGGATAGAAAGAGAGGGAGAGAATTGAAGCAGGCTCAGCCCTGTCAGCACAGAGCTCGACAGGGGGCTCGAACTCACAACCCCTAAGATCATGACCTGAGCTGAAGTCAGATGCTCAGGGACTGATCACCCAGGTGCCCTATTTATCCCTTTTAAATTCACTTGTCAATTATTTTATCACTTCCTGTACCTAGAGTCAAGACTATCTTTAGCCCTTGCTCTTGGTAGAGGAATATAAACTCTGGTTAAATTCATATGTTTGATAATTTATACCCTGGCAGCTATTGTGACTGGAGACGGTGTGTAACCGGGCTGAAAGTGATCCTTTGAAATTCACAATCATCACACCATCACACTGAATTGAGTCGTTAATTCTGCCCAGTAATTGTTAGCTATTTCCCTACTGTTTCCTCCTCAACACTTTGTATCTTGCCTGTTTTTGTCCAGACTCCAAGACCGCTTTCCCCTGCCCATACTTTTCTGTTGATAAACTAAACATCACTGAGAAAAACGGATGTGCCCGCTACCTTCCCGCATGTGTGCCCCTATGCTCTGGGTTCTCTCCTGTCATTACAGTTATTGTTATGTTTCTGGTTGGAGCATTCCTTGCTGCTGTTAAGCCTGAATCCTCAGCTGGATTATTGGCCTTGCTGTCTCCTTGCCCCTTTCCATCTATTCTCAGGACAGCAGCCAGAGAAGTCTGTTAATGAGGAAATCAGATCATGTGGTTACGTCTCATTCCGGATGAGCGGATATAGGAGAAATTCTGGTTTATTCATCAGTCATCTATTTTCTGCTGAAACTTAGCTTCCTCATTATCAGTGACCCTGTAATGATGAATTGCAATCAGTCGCTACTCGGGATACACCCTACGTCTTATCCACCACGTGGATAGTCTTTTGGACTTCCGAAATAAAAATAGAAGTCAAATTCTCTAATCTTATCACAGCACCGTTTATATATGTGTGTATAAAATGCATTTATTTGTTTGTTTGTTTATTTATTTACGACTTGCTTTTTTCTGTTTTCTATACAAGCATGGAGATTCCAAAGGTCTGACTCCGTCATTTCCTCCTTCGGAAGAGCTTTGCTCGCACCCCTGCCGCGCGACGACAAAACTTCCGTCCTGGTGGATCTGATTGACTTTGCTCCTCAAGCTTGGCTGCTGAGGTTTCTTCGAGAATTTCTCCCAAAGCTGACACTTATGTGACTATAAATTTCTGATGACAATTTCATTCGGGTCATCCCGTCGAACCTTTGCTTTGCAGGTCAGTTCTCGGCCTCATTGTTCCCAGCAGCGATTTTGCACATCATCTTTCCTCCTCGCAGGCAAATATCCCCTGCTCGCTGTTAACAAATTACGTTAATTCCTCTGCGGCGAAAACAGAATCCTCAGGTAATAGCTTCAAAATGACGCAATACCTGAAAGTTCGCTTTTATTGTCTTGAAGTTTATTTATTTTGAGAGAGAGGGCGCAAGTAGGGGAGGGGCAGAGAGAGAGGGAGACAGAGAATCCAGAGCAGGCTGTTCACGCAGAGCCCCATGGGGGAATCGAGCCCACGAACTGCAAGATCGTGACCCAAGCTGAGATCAAGAGGGGGGTGCCCATCCAGGCGCTCCTGCGAGTTCACTTCTAAATACCGTCTTCTATCTGTTCTAGATAATGTCTCTGTTGCAAGTCTCATGCTTTCTTTGATTCTATGGATCCACTTCTTCCCTCGTTTGGCAGAACCGTGCCCTTGGGGCACCGCCCTTGTGGTGCTTGTTCATTCTCGTGCTGCCATTTCTCAGCCGTCTTTGACCACCACACCCTGAAACCGGCGGTCCCTCCACCCTCTGTGACATCCTCTCTTCTCGTCTCATTAGCTTTCTTCTTGAACAGTTTCATCCATGTCCCTACCTGCAATTACCATCTGTAAATAAGACTTATCTTTAGCTCTTCTCTCCAAAGAGCCTCTGAGCTACCTATTATCACGTCTTACAACTGTCTCCATATTTGGATGAGTTATATCCGCCTCGGCCTGTCTGAAACTAAACTCTTCTCCCTCAGATCAACTCTTCTGTTTTTTACTGTAATGAGAGGCGTCACCCTCTATAAATCTGTTCAAAATAGCAACGGAGGTATTAGCCTCGACTCCTCCCTCTCAGGGATCGCATCCACACAACATGCTGCACTTTCTGCATCCGAAAATGCCCACGTCCATTCACCGTATTTAGTCCTTACTAAGCTTATCACTGGGCACCGGGGTGGCTCAGGGGCTAAGCACCCGACCCTTGATTTTGGCTCAGGCCGTGATCTCAGGGTTCAGGAGATCAAGCTCCTTGTCGGGCTCTACACTAATAGCACGGAGTCTGCTTAGGGTTCTTCCTCTCCCTCTATCTCTGCCTCTGTCTCAAAATAAATAAATATTAAAAAAAAAAAAACAAACAGATACCACCATCACTCACCTAAATTCCTTCGCACACTCAACGCCCAGCTCGTGGCCTCCAGTCTTTCTCTGATTCTGCTCCTGGCTCCCAGGGCACGCGGAGTGATCTATCTTTAACCAAAATATAAGACAGTTGCTCTCGAAACACAGTAATGCTCTCTTGAAACTTTGACCTACTTTCAAGCACGTGGCTGTGGTTTACAACGGTCTACGTGCCCCCCTCCGCTTCTTTTAATGTTAGACTTTCTTTGTCCTTGCATTCCTCGAATACAATCCCCAGAGAAACAAACTCTTGGTGAAACTCTCTGGTATGTCATGTTGTCATTCGTTTTTTGCATTTATTATAATGTTTATATCTGCCTAGAATACTTCGACCATCCTCCCACTCCTTCCCAGAATTCCCTGTTCACTACTGGACTCACGATATTCAAGTATGTGTGCATTGGATTCTCTTGTTCTGTGACCCCCTGGCACTCAGCATCCCCCCCGCCCCATTGATCGTATTTGTTTTGTTTGACAAATTGTATGTTTAACTAACAATATTTCAGTCTCTGTGAGAGTCACGGCAGGTGTATCCTGTTTATCTTTACACTTGACCGAAAGGAGACACTCAATAATTATTTGTAGGATGAATTAACTGTTTTTTTTCTCAGCCAGTAAATATAAAACATATTAATCTAAACAAGGTATTTTCAGTTTACTTACATATCTAAAGAGCTTTCACAGAAAAATATATTTATCGTATGTGTTTACGTGCCAATTCAGGATTAGAAAGCAAAAGTTATAAATAAGAAAATTTCATTTAAATATGTTGAAGTATTTTCTTTCTTTAATTTTTTATTGTTTTCTAATTAAAACTTAAAAGATTTTTTTTAACATTTATTTATTTTTGATAGAGAAAGAGCAGGAGCAGGGAGGGGCAGAGAGAGAGGGAGACACAGAAGCAGGCTCCAGGCTCCGAGCTGTCAGCTCAGAGCCCCATGCGGGCTCGAACTCACGAACTGTGAGATCATGACCTGAGCCGAAGTCGGCGGCCCAACCAACTGCGCCACCCAGGGCTCCCCTAATTAAAATATTTTTAATGTTTATTTTTGAGAGGAAAGAGAGTCAGAGTGTGAGTGGGGAGGGGCAGAGAGAGAGGGAAACACTGAATCCGAAGCAGGCTCCAGGCTCTGAGCTGTCAGCACAGAGCCCAATGTGGGGCTCGAACCCATGAATCGTGAGATCATGACGTGAGCCAAAGTCAGTCTCTTAACTGACTGAGCCACCCAGGTGCACCTTTAATGTTTATTTACTTTTGAGAGAGGGACAGACTGTGAGCAGGGGAGGAACAGAGAGAGAGGGAGACACAGAATCTGAAGCAGGCTCCAGGCTCTGAGCCGTCAGCACCGAGCTCGAACCCATGAACTGCGAGATCATGACCTGAGCCGAAGTTGGACGCTCAATGGACTGAGCCACCCAAGCACCCCTGAAGTACTTTCTGGTGGTCGGAAGGATCTTGCCATAGAAACTCTTAGCTCATGAGAGAGTAGCCCCCAAATCAGAGGCTGGGCTATGGCAATGGAGAAATAATGTACAGGCAATTCAGTTATACGGTCAGTCTCATCAGCATTTCACAAAATTGCGCCGCATTGCGAATGGTTTGGAGGCATTGAAAATGGTCAAGGATCACTTATATAATAGTATTCAAAATCTATATTTGGTTTTGGCAAAGATGACAGTGTGATCTTAATCTGCACATGGGGAGAAATGGTGCCAGGACCCCTGGATGGCTTACATTAATATTAGACCTCACTATGTGATGGCATTAGTGAGAACAGGAGCACTCGCGTGATTAAATTTGTAGTAAGTCATATCCAAGACATTCATCGTCGAATTGTGATCTCCGTGCTCTGCAGATTGCCTTCGAGGAGGGGGCTTTAACTTTTCCAAGACAATAGAGGATATAAATCCAGCAGCAGGATAAGCTTCCTACGTTACTATCAATGCAGTTACCTAGGGAACAGGCTCAGAGCCCAGCCCCATGCTTATGGGTTTAATGCTCCGTGGTCATTGTCTTGCAATTCTTAATAATTTTATCTTTGAGTTTGTGTTTTGTAGCTTAAATATGATATAAAATTGGAGCATGTGCTAGGGACTGGGAGCTTCGATTCATGTTCAGTCCCAACCATCATTGTCTCCCTGCTTAGGCTTCTCATCTGCTTCTTCCTTCTTGCTCCTCTTCCATGACCACTACTGCCCTCCACCAGGGAGCATGAGGTGGACACATCCTGCTGACATCTTCTGGCCTGCGCTGGGGACCTGATCCCCAGGAATGGTGGGGGCTCAGGCCGGCAGCCCGTGGTATCTCTGGGCAGATTGAATAATGGACAAACTCTCCTAGGCTGATGGGACCATGATGCATTTGATGGACAACTTGACGATGACTTCCCACCAACATACAACCCAAGTATGGGTAGCATCAGGAAGGGAAGTTACGATGCCTTGAGGTCACCTGTCTACTATTTGTGGAGACAGTAGGCTCCTGGGAGGGGAATGTTAATTTCCTTTCCCCCAGCTGGGGTCCTGGATTTTTATTTCACACTGGGCTCACAAATTATGTCTAGTACTTTCTAGAGCATATTCTTTTAAAAAATAGCTTCTAAGTCATTGGGAGTAGGTTAATGACATGCGTACGTGTGATTATATGTACAAGTGCTATATATATGTATGTGTGTTTGGGTTTCATGAAACGTATTTTAATACAGATAAGTTAGGAAAGGCAAATGGGGAGTTTTAATGTATTAAAACAATAGATTCTGTAAGGTAGGAAATAGTTAACATCAGAAGTGTGTAACATTTTCATGCTTGAGCTTGACCTAATAGTAAATGTATAGGTATGCATTTTAATCAGACTTTTAGCCAAACATCCTGAAACATCTTGTGGAACTTTTATGCTGTGATCCTAGGCTGTTTATCTCTGTGCTTCGTGTTTCGCAATGATGTTATTCCGCAGTAAGACAGTGTCAGGTTAATTGCACTGACGGCTTTTGCTATTTCAAGTCTCTAGAAGGTTATTCCAGTACATAAAGTGAATAGTTGTCTCCCAGGTGGTGAGACTAATATGATAAGCTCTAACTTCTTGAATCTGTTTCAAAATATTCAAAAAAAACCCAATTTAACCTTTAATTCACATTGCTACAGATTATTTTTGTTTCCAGGGGCCCGATGATACTCCCTCTCGATGGCTCCCACCCTCATTTGTAAGGTTTAAAAGCCCTTGCATGTCTCTTATGAATGCAAATAAACTAGAATTTGTCCGACTAGGATGCATTCCAGTAACTTCCTGTGAAATACTAACTGATTAAATTTCAAGTGCCCAACCACTTTTTTGGTCCATTACCCCTCGGGACTAATTCATGGAAATTAAGTGATACATTAACTTATAGGTCAGAGTCAAATGCGCCGCCCCAGGCAGGAATTTTTGCTCAAACTTGCCATTCTGCTTGAAATAAACTTCTTACACTTCATCAGTCCGAGTCCAACTTCCAAGCTCTGTGAGGTTCAACAACATGTCCTCTACGGTAATAGATTCTCCCAGACAGAGAACCATGTGCCGACACTTCCCCCAGGAAACCCTGGCTGCTATGAGGACTTTCTGTTATAAACAGTGGACTTCCCAGCAACCCACAACCTATAAGGATATTGTCCGAATCAGGGCCAGGTAACTAGGGTTGGGACAGTTTAGTTTATGTAGATATTGCCTCTCTTATAATTTTACTACGGTGATGCTTTCCAAAAATATCTACAGCTATGGAGAATGAAATGAGAAAGCAAACATAGGCCAGCCAAGCCTCTCGGGACATTTAGTATGAAAATAAATGATCTTTTTTATTTAAGAGTGATTAAAGTATACCTTAAATATTTTCTAAAACATGAACACATTTAAAATCATAGAAGGGACACTGGAGTACCCATAAGAGTAAACAAATGCCAATATTATAAGATATCTTAGTATAAGTTTGTAACTCTGAGCTCTAGTCTCTTCCATGTGGATACCTAGAATTTCCTAAATTGTATTTCTTTGTTTTACATCCTGAGTCAAATTTGGCTGCTTTACACTGGTGTAGGACACGATTCTCACAGACACCTTTCAGATAAGGGCCTGATGATTCCAACTCTTGGTGATTCTCTTCCTCTGCAAGTTCAGACTTCTCCAGGGCCTTTCTTTGAGGTTGGTGGGGTTTATACTCTTATTTCAATGTTCAGATGTGCATCTTTCTCTGCTCTGGCTTCATCTCCTTGTAGTTTTCAACTCTTATCCTTCTTGAAATTCACTACAAACCTTTAATTTGTTGATTCTCTACACTCCACCCTTGATTCACTTGGATGAATCTGGTAAGCACGTTGTCGAATACATTTTTCAGGAGGAAAGGTAGTGAGTTACATCATACACCTTTGACTCCTTGGGTCACATCCTCTCAGGCCAGCTCTGAGTTCAGCTGAAGCTGTGGTGAAGTCTCCTAGATGCAGGCTCACCATAAGAGCGTTCTACTTAATGGACATTCATTTCTAAGAACCATCTCCGACAGTACAATGAAACATGATCAGCACATTACAGACCCAGTCTGAAAATGAGAAGACAATTATTTGTCAGTAAATGCCTCAGTGTCCTTTTCTGCATCTGGATAATTCTAAGAGGCATTATGTCTAGGTGCAGTTAAGTTTCCGAGTATGTGACCCTTGTAGGCACGTCACTTACTTTTATTGCAACAATAAGGTGCACTTAGGGTAACACCTCTTGCTTCTGCCAACAAAGGGAGGAGACATAAAGCAAGGTCTGGTCCCTAAACGGGTTAGTTCAACATGTCTTGAACTATACGTTTATGGATTGATGCTGTTCCAACCCTCAACAGGAAAAGAGAAGTTTTAAACATTACTAGAGAGGGAAAATACTCCCAATGGCTAGAATGATATGTAGTGGTTATCTCCTTTCTGTAGATCAATAAATGGTTTGCATGGACTTCTGGGGTGTGTCAGATAACTTGGCTGTTTGATCAGGGGCTTGGGAAGAGCCAAGTTAATGAAGGTCTGAGATAAGGGAAGAGGCATGTGGCTGGAGTTGAAATGTAGGTATAGAGAGAGTAATTATAAGGTCTCACATTAACGTCTATTGGAAGCTCTGAAGAGTAGGAACTCAGCCGTTAAGTTGTCATCCTCTCCAGAAGATGTCAGCCAAACTGTCTTTGGCCACCCTAATGCTTACAGATGCGATAATGAATGGAGTAGCCATAATGGCAGAGTTGAAAGGCGAACCTTACCAAAGCTAATTTGTTCCTTATCACGACTATCCCTTGAGGAAACCAAATAGTCACTAAGTGGCAGATTGGTTTAGAACTCTTCAAATCTAGATTTTTCACACAAAGGACTTCTTCATGTATACCCCATACACGTGAGTTTGTTTTTCTCTGATTTTACCTTTATGTGTAGGCCTAAAGAAAGCCTAATGTACTATGCTACGTACATACCATTGCCTCAGTAAAGGGGTGCACTTGATGGTGAAGGTGGTTCACACAATGTTGCATACCTATGGTGTCCACTGGAAGTTAACCTAATGGAACAATGGAAAGACCTATAAAAAGCTCAGCTAGGCTGCTGTCATACCTTTAAGGTTGAGATAATGCTTCCAGAAAGTGGTGTATGCACTGACCGAATGTTTTATACATGCTGCTGTGAGACTCAAAAGAACGAACACATGGCACCAAGGATAAAGAAGTGGAAGTCCAGGGGCACCTAGGTGGCCCAGTCAGTTAAGTACCCAACTTTGGCTCAAGTCATGATCTCACAGTCTGTGAGTTTGAGCCATGCATCAGACTGTGCTGACAGCTCGGAGTCTGAAGCCTGTTTTGGATTCTGTGTCTCCCTCTCTCCCTGCCCCTCCCGTGCTCATGCTCTCTCTCTCTCTCTCTCTCTCAAAATTAAATAAAACGTTTTAAAAAATTTAAAAAAAAAAGTGGAAGTCCAGGTGACCATTCTCAACACCCTTCCTGGGACTGACCCGTAGATACATTTTTGTTTTCTTTCTTCACAATTGTAATCTTTGTTGAATTAGTGTTCAGGAGAAAGAATAAGCATAAGGGCAATCAGAAAATTTTCCAGAGTCTGAAGTCACAACTATTTGGTTCCTTTCATCTTCTCATGATAGTGAAAGAGCAGGCAAAAAATAATAATAACAATAAATTAACTAATTAAAGACTTAATATATACTAATGGGGGAAATTAACATTGATTATCATGAGGACCCAGAGTTGCTACTGCATAAGGGGATCTGAAAAAAGTATGTATGTAACTCAAGGGTATTCCCTTGGGTATTTCCAGGTGATTCCAAGGCTGACAATCATTGTAAAAACAAAATTCCTTAACCAAGACCTGATGTGAGCAAGGCAACCACAGATATGACTGCTCATGGATAAAGGTCTGTTTCTTCCCACCAGAGAAACTAGACCAGTTGAAATACTGAATAAATTTGAAGAAGTAAAATAATAGACATCAGTTATGGCCTTGAGACCCTTTGCTGCAGCAGATACTATAGATAATTTGAATAAATCTACATTAAAATAATAATGCATCACCACGTTTAAAAAAGTAAGTATCAATGTAGATAGAATGCAGAACACAAACCAATTGGAACAGTGTAAGGGGTGGACTGTACTGAAGGCTTTTGTTTTTCTTCTCATAGCCCCTTGGTCCAACTCTGATTCCAGATGCAGCAGTAGTGCAGTCCCTGTGTGGTTGGATTCAGCTGACCGTCTTTTGCTTCGGTAGTGCATTGTGCATTTTTTCTCTTCTCTGCCTTAGTGTCTTCTCTGAAGACACAGTAACCCGTTTGGTCTGTGCAAAAGCAAAGCCCAAAAGGATAGAGAAGTAACATCTCTCATAGACAACCCTCAAAGGAAGGAGATGAGAGCTGATGGATAAATGCCTCAGTCCCCCATCCACAGGTAACGAATATTGAGAAGTAATCTGTAGCAATCTCAGTAATATATCTTTTCATTAGACTGTTCTCTTTTCTGACTCATTCTCTTGCTTCCTGGGATGACTTCTCAAATAACCCAGTTGCTACCAAGTTCATTTCTGAGGTTCCTGTTTTAGCCACCACTAATTACTACTCAGAATAGGTGACTTTAATTTATTTTCACATGGTGCATGATTTGCCCCATATTTAGGAAAATAATATTAAAAAAAATGTGTTTGAAGCGCCTGAGTGACTCAGTTGGTTAAGCATCTGACCTTGGCTCAGGTCATGATCTCACGATTCCTGAGTTTGAGCCCCACATTGGACTCTGTTGTGGGCACAGAGTCACTTCAGACTCTCTGTCTTCCTCTCTCTCTCTCTCTGCCCCTCCCCCACTCACACATATACACTGTCTGTCTCTCAAAAATAAACATTTTAAAAAATGTGTTTCATATCCAGTTGTTTCATTCATAATATATTCCTCCTACCACCTTTCTTTCATTGTAAGAAATATTAAATGCTTTTTTGGAAGGAGATGCTACAGACACATGAATTAAAATAAACAAATAAATAAATAATAAGTAAACAAATAAAATAAATAAACAAAATAAAAGAAAATAAATTCTGTTGGTCCTAGAACATGTTGTTTTAAAGTATATATAGTTATGTATGTATTTGTTTCTCCGTTCTGATTTTAAATTCCTTAAGGTTAGGGGCATAGATCATTTATTCTTTTTTCTATTAAATTGTCAGGCAATGCAATTTTCTTGACCTCAAATTCAGTTCACGTGCCCTCCATTTTAAAACAGCTCTGACGAAAGTAAAGCAAATTCCACATGCTGAAAATCCTTACTAAAATCCAAAATAGCATGGTTAAATACTTGGATTTAAACATTATAAATCTATACTGAAATTACTCGTAAAAGGAAGTGCTATCATATCCCCCAATTGAAAAATAAAACCGAGAAGAAATCTGGAAAGAAATAGAAATATTTAAAAATGTTCATAGAATGAACGGTTTCCAGTAGAACGCGATACGCTTCTGGGATACCAATAGTTCTAGAGAAGTTGTTACGGATAAAATGCAACAAAACACTTGAACTTACTGCCCAGCTGAAGCTAAATCTTCTACATTTTCAGCCGTTGGCCTTGGCATAATTAGGATGAAGGAATAAAATTAACCTCTATTAAACTGCTTCTCTCATCCTGTAATTGTGTTAGTTGCTAGAGAAAGCAATAGCCTGGCTTCTAATCACTTAAATGAACCAAAGCTAACATAGTTGGTCTAAGCATCTTAAGCTGAACAGAGATGAAACTATGGAAAAAAAAAGAAAAAAAAAAAAGCAAAGGCACAACATGGGTGTTGTAATTTTAGTAGATAAAAGGAAAAGAGAGACCAGCATTTGTCATTTGGGTTGGCCTATTTACAAAAGGATATGTTTGAACTGGAGTAATTAAGTAAGGTACAGAAAATAAAATAGTGTCTTTGTAAGAGAATGCAGAGAACAGAGGAAGCTAAAGAAGGAGAAAAAAATATGCAGGGTGTAGGAGATAAGTCGAATCCAGGAAAAGTTTTTGTTATAAATAATGATGAAAAACTAATTAAAAATCATCATAAGGGTTTTATAGATGTTGAAAATCAGACTGAGGTATATATTTAATGCCATAACAGTAGCAATAAACATGGGTTGGTTCTCTTGAAGGTAGAGATTGGAAAGAATCAAAGATGACTACTAGTTTCCAGTTGTGATACTGGAAAAACACGGACCTTATGGACAAAAAAACATGACCGATGTAGAGGGCAATTCATAAGAGACAAAGCGAACAATTCTATCTAAAGAGGTGCTCTAGATTCATAGATTACAGGCGTGAATCCGTAATGAGGAGAAAGGCTGGAGACTTCGGTCTTTTTAATTTAGAGATGAGAGTTGAATACACTGAAATGGAAGACGTTATTAATGAAGCAAATATCAAGGCAAGATCAAAAGAACAAAAGCTCAAGCAGCATGCCTATTTAGAAAGAGAGGAAATAACAAAGACAGGAAACACAGAGGGGAAAAAAAAGTAGTTACAAATATATTTATAACCAAACTTAAAAAGTGAATAAAATAAAATTAGATTCCTACCTGACATGAAACACACAAAAATTGTCATGTCGTGTCATGTCATGTTATTTTTATGTATATATAACACTTAAGCACTTAAAGAATAAACCAGAAATTTATTGTGTTAGTATCTCTAGGAGACAGGGAAGTTCAAACAAGGTAGACAGTAGGAAATGCAAGCTAGATTATGCAGTTTTAGGTTATTAGGAATTGTCACAGTTATAATGAATATTTGCACAACCCTCCCAACCCTGCAAGAAAAAGGCCCTGTGCTATTTTGCATTTCTACAAGCAATGTATCAAACTTGGTTTCCCCCTATAGCTTCAACTTATCAACTTATTCAATAGCGCTCTGTGCAATACAGTAACATACCTATGTCTTTGGGGTCTTACGCAGGTAATTTCTTAACACTTACTTATTTCATATGACCATATTAACTCCAAGAATCAAGAAATGAATGATACTAAAGAAAAAATGCAGATGTAAATATTTCATTTTTTCAAACTTACTATTATATGTGATAATAAAGACCTTTAAAATAAATAATATAGGGGCGCCTGGGTGACTCAGTCGGTCGAACTTCTGACTTCAGCTCAGGTTATAGCTCACAGTTTGTGAGTTCGAGCCCCACGTCCAGCTCAGAGCCTGGAGCCTGCTTCAGATTCTGTGTCTCTCTCTCTCTCTCCCTCTCCCCTGCTCATGCTCTGTCTCTCTCTGTATCTCAAAAATAAATACATGTTAAAAATTTTTAAATAAATACTATTGAAAAATACAAGGAGTAATCATAATATAAAAATTTAAAAATAATGATACTTCTAATTACATAAGTGTATTTTTATATGGGAAAACAATAATCATTATATTTTAGTCTGCCATGGTAACGAATAATACACTAACATTTCTGTTAAATTTAAAATTCTGTAAAGACCGTCAAAATTGATGTTTTATTTTTTTGTTCTATATACAATATAGACACAGTTGTCAATATTTCCTCATTGATTGAATGAAATTTTCTATGAATTAAAACTAATTTTATTTTCTATGAAGTAACACATACACAGATATTAATAAAAATATTAAAGACACTTTGTAAAAGGCTGATACCTATCATATATATTATCATATGTATCACGGTACATATTTTATATAATATGTGTAAATTACCCACTTGGGCTGAAGCCATGAATTAAGTGAACTTTAATGATTTCAAAGCATTAACATTGTATCTTGAGCAGTAATTGCTGCTCAGGCTGTGTTTTCACGGAGTTGGCAGTATTATAAGGATGTCTCTTTTTTTATTAGTTTTATTGAGAAACAATTGACAAGTATCACAGTGTATGTTTTTTTTATGTTTATTTATTATTTTGAGAGAGAGAGACAGACGCAAGCAAGGGAAGAGTAAAGAGAGAGGGGGACACAGAATCCGAAGCAGGCTCAGGTTCTAAGCTGTCAGGACAGAGCCCCATGTGGGGCTTGAACTCACGGACTGTAAGATCATGACCTGAGCCAAAGTTGGATGCTTAACTGACTGAGACATCCAGGTGCCCCAATCACTGTATATGTTTAAGGCATACAGCATCATGGGTTGATCTTTTGTATATTGTGAAACAATTACCACATAGCCTCAGCTAACATACATCATCTTATATAGATAAAAAGAAAAGAAAAAAAAATTCCTGGTGATGAGAACTCTTGGGATTTACTCCCTAACAACTTTCCAACGTATTGCACAGCACTGTTAGTTAGTTGTCCCTAGTACTTATTTATCTTATAACAGAGGTCAGTACTTTCCTTTAAAAAAAATTGTTATTTATTTTGGAGAGGAAGAGAGAGAATGGGGAAGGGGCAGAGAGAGACAGGGAGACACAGAATCAAAAACAGGCTCCAGGCTTGGAGCTGTCATTACAAAGCCTGACACAGGGCTCGAACCCACGATCTGTGAGATCATGACCGGAGCCAAACTCAGATGCTCAACGGACCAAGCCCCCGCCAGGTGCCCCCAGATGTCAATACTTTCTGATCTCTTTCCTCCAGATGATATAGCATTTGTCTTTCCTCTGTCTAACTTATTTCACTTAGCATAATGCCTTCGATTTTCATGCGTGTTGTCACAAATAGTAGGATTTCTTCAGTTTTTAGGTTTGAATAATATTCATATCCAACTGTTTTAACCTTTTATCCATTAGTAGACACCTAGGTTGTTTTCATGTCTTGGTTACTATAAATAATGCATAAGAGTACAGATACCTTTTTGAGTTAATGTTTTCATTTGCTTTGGATATATTCCCAAAAGTGGGATTGATGGATCGTATGTCTGGGATATTTTTAATTTGTTGATAATACTGTTTTCATTAATGACCGTACTGTATTTACAATCCCACCAACAATGCACACGGGGCTGCTTTTTCCCCACATCCACGCCAGTATCTGCTATCTCTTGTCTTTTTGATGATGGCCATTCTAAGGGGTATGAGGTGAGTGCTCATTGTTGTCTTAATTTGCATTTCCCTAATGACTAGCGATGTCCAGCGTTTTTTAATGTGCCTATTGTCTTTCACATACCTTATTTGGAAAAATGTTTCTTCAGATTCTTGGGGCACTTTTAAATTGGGTTATTATTGTTGTTATTATTATTATTATTATTATTATTATCATTATCATTATTACTATTGAGGTGTATGGGCTCTTTATATATTTTGGATATTAACCCTTATGAGATATATAGCTTGCAAATATTTTTCCCGTTTTGTAGATTGTCTTTCCACTTTGTCAAGGGTTTCTTTTGCCGTTCAGAAGCTTTTTAGTCTGATGTAGTCCCAGTTATTAATTTTTATTTTGTCATTGGTGCTTTAGGTGTCATAGCGAAGAAGTCTTTACCAAAACTCATGTCAAGGATATTTATTGGTATATTTTCCTCTAGGAGTTTTATGGTTTCAGAATTTACATTTAAGTCTTTAATCCACTTTTAGTTAATCTTTGTGACTGATATAAGGTAGGGAATGTCCAATTATCCCAACACCATTTATTGAAGAGTCTTCCTCAGTGAGTATTCTTGGTTTCCTTGTCAAATATTACCTGTGCTTGGAATTATTTTCATACTTTCAATTTTATTCCATTGGTCTATTTTTCTGTTTTTATGCCAATACTATGCTGTTTTAATTACTATAGCTTTACGGTGTAGATAGAAATCAGGAAATGTGATGCCTCCTTCTCTGTTTTTATTTTTTAGTATTTCTTTGACTATTCAGAGTATTTTATGGGTTCAAATATTTTAGGATTATTTTTTCTACTTCTTTAAAAAATGCCATAGCAATCTTGATAGGAATTGCACTGAATCTATAGATGGCTTTGTGTGGTATTGGCATTTTAATAATATTAACTTTTTAATCCATATACATGGTACACCTTTCCATTGTTTTGTGTTTTCTTTTATTTTTTATGTCAGTGTCTTGTGCTTTTCAGAGTAGAGATCTTTCACCTCATTGGTTAAATTTATTCTTATGTGTTTTAATTCTTTTTGGAGTTATTTTAAATGGATGGGTTTCTTTATTTCCTTTAAAAATTCATTATTAGTATATGGAAATACTACTGATTTTTGTACATTGATTTTTTATCATGCAACTTTTTTGAATTCATTAGATCTAAGTGTTTTGGTTGAATTTTTAGGATTTTATATATATATAAGATCATGTCACCTGCAAATAAAACAAAAAATTTTACTTCTTAAATTTCAGGACTATTTTTTCCCCCACCTGATGGCTCTAGCCATCGTGGTTCTGTGTTGAGTAGGAGTGGTGAGAGTTGGCACCATGTATTGTTTCTTAGCTTAAAGCAGAAGCTTTCAACCTTTCACCATTGAGTATGATGTCAGCTCTGAGCTTGTCATATATGGCCTTTGTTATGTTGAGATTTGCCCCTTCTATATCTAATTTGTTGAGTTTTATAAAGAATGGGTATTGAATTTTGTCAAAGGCTTTTTCAACATCTATTGAGATGATTGTATGATTCTTTTCTTTCATTCTATCATGATGTATCACATTGATTGACTCGCATGTGTTGAACCTTCTTTGTATTCTGGGATAAATCTCAGTTGATCATGGTAAATGATCCTATTAACATACTGTTGAATTCAGTTTGCTAGTATTTTCTAGATAGCTTTTGTATGTATAATCGTCAGAGACATTAGCCTGTAGTTATCTTTTCTAGTACTTTTTTTCTTGGTTTTGATATCAGTACAATACTGGCCTCAAAAAATGAGTTGGAGAGAGTCCCCTCCTCTTCCACTGTTTGAAAGTGTTCGAACAGGGTTAGTGTTGATTATTTAAATGTTTGAATATTCTAAAATTCACCAGTGAAGCCATCTGGTCTTGGACTTTTCTTTGTTGGGAGATGTTTGATTACCAGTTTGTATCTACTTATTCAGATTTTGTATTTCTTCTTCATTCAGTCTTTGTCAGCTATGTATTTCTAAGAATGTTTCCATTTCTTCTCTGTTGTTCAGTTTATTGGTGTCCATGATTCTTTGTACTTCTTTGTTATATGTTGTAGTGTTTTCTTTTTCATATATAATTTTATTGATTGGGGTCCTCTCCCTTTTGCCCTTGGTTAGCCCACCTAAGGGTTTTTCAATTGTGTTTATCTTTTCAAAGAACCAAATCTTAGTTTGGTTAATCTTTTCTATTGTTTTTCTATTCTCCATTTCATTTATTTTGGCTCTAATATGTATTTCCTTTCTCCTTCTAACTTTGGACTCAGTTTGTTCTTCTCTTTCTAGTTCCTTAAGGCCTAGAGTTAGGTTGTTAACTTGGGATATTTTTTGCTTCATAATATAACCCTTTATTGCTATGAACTTCCCTCTGCATGAGAGAACTGCTTTTGCATAAGTTCTGGTATGCTGTGTTTCCTTTTTCCTTTCTCTCCAGAAATGTGTCTTTGTTTTTGTTTTTGTTTTTGCTTCCTCCTCTAGTTTCTTCTTTGATCCATTGGTTGTTCAGCAGAGTGTTGTTTAATTTCTATGTATTTGTGAATTGTCCAGTTTTCCCATTGTTACTGATTTCTAGTTTTACATCAATGAAAATATTTAGTATAATTTCAATCTTCTTAAATTTGCCAAAACATGTTTAGTGGAATAACATATGGTCTATCATAGAAAATGTCTCATGTGCACTTGAGAAGAATATGTATTATGCTGTTGTTGGATAGAATATTCTGTATATGTCATAGGTACATTTGGTTTATTCCTCTTGTCCAAATCTGCTCTTTGCTTATGATTCTCTGTCTGGACGATCTCTCCATTGTTGACAGTGGGGTGTTAAAGTCCCCAATTATTATTACATACTGTTTATTTCTCCTTTAGGTTCTGTTAATTTTGCTTTATATATTTAGGCTCTAATGTTGGATGAATGAGTATTTAAAAATGTTATGTCTCCTTATGAACTGACCCATTAGTCATTGTGTAATGACAGTTAGCATAAAGATTTAGCTTTAAATATATTTTGTCTGATATAAGTATAGCTATCCCTGCTTCTGTTATTGTTGTTGTGATTGTTTATATCAAATGACTTTTTCCATCCTTCACTCTCAGTCTATGTTTACCTTCAAAGCTAAAATAAGTCCCTTGTGGGCAACATATTACTGTATCTTGTTGTTTTTAAATCTCTTTTAATTTTATCTATTCAACCATTCTTTGTCTTTTGATTGAAGAATTCAATTTGTTTCTTTTTTCAGGTTTATTTACTTATTTTGAGAGAGGGTGACCAGGGGGAGGGTCAGAAAGAGAGGGAGAGAGAGAGAATCCAAGCAGGCTCTGTGCTGTTAGCAGGGAGCCCAATGTGGGCTCAATATCATGAAGCATGAGATCATGACCTGAGTCAAAATCAAGAGTCAGATGCATAACCTACTAGGCCACCCAGGTGCCTCTCAATTTGTTTATGTTAGTAAATAATAATTTACTATTGCCATTTTGTTAATTGTTTTATAGTGGTTTGAAGACTCGTTGTTAATTGTTTCTAATCCTGCTGTCTTTTTTTGTGTGTTTTGATGTCTTCTGGTATCAGTGTGTTTTGACTTCTGTCTCAGATTCCTTGGTATAATTGCTATGGACTTTTCCTTTGTAGTTAACATATTACATAAAATGTCTTAAATTATAACATTCTATTTCAAGCTAAAAATAACTTTAACAGAATTCCTAAACTTCACATATTTATTCCTCCTCCTCTAAACATTGTAGGTTATTGCTGTTAAAATTGGTGTTTTTTTTTTAAACTATTGTTTAAATAATAATAATAATAATAATATATTAATAATAATTAATTATATATTAATTAATAATAGCTCATTATTACAATTATGGTTATTTTTATTCCATTATGTTTTATTTTTAATTTTTAAGCTAGAGTTGTAAGTGTATTATGCACCACTATTACCAAATTGTAAAATCTAATGTTGATTATATATTTACCACCACCAGTGAGATTTTGCTACCTATTTTGAATACAGTACCCCGTTCTCTCCTGGCCTGAAGTGTTTTCGCTGAGAAATTTGCAAATAAGCTTATGAGGATTCCCCTGTATATAACTTCTCTCTTTTCTCTTACTGCACTTAAAATTCTGTCTTTGCCTTTGACTTTTGACAATTTCATTATATGTCTTGTAGTTCTATTTAGGTTCATCTGTTGGAGTTATTTGGGTCTATGGATCCGAAGCCCTTTTCTCTCCCCTGGTTCAGGAAGTTTTCAGTCATTATTGGGCTAAGTATATTTTCTGTCCTTTTGTTTTTCTTTTCTCCTTCTGGAATTTCCATATGAAATTACTGTGTCATTTCATTGTGTCCCTCAACTTCTTTTTTCACTCTCTTTTCTTCTTCTTCTTCTTCTTCTTCTTCTTCTTCTTCTTCTTCTTTTTCTTCTTCTTCTTCTTCTTCTTTCTTCCTCCTCCTCTTCCTCTTCCTCTTCTTCTCCTTCTCCTCCTTCTCCTTCTCTTTTTTTTCTTTTTCATCTCTAACTGGGTCATTTCTAATGCCCTATCCTCCAGGTAACTGATTCTTCTGCATGGTAAGGCTGCTCTTTGAACTCTTTATTGCATTCTTTAGTTAGGTTATTATATTTTTTTAACTATAAAATTACTGTTTGGTTTTAATTGATGCGTGCTAATTTCTTGCCAAGCCTCTTATTTTATGCATGCATTGTTTTCCTAATTTTGTTTCAGATGACTGTGTATTCTTGGAGTTCACTAAACTTCTTTATGATTATTCTTAAGCCTTCTTTTGACAGTTCATAGATCTCCATTTCTCTATAATTTATTACTACAGCTGTATTAGTGTCTTTTGATGGAGTCTTACTTACCCATTTGTTTGTGACCCTTGATTTGTTACATTGGTATCTGTACATTTGAGCAATTAGATTCCTCCTCCATACTTTACAGGTTTTCTTTGGTAGAGACACATCTTTACCAATCAGTTCAGTTTGGCTTTCTGGGAATGGCTGCTGGTAATGTCTTTGGGCAGGTGGAGTCTGCCATCATGCCTATTTTGGAGTGACACAACTGTTTGAGCTCTGAGCTCAAGGCTGTGGGAGGCATGGCACTGGCTGAGGATAGTTGAATATTACTGCTGGCTTGGTCCCTACCCAAATGAGGCTGGAAGATAGACTCCACAGTAGCCTAGATTCTCTAGCCAGGCTTATTATTGGTTGGGTCTGGGTACTACATTTAGTAGAAGATGGAGTTATGAATAAGCTTCCTGTTCTGTCAAGGCAGCAGGGAAAGACTCTGTACAGGTCACTCTTTGGTGACCCAAATCTGGCAAGAGTGTGTGTTCAACTCGCTGGTTAGGTGATTCTAGTGGTTTAGCTCTGCAGATGTAGAAAGCAATAGGCTTTTTATTCTCTTTAAGTGCCACTTTGAGCAGGGCTGTTAGGTTCCCGGGGCAGGGAGGCTAGAGTCTGTATTCAGCAATGAGTGAACTATGACATAGTTTCCCTGCCCAGGAGCAGCAGGACAGACAACTCTAAAGCTGGAAAAGTTCTTCATTGTCTTAACCCGAGCTGACTTGTGCCCCAAGTGACTAAACAGATCCACTGGCCTTGCTCCGCAAACTGTCAGCTCTGTCTGCCCTTCTCCTGGCTTGAGTGCGACCAGGCACACAACTTCTAGATATTCTTGCCATCCTTTCTGGACAGATGGCACCAAGACCTACCGCGGGTGGGGCCATATGTCAGTGTCTTACCTGGGAAGGAAGTGGAAGGGTTGCTCCAGGCAGCTATCAGTTTCCCAAATAGGATTTCCTCCTGCGGGAGGCCAAGAACAACCTTCAGCTTCGGCTATGAATTAAACTTCCTGTATATAAGTAGCTGGGGAACTTTCCATGCACAGTACTGATTTTGCTCTGGGGGCGATCAGGTCTGCCTGGGTACCTGTTGGCTCAAGTGCTGCCGAGCCAAATAACCATTCCGACCAGGCTCCTGATCAGATGCGGTTGGGAGATACTCTCCACACCTCTTTGCTGGGGGATGAGCAGACTGGGCTCTAGGGCGGGCAAAACTCCTGCTTTTGAGGCAGATCTGCATCTTGTTAGCTTCTCCAGTCAGAGTGTACCATCAACTTGGCTTTGCAGATGGGCAAACAGGTATGAATTTGGTCTAGCGAATTGTGTTGGTTGGTCATTTCAAGCCTCTCTCTCTTCTCCGTTGCAGGCAGAGGCCCAGGGGTCCACAGATTACCCTGCAATACTCGTGGGACAATATCAGATTAGAGGATCCCACAGAGCGACCACAGTTTAGGAAGGTACCGGTTGTCTCCCTGGGTTCTCTTTTCCCTCCAGAGGCACCATAGGGTCAGGGTAGAGGAATGTCTCCATATTACTTCTACATAGAACATAGTCTTGAATGGATAATTAATTCCTGACAGTTCGCTGCCTTATTCCTCATTCACAGGGATGGCCCTTGCTGATGACTACTTGGGTACATTGGTCCCATGGTTCAGGGCCTCTACATTCACGTGTTAAGAGCCAAATTTTATTTATTTATGTATGCTATCAACTGGTCATTTTTAAATAATATATCTGGATCAAAAAGTTACTGTTCTTGCCCTCATACAAAGGCCCTCAAATTTCATTTCTTTGTAAATTCTTCATACTATATACCACACCTCGTTTATAAAACTTTATTCTTTTTTTTTAATTTTTTAAAGTTTATTTATTTTTGAGAGACATAGAGACAGAGTGTGAGCAGAGGAGAGGCAGAGAGAGAGGGAGACACAGAATCAGAAGCAGGCTCCAGGCTCTGAGCCGTCAGCACAGAGCCCGACGCAGGGCTCGAACCCACAGAACGCGAGATCATGACCTGAGTCAAAGTTGACCGCTCAACCAACTGAGCCACCCAGGCGCCCCTATAAAACTTTATTCTTATGCAAAAATAACGACCAGCCAAAGTAGACTCTCAAATCCATTCACACCTCAATCGTATGTATTCATACAGTATAAAAAGTAGGACTGAGGGCATTAAATCCATCATTCCTTCTCCATACTTGAATCCACCCCAAAGGTACATTACAGCATGGAGTAAGGTAATGTGTTCCATCTGCTTGTGATTGCTATTTTAGGCCTTCTGACTGAACTTCACCTTCTCGGAGTGAGAATCCACCAGATCTAGGGTTAGAGAGCGTCTCATTTGTGCTGACCGGTATTGTTTGTCTTAGAAAGTCTCCATCGGTGGAGCTGCTTGCTCACGGTTGCACAGAGGTTGACCAGGACACAACACCACATTTGTATCACAAAAACGCAAATTACTAGAATTTTGGGGCACTGACAATGAATAATTTCAAGTTCAAGAAAGATACATTTGGAGGATGGTCTGATTTTCTGCTCTAATAGTGTCCTTTAGACACTGATATAGGAACAAGAGTGACTTCCTGTAGACCACCCCATGCATTGACTGTACTGAACAGATAGCCCCTACAGACACGAAAGAGGGACTATCATATGTAGCCTAAGCATCAGAAGAAAGCAGGTAATAAGAAAAAAGAAAGCAGAGCTTTCTACAAAGAGGATAAAGGACAAGCGACTAGGGAACTCTCAGAAAGAGCTGGGGGCCCGTCAGAGGAGGCTAAGTCCTGGTGAGGCATAGACTAATTTTACATTTATACTCAATGGCACTTTTGTATTTTCATCTAAAACAGAATGCATTTTTGCTTCAATTTTCCAGGAGGATAAGCCAGCTGCACCTGGATTATAATTAATTATGGTGTTTCTTCCACAAATAAGGAGGCTGGGATAATCATTGCTTCACTTTAAATGATGTTTTCTAATTATTTTACTTTTAAAATATAGGAATTTCCTAATTTCACTTCTTCTCATGTTACCAACTTATGTCATTCTTCAATCATGATGTATCTAGAAAATCACAAAACCCGCCTCTCTGTATAACCCACCTAAATAACCAACATTTTCAAATCACATATCCCTTGGAGTATGGTAGAGCTTTCTCTTAAGTTTGTTCCCATAATGTCACACAAAGCCAAATATAAAGTAGGGAGTTTCAGACTCTTGTGTTTCTTAAAAAATATTTACTATTTTCCTCTAGTTTCATCTCATCTCAAATTACAAAGTCTTTATCTACTAGAAGTTGAAAGGAAGTAAAGTGTGAATTCTTGAAAAAACATTAGATACATCAAGTGTTTTTGAGGTAAAAAAGTACATAGATGCACGGCACCTTGGTGGCTTAGTCGGTTGACTGTCCACCTTTGGCTTAGATCTTGATCTCATGGTTCCTGAGTTCAAGTCCCACATCGGGCTCTGTGCTAATGGCTCAGAGCCTAGAAACTGCCTCACACTCTGTGTCTCCCTCTCTTTTCCTCTCCCTTCTCTCTCTCTCAAAACTAAATAAGTATTAAAAAAAAGACGTAGATGCAAGAGCATAGAGCTCAGAAAAATAAGTGAGGAAAAAATAGCAGTGCACTTTGATAATGCTATGGTTTGCAATTTGTACTCTCTCGGAAGATGATTTTGATGATAATTAAGCATCAGGAAATATTCAGGAATATTTTTAGAATTAACACCTGTAAAGAGGAATTACAAATAAAACTGATCTGTGACTCTGCCTTTATTAAGTCCTTGCTAAGTAAGCACTTATAAACAGCAGCTTGAGTTGGAGGAAAGGGACCGTTTCTCATACTTATTTCTCATATAGTTTCATCATCAGATGTGGGTAGTTTCCATTTGAAAGGTGTACCTTGATTTATTTGTGATTATTAAATGCTTCTGAGTCTTCATTGCAAACTATGAAAGCAATAAAGTGTTTATCTTCTTGGCCTCATATCCATGTCACACTGGTGCACAATAGTCATTCAACAGATTTATGGAAAACAATAAATATGGAACTTTTTTCACAGGTAAGTAATGATGGGTTTGGTTTGAATGTGTTGGACACTATGGGGACAATATCATAAGGATCAATAGTATACAGCTTAAACTGCCTGCTATAGGGTTAGTCTAAACAAACATAAAGTATTTTAACAACTAACTGTAAAGTAGAAAAAGCACTGGGCAAAATTCAGCATTTTAAAAAAGCTCCCAAGAGTTCGCTGTTTTACAGCCATTACAAAAGTTTGTGATCCTTATGTCATTGCTAATTAGAAAATATCTTTTATGTATGTTATGTAATATGGTGATTATATTCGGACAAGTGTTCACAGAATTTTTCTCCTAATTTCTTACTAGAGACAACAAAGAGAGGCAAAAATAGCTCCTTATAGCAAATGCCACCATCAAGAAGTTTAATTGAAAATTAAAAAAAAATTGATGTTAAAAGATATTCTTAATTATTGAATAGTCTTATCTTTGTTGAAAATTATTACTATAAAATGTAGATCTTTTTACAGTGAGAATTTACGCGAATGTTTAGCCTGCCTGTGTAAGCATTTCCTTATAATTTTCTACTTCTGATGTGATTTTTTTCTCTTTTTCTTTCCTAGTGTGTTTTAATAATATTTTAAAAGGTTCCCATGACTGTAATTTTAGTCTCAGAAGCCAGAGAGTGAGGAAGTAAGGAAGGAATAAAACAATTCCTAAAGGAATAATAGATAAATATTTAAAAGTTTTGACTTGTAAAAAAATAAAATCAACCAAAAAAGTCCAAGAACCTCAGTGAAATCTGAGTAGGAAAAAGGGGAATACAAAAGCCACACCATAGCCAAACTTCTGTGCATCAAGTAGGCAGAAAAAATCTTAATATCCATCACAGAAAACAAGTATACATTGCATTGAAAGGAACACTGGTATGAATAGAATTTGTGTGCGTACTATTCAGAAACAGTGGGGGCCAGAAAAGACAATGTCGTGAAACGTTTAAATGGAGAGGGAAAAAAAAAGGGCATTCTAGAATTCTTTATCCCGTCTTTAAAAAATGGAAAGCAAAATAGGCATTTTAGATAAAGCCAAACTGACAGAATTCATTGGCGGTATTAAAATCTATACCAAAATAAATTTTTCTGACAGAAAAAAGAAGGACATCTGATAAGATTCAGCTCTGAAGAAATGAAGACAACATGAAATGGAAAACATGCTCTAAATATAACAGTTTTTTTAATATTCAACTTAAAAAAATCACAACCAAGGGTTTAAAGCAAAAAATTATAACACTATGCTATGCATAACACATGCAAACACAAAGTACATGATAGTAACACAAAAATGGTAGAAAAAAGGAAATACACTCTTGTAAGTTTCTTGTTTTTTTTTTTATGTTTATTTATTTTTGAGACATAGAGACAGAGCATGAGCAGGAGGAGGGCAGAGAGAGAGGGAGACACAGAATCCGAAGCAGGCTCCAGGCTCTGAGCTGTCAACACAGAGCCCCACACAGGGCTCAAACTCACAGACCTCGAGATCATGACCTGAGCTGAAGTCGGCCACTTAACAGGCTGAGCCACTCAGGCACCCCAAGTTTCTTATGTTTTATGTGAAGAGGTCCAATATTAGGTCTAAGTCAACCATGATATGCTCAATGAATTCAATTAAACTGTTCTAATATTTAGAGCAACGTTTGAAAGTCAAACAAGGTATCAGGAATTAATATAACTGGAATACTAAAAATAATTAACAATGAAGATAAATAATTCCTATTGCTGTCATAAAAAGTTACTACAGATTTAAGTGGCTTCCAATAACACAAATGTATGCTTCTGCAGGTCAGTAGTCCAAATAAGTTTTCAGGAGCTTTTAAAATCACAGCCCTGGGGGCGCCTGGGTGGCACAGTCTGGAAAGTATCCAACTTTGGCCCAAGTCATGATCTCAAGATTCGTGGGTTGAAGCCTGGCGTCGGGCACTGTGCTGATGGTTAGGAGCCTGGAGCCTGCTTCAGATTCTGTGTTTCCCTCTCTCTCTGCCCCTCCCCCACTTGCATCTGTCTCTCTCTCTCTCAAAAATAAACAAACATTAAAAAGAGTAAAAAAAAAAAAAAGGTAAAAAATAAAATCACAGTATTGGTAGATCGGTTCCTTCTGGATTTTCCAGGGAAGATTCCATTTCTCACAGTTTCCAGCTTCTAGTGGCTGCAACATCCCTTGGATCCTGGTCACATCTCTCCTATCTGCTTTTGTCATCTGTAGCTTTTTCCTTCTGATTCTTCCTGCAACCACTTTATAAAACCCCAGTGATTACATCATGTTTATCTTAATGATCTGTAATAATTTTTTCCATACCATATCTTTAACTCATTCACATCTGCAAAATTCCCTTTGCCATATAAGGCAATATTTACAGGTTCTGGGGATTAGGAAGTAAACATATTTGGGGATTATTTAACAGACCACAACAAGAAAGGAGAAAATGAGGGGAAAATGGGATAAATAGATTACAAGTAGAGTGGTATACTTAAACTCAACTACGTCAAAGATTGCATTAAATTTAAATGGACTGAAGAATGCATTATAAGACAAAGATTACCAGAATGGACAAAAAATAAAGGACCCAACTCTAAGCTACATTTCAAAAATAAACTTTAAATACAGATACAGATAACAATTAAAGTAAAAAGTTAGAAACATGATATATCATGCCAATTAAAAGAATAGGAACCTGGAATGATTATATTAATATGGGAAAAAGCAGACTTTAAGATCAGAAAGTCATAGTGATAAAGAGGGACGTTTCAGAATAATAAGCAAATAAATTCATCTGGGCAATAAGGTTATCATACACCTAATAAAAGAGTTTTTAAATGATGCAAAACCTTCCTAAATGGCTAAGTAGAAAAATCTTCAAGCATAATGTTCCTCCCTCCATAGCTGATAAGACAAAGAGACAAGATTCAGTATGGATACAGAATATCTAAATAAGACAATCAATGAATCAAACCAAACTCATATGCACCCAATAACTATAGAATACATACATTGATCAAGTGTATATGAAACATTCACGAAGATGACAATAACCTGACTCATAAAAAGCAAGTCTCAGTAATTTCAAAGGGTCAAAATACTCTAATATCTCTGTATAAATTGAATTAAAATAGAAATAAATGAGAATATCTAGAAAGTCCTTAAATAGTTGAGAATTGCCATATGATAATTAACTCATGAGTCACGGTAAAAAATCACAGTGAAAATTTTTTAAAAATCAAAATGAATTATGAATGTTAAAGCATGGCTAAAAGCAAAATGTCTACACTGAGAGCCGGTATTATAAAAGGAGAAAATATTAAAATTGATGTTTTCACTTTATGAAATGAAAGAAGAGCAAATTAAAGCCAAATCATATAAACCAAGAAAACTATAAAAAATGTAACTTAAAAATATTGTGTTGAAAAAAGAAGCTTGACATAAAAAGTTGCATAGTATATTTGCTTAATTCTTCTATTTATTTGAATTTCAAGAATAGGTAGAAATTGCTTATAGTAATAGAAATAAAACAAAAATAACAATGCCATCTATATAGTCATCCAAACAAAATCCTTGTGGTTTTTATTCTCTTTCTCCCTCAGACTTACTGTAAATGAATCAATGAGTCTCCTTGTTTTTATCTTTTCAAACTCTGTTTTTTAAACAGAAATCATTTTGTTTAATTTTTTAATGTTTATTTATTTATTTTGAAAAAGAGAGAAAGAGCAGAGGTGCGGGAGAGAGAGAGTGAGAGAGAATCCTAAGCAGGCTCCAGCTGTCAGAGCAGAGCCCAACATGGGGCTCAATCCCACAGACTGTGAGATCATGACCTGAGCCAAGATTAAGTGTCAGGTGCTAACCGACTGAGCTACCCCAGGCATCCCTTATATCTTTTTTTTTTCTTTTTAATCATTTCCTCTTCTGATAGATTAGTCTAAGCTCCGGTTACCTCTTGTCATGGTGATCACAGAAGTTTAGATTCATTGTTTTTTCACTCATCAAATATTGAGTAAATTTCAACTGCATGGCAAGTCCTGTGATACTCACCAGGAAAAAAAAGAATTAGCAAATAGCTATGATCTCTGTTCTCATAAAGTTTATGGCCAAATTGCGAAAGGAAATATTATTCAAATACTCACACAATAAGCACCAAAAAGCAGATACATATTAGTGTATGAATAAAGATAATGTGGCAACAAGTATGTAGAAGGGTATGTACACTGACCCAGGATGTTGAAAATGATGCCTAAAAGAGGGACCCTTCAGTTAATTATGAAAGTTGAGTAGAAGGTATTTAGTTAAAAATGATGAGGCACCTTCCAAGTAGAGGAAAGAGTATTTTTTTTTCTGAAGCGAGAGGAAGCATGGTGTTTTTAAGGAATTATGGAAAAGAGAAGAGGCGAACAGGAAGTGGAGACATAGAGTGGAAGAAGGTCAGACCCGAGTAGAGGTGGGGCAAGGAGAACACGCGGGTCCTTTTCATCTTTAAACCAGGATGATCTCAGCAGAGGAGAGACGCCGTGTACTTTTAAACTAAATCTGGGTTTTCAGATGAACGGGACTAGGTTTAGGGAGAAAAGAGGGCCAACTCACATATGCATAAGAATAAATAGCAAGTAACAGCTCAGATGTGGGTGAAATAGACACCAGTAAAATACGAATGTTATCTGCGTGCTTCTGACTGGCTGAACTAGAAAGACGCCCCAAGCTTTCCTACAAAGAAATAGCCAAGAGCAGAAAAAGAAAGTCTTTTAATTCCACAATATATATGCTTCAAGAACATAGGAAAGGAAACGGGTTCTAACTCAATAAATGACACAATCTTCTAAAGGCAAATAAAATTAAAGAAAAGAATATATAAATCTCCATCTTTCATGGTCACGTTAAAAAAATGTAATGTTTATTTATTTTAGAGAAAGAGGGAGAGAGAGAGCGTGAGCAGGGGAGGGACAGAGAGAGAGGGACACACAATCTGAAGCGGGCTCCAGGTGCTGAGCCGTCAGCACAACATGATCGTGGATGTAGAACAACTTGAAAAATTAACCAAAAAAAAATCTACATCTATATTTATCACTCTGTCTATCTGTACATTTAGCTAGCTGACGGGCTATCATTTAGCTATTTATCTAGTGATAAAAAATGTTCATAGATTGAAATGTTTAATATTGTCATTGTCGATATGCAAATTCTTATCGAACTAACTATAGATTCAGCGCAACACCAAACAAAACTCCGGCAGGCTTTTTCGGTAGAAATTGATGAGTTCATCTTGGAGTTGATATGAAAATGCAAATGACATAGATAATGAAAACAATTTCAGGAAAAAAAAAAAGTGTTGGTAGGTTCACATGACCTGGTTTCAAGGTGGACTAGAAAGTCATAAGTAGTGTTGACCAAAAGATGGACATGTAAACCAATGAAATAAAGCAGAAAGTCAAGACATTGACCCACGTATATGTGATTAATTAAAATCCAAACAATATGACAAGTTAATTCAATTAGAAAATAATAGGATTTTCATCAAATAGTGATGGAAGAACTGGATCTTTGTGTAAAAATAAATGAATCTCAACCATTACCTGACACCATATCTAAAACATAATTAAAAATAAATCACAGGCCTAGACAAGAGCTAAAACCATAAGCATTCCAGAAGAAAACATAGGTGGATATTCATGGAACCTTGAGGTATACAAATATTTCTTAGACAAGAAACAGGATAAAGTAGACTTTATTAACATTAAAAATTTCTGCTTTTCAAAAGACATCCCTAGAATAACTGAAAGAAAAGACACAATTTTTTTAAGTTTATTTAGTTTTGAGAGAGACAGGGAGAGAGAGGCAGAGCATGGGAGAGGGGAAGAAAGAGAGGGAGAGAGAATCCCAAACAGGTTCTGTGATGTTAGTGTACAGGACAAGACGGGGCTCTATCCCATGAACAGCGAGATCGTAGCCTGAGCTCAAACCAAATGTCGGACACTTAACCAGCTGAGTCACCCAGGTGCCCCCAAAGACACAGTCTTAAAGAAAGTTTTGGCAATGCACATTTTATGCAAATAATTTATACTGCTCATATATTAAAAAAAATCACAGCTCACTAAAAAGGAGGAAATTAACTCACCTTAAAAAAGCAGGAGATTTAAACTGACGCTTCACAAAAGATGATACAAGAATTGCTGATAACCACCTGAAAACATCTTAGATATCTGTAGTCATCAGAAAAATGTAAATTAAACCCACATCGAGATACACACTCTCCATGAGAGCTATAATTGAAGAGATTAAAAAACTCTCCTATATTGCTCTCTTGAGCATAACATGGGACCATCATTTTGAACAAACTGTTCTTCAGTTTCTTGCAAAATAAAGTTGCACTTACAATTAGGTCCTGCAATTCCATGCTATATTTATTTATCTTGAGAGAGAGAGAGAGAGAGAGAGAGAGAGAGAGAGAGAGAGACCATGAGTAAGGGAGGGGCAGAGAGAGATACAGAATCCCAAGCAGGCTCTGCACTGCCAGCACAGAACCCTAGGTGGGGCTCGAACTCACAAACCATGAGATCATGATCTGCGCTGAAGTCAGATGCTTAACTGACTAAACCAGGTGCCCACTCAGGTGCCCCCATGCTGTGTGTTTATTAAAGAAAACTGAAATCACGTCCATGCAAGGATTCTACATGAATGTTCATGACGCCTTTATTCTTAATATCCCCAAACTGGCAACAGCCCTAGAGCCCGTCAACACTTGGCTGGGTAAATAAATGGTGTTGATGCACATATAATGAAATACTGCTCCACAGTATACACAATGCATTACTTATTCACTTAACAACATGGAGAAACCTTTAAAAAATTATGTTCACAGAAATGACAAAAGATAATGCAGAAGAGTGATTGCGTGCAACCGAGGGTTGAGAGGTAGATAGAGTTACAAAGTGGAATAAGGGTACTTTTTGTGCTGACAGACATGTTCTAATTATTGAGTGGGATGGTATATACATGGTTATAGGCATTGCATTCATCAATACCATTTAATTAAATGTGTGCTTTCTACTGTACAAATTATTTCTAAAGTGTATTTTAAAAATGAGAAGGAAAAGTTGAAAATAACAAAGCATAATAACTGGAGAGGAAGAAATGATTAGAGGGGAATTAGGAGTCTGGAATTTTTAAGCATCAGTTTCAAGAAGTAATTATGTTTTTACGATGCCGATTGTATATAGAATTACTCCCTGAAAATTTATGTGTTTTGAGAAAACCGAGAGAAAAACTACCATAAAATGCTATCATAAAAAAATAAAGCCACGGTTAGCTTTCATTCACATAGAATAATATGGATCAAAGGAAAATTGTAATGACAACACTAGAATACTTTTTGAAAGTTCTGTGGATTAAATAATCTTACCCGCTCATTATTTTCTGTAGTTTGCCAAGATGGAGCTAGCCACAGAGCATACGGGATTAGTTTAAAGAAACTAATGCAGATAAGTAAATAAATAAGCAAGTAAACAAGTTGGCTATTGGAGAGGATTTGTCAGCAATTTATTGTTAGGTTTGGGATTTTAGCTCTTCTGATGCCTAATAACATCTGGTTTGATTTCACAATACCCTAGTGACAAAGTTGACTACCATTTCATGTGTTTATTGGTGATATATGTATCCCTTTGGTGAGATGTCTCTTCAATACTTACTCCATGTCTAAATTTCTTTGTTTCTTATTGTTGACTTTGAAAAGTTGTTTATATATTTTAGATTTAAATCCTTTATCACACATATGTATTTTGCAAATACTTTCTCTCAGTCTGTGACATATCTTTTCATTCTCTGACCAGTCTCTTTTGTGTTGTGGAAGTTTTTGAGTTTCATAAAGACCAACTTTAAAAAGTCCATCTCTTATGATTAGCACTTCTAGTGATTTACGTAAAATTCATTACCAAACACAAAGTCTGACACGTTTTCTATGTTTTATTTAGAAGTTGAATATTTTTTTGCATTTTTTATTTGCTCCAATGACACAATGATAGTTAATTTTTCTGAGTGTCCAATTGTCCCTTTGCTGAAAACGTTATTCTTTTTCTAGAGTCTGCATATTTGTCACAAATCTTTTGACTCAATTTGTGTGGTTCTATTTCTAGGCTCTGTATTTTGTTCCAAAACTCTATGTATCTGTTTTTACACTAAGACTGTTCTGTGTTTAGTGCTGTAGCTTTATAGCAAGTATTAAAGTAAAGAAGAAATCTATAACTGTTGTTTTTCACTATGGAGTGGCTAATCCAGGACATTTGCTCTCCCATTATATTTTAGAATTAGTTTGTAAATATGCACATAATAATTATCCACAAACAGCTTCTGTTTTACACTTTGTCGAATCTATAGATTAAAGAAATGCCATCTTAATAAATCTGTGATTATATATCACGTCCCCACGTATTTAGATCTGATGTCATCATCAGAATTTTGTCATTTTCTGCATCTAGATGCCATAAACAAAATATTTTATATTTATATTCAAGTATATCCTTTTTAATTTAGTGATAGTGTGAATGATGGTGCATTTTCATTTCAAATTTCAATTGTTCATTGTTGGTTCATGTATGAAAGCAATGTGTGTGTGTGTGTGTGCGCACTAATCTTGTACCATTTAACTTTGCTGAAATTGTTTATTCGTTTCAGGGGTTTGGGGTTGATTCTTTGGGATTTACTACACGTTCATGACATCCGCAAAGAAAGATGATTTAGTTTTTCCTTCTTAATATGTATAGTTTTCATTTCCTTTTCTTTCTTGATGAACTAGCTATGACTTCCAATATGGTATTTAATAGACACTGAAAGGGGCATGCTTACCTTGTTCCAAACCCAAGGGGAAAATCGTCCAGTTTCTTGCCATTTGCTGTGTTCGCTGCAGGATTTTCACAAATGTTCTTTTTCAAGTTGAAAGAATTCCTTCTCTATTTCTAATTGACTGAGAGGTTTTAGCACGAATTGGAGTCGCATTCTGACAAGTGCTTTTTCTGCATTTATTTACATCATAATATGATTTTTCTTCTTTAGCCTGTTGATATGGTGAAATGCTTGAGCAATATGGGAATGTTGAATCAGTCATAAATACCTGGAATAAATACAACTTGAACATGTTGTATAATTCTTTTTGTTACATATTGTTCCATTTGCTAATATTTTGCTGAGTATTTTGCATTTATATTCCTGCGACATACTGATTTATGTTTCTTTTTTTCTTTTTCTAACATCACTGCTGGTTGCGGCTATTAGTTACTCATGTCATAGAATGAGTTAGGAAGTTTTCCTTCCTTTTCTATTTTCTGAGGGAAAATGTAGAAAAATGGTATCATTTCTTCCTTAAATGTTCGGTAGAATTCATCAGTGAACTTATCTGGGCCTGGTGCTTTCTGTTTTGGAAGTTATTAGGGATTCATTATATTCAATAGACAGGGACCTATTTAGATAATCTATTTCTTTTTGTGAGTTTCCTATAGTGTTAGAATTTCTGTAAAAAAGTCACACTCAATAAGGTGAGCTGGAAAGTATTTCCACGGCTTCTATTTTTGGGAAATATTGTGTGAAATCTTAAAGTTATGTTTTCTTTAAACATTTTAAACATTTGATAAAATTCTCCAAAGACCCATCCAGTGGCTTAGGATTTTCTTTTGGGGTATTTTCGAATCTAATACAATCCCTTTATTTGCTGTAGGTCTGTTCTGATTTCCTACTTCCTCCCGAATCAGTTTTAGTGGTTTGTGCCTATCTGAGAATTTGCACATTTGAGCTCGGTTATTCAGTTTGTTGGCATACAAATACACATAGTATTCTCCTATATTTTTTCTTCTAATTTCTGTAAGATTAATAGTAATATCTTCTCTTTTCTTCTTGATTTTAATAATGTTAATCAGGCTAGCTACAATACATGAGTTTTGTTAATGATTTAAAAAATAGATTTTTAGCTTCGCTGATTTTTTTCTTTTGTTTGTCTACAGTTTACGTAACTTACAGTTTACGGCGTATTGTTTCCTTTCCTTTTAGTTGATTCTGAATTAATTTGATCGTCTTTTCCTAGTTTCTTGTGTTCAAAGTTTTTTATTTGAAATCATTTTTTATTTTTAAGGTAGACATTTGTAAGTTTTTCTCTCAGATCTTCTCCTAAATTTTGATATGTTGTGCTTTGTTTTCAGTTATATCAAAATGTTTCCAATATCCTCTTACGATTTTCAGCTTAATTCACGGGATATTTAGGAATGTGTGTGTTAATCTCCACATATTTATGAATTTCCCATTTTTTTTGTTACTGATTTTTTTTATCTCATTCCATGGTGGCAAGAGACATACTTTACATACTTTCAGTCCTTTGCAATTTATGGAAACCTATTTTATGACCTAACATATAATTTGTTCAGTAATGTTCTGTGGGTGCTTTTGAAGAATTTATATCCTGCTGTTTTTTTAATGAATGTTTTCTGCCTATCTCTTAGTTCTGGTTGGTTTTGTGTTGTTTTTTGTTCAAATCTTATATTACCTTATTGATAATTTTGCCTAGTTTTTCTACCCATTATGGAATGTTCACTATTGATGTATCCTAGTATTATTGTTTTATTATTATTATTTCTACCTTAAACTTTGACAGTTTTTGCTTCATATATTTTAAGGTTCTGTCCTTAGGTACCTTTTGTTTACACTTGCTATTTTTTCTTGATATATTAATTGCTATCATGAAATGTTCCTCTTTCTTGCTAACAATATCTGTCTTAAACTTTATTTTGTCCAATATTAGCAGAGACATGTGGCCACTTTTATTTACTGTTAGGTTGGTATACATTTCTACATTTTTACTTTTTATTGTTTATATTCTTTTTAATTTTAGAGAAGGAGAATACGAGCAGGAGTTAGGTGCAGAGGGAGAGAAAGTGAGAATCTTAAGCAGGCTCCACACTCAGCATGGAGCCTGACATGGGGTTCAATCTTACAACTGTGTGATGATGACCGGAGATGAAATCAAGAGTCAGACGCTTTCTCCATTTTTAAAATTTCAAACTCTTTATTTCTTTGGATTTAAAGTGAGTTTCCTTTAAACAGCATATAGTTGTATCATATTGTTTAATCCATTCTGATAATCTTTTGGTTGAAGTGTTTAATCCATATATGTGTTTTTATTGTTATAACATACATACAATGTAAAATTTACCATTTTATTTATTTTAAAGTATACATCCCCAGGGCGTATAGCCATTTAGTTCCAAAACACGGTCAGCATCAAAATATCAGGGATTTTCTTTCATTAGTTTTATTTATTTATGTTATAATTTTTTTATTTTTTATAATTTAGTATCATTATCCGTACTCTATTTAGAGATATTTCATTTTCAAACTTTCCTTTAGATCTCCAGGCATGGTTTCCTTTAGTTCTGAACATATTTATTTTAATATATGATTAATGTATGATCAAAAGCCTTTGTTTAGAATTATGTTCTCCAGGCTTCCTCGGGAACTGTTTTTATTACCTGTTTTCTCCCTTTTCATGGGTCATCATTTTCCTGCTTCTTCACACGTTCTCATAATTTTGTTTTTCATATGTTGAAAACTGGATAGTAAAACAATGAAATATGGCCATTCTGGAAATAGCCCCCCCCCCCCCCACACACACACACACTCTCAGTGCCGCAAAGTTCATCATTGTTGCTGTTCTTTCTCTTGATGCTCCTGCTTCCGGATTTTGTGTTGTTGCTGTTGTTTTACAAAGAAGTTCCTGATCTAACTCTGTAAATTTGTATTCTTTTTTCTATACCTCCACTACAATCTCTTCTTGCTTAGCATACTTGTCAGATAATGATTAGATAGAGTTTCCTACATGCCTGAAACCACTAAGTCTCCTGGTCTGTGCCAAGGGGCTGTGCATATTCGGGGCACATCTTCAATGCTTCTGCAGGCATTTCTAAGTCTACCTGAACTTTTACTTCCTGTTTACACTGAGCCCCAAGATCAGTCAGATGCAAGCCCTTAGGTCTCCCCCAGGTCTTTCTTGCTTATGCATACAGCCCTATACATGTTAAAGGTCTTCTATAATCAAAGTAATATTTCAGAGCTTTTCAAAACCTCTTATGAACTTTCAATTAAATACCCTAGTTTTAGCTTTTACTTTATTTTTGGATCAGCATCTTGTTTACCCTAAATACTATCACCTCCTGGGGCATCTATCATGTTGGACAACTGTACCTGAGTTTTTGAGTTTTTTTTACCCCAAGCAAAGATCATTCACTTTGAAAAAGCTCTGGATCAAGGTGAATAAAAGCAATCCTTAAAGCAAGAGTTTCTAGGCAGCTGACAGGTGAAACGGTAAAAATTATCTGCAAATGGATTTTTCAGTGTCTCCAAACCCATTCCAGCCCTCCAATGGTTGCTAAATGGCTGGTACTCTTTGCTGCTATGATTGATTCTCATGGTTACCACCCAACTGGGAAAGACGGGAGGAAATAAGGCAAATTAACATCACAAAATTCACTTTTCTTACCAAGAGTGCCATTTTTTCTTGAATATATGCTTATAAGATTGAGAAACACCTTTGGTCGATTTTGAGAGTTTTAAATTTTTTATTTTGACAGTGTTTGTGAGTGTTTTCATTGCTTTTATGGAGGAACGGATTTTTAAAGGTCCTTATTCTGTCTCTCTAGAAATAGCTTCTGCTAGGATATTTTTTGTAGTTCCCTTGCTTAAGGTAACTGCGTGCTCTATTTCTTAAATACATTACAAAACATTTTGTCTGATATCAAATTGGTAGAGAATGATTTGACCCATTCCATTCCATTATTTTATGCTATATACAGTGCAGTTTATTTTTTGCTTTGTTGACATTCCCTTTATTTAACTTATTTCCAGGGATGATATATATTTTATTTTTAATGCCTTTGAGAGTAATTGTTTTTTCATTAAGGTCATCTGTTCTGCTTCAGGTCCCTTTTTTTTCCTTTTCAAAGAGAATATTGTATATATATTCTATATTACGCATTGTTTTCTTAAATATTTAGTTCTAATAATGAAATAGTATTTATAGATTCTCTTACTTTAGGTTAACCACTTTAAGATTTTCCTTTATTATCCTCTAGCCAGTTAGTATTGTTGTCTCTGCGTCTATCTATACTTCAGTTATTTTTGTACTCACTCATAGAAAAAGATGCTCAGATAAGACTAAAATTATTGGCTGACAATTTAATTCACTTTTTTGATCTCGGCTGACAACTCATAGTCTAACGTATAACTGATTTTGTGTTTAGCATTGTCAATTTAAAATGTTATGAAATGTAGTAGAAATAATACCTGTCATCAGTCACTGAGTCCTGACTATACACACTCTAGGCATGATTTATATACATCAGTCTTTAACATGTTTAGTAGAAGTAAGGCTCATCCCAGAGGAGATGAGAAAATGAAGGCTGACAAGAGATTACAAACTTTCGTGAGGTAGCATGGAGAGAAAGAGTGGAAGTTAGGGTTTACCCCTCATCTTTTCTGACTTGAAAGGGTATGTGTTACTTGGTACCCCTTCCTGCCCTTCCAGGGATTAGTGACTTGTACTTTCCAAGAAGAAAAGCTTGTAGCATGGAAGAATATTGATTTTTGCTCTTTTGTTTTAGTGTACTTAAATATATACTTATGTGATTGCATGACACATGTAAAGACATTTCAAGAAGGATAGGGAAAGTTCTAGTTCAATTGCACATCGACGTTGAACCATAGGAGTGAGGTGGTGAGCAATGGAATGACTAAAACAAAATGTAATTTTAGTTAGGTCAGAAAAATCGTTTCCTCCTGAACACGTATCCGTGAAAGCCAGTGTTCACATTATCCAGAATGACCACATTTTCAAGAAGCTTGCAAGTTCATTTTTTTCCTTTTCTTTTTATCCAAAGGACCATATTACTGGATGGAATTTATAAAGAAATCAGCAGGCATCAGTGGGGATTTTGCTGATTAATTTTAGATAAGCTGCAATAACATTACTGGCTAATTGAGGGTTAGACTCCACATGAAGCATTTTAAAGATTCTTAGCCCTGTCGGTGTCTTACAAATCCCAGGAGTGATACTGTGCATCTATCTCTGTCTCTTTCTCTATCTGTATTCGACAGTATTATGTAATTCAGATATTACAGGATTCAAAAATTTTTACTAAACCCAAATATAAATATCTCATTTTATATTTCAGATTAGTAAACATATTTCAGATGACTATCTTGGTAGTATATTTAAAAACTTTTCTTAATGTTTTTATTTTATTTTTTTGAGAGACATAGAGACAGAGTGTGAGCAAGGGAAGGGAAGAGAGAGAGGGAGATACAGAATCCGAAGCAGGCTCCAGGCTCTGACCCATCAGCACAGAGCCCGATGCGGGGCTCGAATTCACAGACCGTGAGATCAGGACCTGAGCCGAAGCCGGCTGCTCAACCGACTGAGCCACCCAGGCGCCCCTATATTTAAAGCGTAGTATGAAAACTGCTTTCACCATTAGGTTTTTGAAAATGGCTGCTTTTATTTATTCAAACTGTTTATCACATGTATGATTTGAATCACATTTAGATTATACTACCATAGTTCCTGTGCATACCTGCAGGGAAAAGGAAGAGAAAATCTACTACACTAGGAACTAGCTATGTAATTTACAGCATCCTCTTCAATCTCATCAGTATCATCTATGGTATTCAAATAATAACATTCCAACATTTTATTATGCTGCTTGCATTTAAATCATAATTTATGCTTTGTAAACAGATTTTCAACAATAACCTCATACGCATAGAAAAAGCATACGACAGATGCAATTATGCCCATCTTAAAGACTAAGAAACTAAATCACAGATAATAATACATGCAAATCAGTGTCAATTTTAGTACTAGAACCTAGGTCATACGTTTTCCTTCATGTAATCTTTATATAAAAATATAATATACGTGCACACACATGTATTTGGATATATGATTATTATATACTTAATATAATAAAATATATACTGACCTATACAATTAATATACATTACCATTTGTATTTACTATTGTTTACAAGTAGGTTCTGCTACTTATTTAATTGTTAATAGAATATTTAAATTAACAATGCTACTTAAGAGAGAGAGGATTAGGATATGAGAGCCAAGGCCGGAAGGAGTGAATGCCAGGACAGATGTCAGTATGTTTGCAACAGGGTCTATAATATGTTTTAGAAGACATAGCTTTATAAATTGACTTTGTAATCTACACTAGGAAGAAGGACATTTGATATAATCAGAGATTCAAAGAACCAAGTTAGAATCTTCAAGTAGGTTCTGTTACTTCAAAACAGGTAATTGTCATAAGAACCGCTGAGTCTATACGAGCCTCTGATTTGGGAGAATCTTTCACATCCTGTAGACCTGGTTACATAACACCTATAGGCGAACAATTCTATCACCTATGCCCTGGTAATGAAGACATTTTTGTTTATTTGTCTGAATAATTGGAATGCCTGTCTGTTGGAAAACCAAGACATTTTTGTTTATTTGTTTGAATAATTTTGAATTGTCTTCATGATGTACTATAATTTATTATTTTTGGCTGTTATTCAAGTAAAACCAAATCATATTAGAATACATTTTAAAACTAGCAATCCTTTTGAAACTATGTAATGAATTATAAGTCAACCTATAATACACACACACACACACACACACACTGCACACACAAGACTTATAATTCCAGTCTTGAAGCAAATTCGTTGTAGAGAAAGTGTCGATGGACTACTGTCCACACCATCTGTACTATGAAATGGATACAATGAACGCCATTAAATATTTGGGGCATCCAACTATCCTGGTTCTGAAACCGTTTTCAAAACACATTTTCCTGGTGGTGAATGATTTTATAACCAGTTATTACAGAAAATAACACAAACATAACACTGACTTCACATATATAGATTCTTAAGACACTTTTTGATTACTGTAAATCAATGTCTCTGTCATACTGATGTGAACTCCAGTCTCAGATACACTTTAATGAGTCAGGATAATAGCTTTGTGGACTCTAATAACCTAGCAGGAGCAAGAGGATATGTTCAGACTTTCAAAGCTAATATCCATAGTCTGGCCTCCCCTTCAAGGATCCCCACCAACATCACCATCTCTCTCTCTTGTACAGTTCCAAAGTATTGCTTTTTCCCTTTTTTATTAAAGAAGCAACAACAACAAATTCTTACATGTGATATAATACATTACTTATAACTTAAAGGAGAGAGAATAGGATAAAGGTAAAAGTTCACAGTATAAAACTCTGCATAAAACATGTTTTGTTTCACCAAAATATACAAGTTGGGCCTTATTTTGTACTATATGACTGGTGAGAAATTTTATCAGTGAATTATATCCTATAAAAGTTTGCCATGAATATTTCTTTTAGAGCATGGCTACAGAAAAACCAAAATAAGTAATTATAGAAATAAGCCAGTCCATGCAGCCAATAAAGTAGCAAAACGGGAAGGGCAAAATTGTATAATATCAGAAGACATAAAATAAAAACAAAACTCTGGCATAGGCTTTGAAAGTAAAGTCAGGAGTCTTGTCACTGTTCTTAAGAGCATTGAGGAGTACTAGCACCGTTTTTTAGTAAACAAATTTCTAAAATAATAGACTTGCATTTTTGTATGTTATAATTTAATCTTTGGTTCTGGATCATTGCTTTTTTTTACTTTTTATTTAACAGGAAAAATAAAACTCATGGATAGAAAATAAAATTTATGGTTTTCATTGGTGAAAACCAATCATAGTCTCTCTAGAAAATAGAGGCTAGCGCAGGAGATATCTAGAAGGAAGTTGTAGAAGGCCCCCACTGAAACACAGTAACTGAGATTCTTAGGCGCTGGATATAATGACGACTTAGGATCTGGGAGGAGGCCCATCAAGTGGGTTCTGTCTTGGAGCCATAATCTGTAACTTCTGGAGCTTTCCATGGTAACAAGAGTCTTTAGAGTGTCTTCATGACATAGATTCTAATTTAGGAAGCAAATGATTAATGATCATGGAGAGGTCTCCAAGAGGAATCCCCGACAGTCAGAGGACCCATTGCCAATGGAAGAATATTCTTTTAAATGTGAATTTGTTAATTCACATTAGCAAAATATGTGAATAGGGGATTTCCCCACGTGTGATCACTATGAGATTTTCAGTGACTATGGATCCTGTAAGATCCATATTGATTCAAGTCTCGATATGAGGAGACGAGATTAAAGACAAATAAGGGTTTACTATTTTAGAGGTAATGTGATATGCGTCGCTAAGGGACCGTGTAATTATTATATCAGTTTGCTACTAGTTACTGAATGACTTACAGAGCAGAAGCTTATTTTCTCAGGAGGCTAGAAGCTCACGATAATTCTCTGCTGAGGCCTTTATCCTCAACTTGCAGATGGTCACCCTCATGCTGTGACCTCACACGGCCTTTGCTCTGGGTGGTAACATCACCTGTCTCTCTCTTCTCATAAGGACACTGGCTAGATTGAATTTGGGTCCCTTCCTAACCACCTCATTTTAACCTAATGACCATTATAAAGGCCTTATCTCTAAATAGAGACATTCTAAGGTACCAGGTTTGCAGATTTCAACACAGGAGTTTCATGAGGATAATATTCAGCTCATATCAATGATGTTAGGAAAATAAAAATGGCCAAAAGGCATAAGAGATATTTTTAAAGTTTCGAAAAATTCAATTCACAGTTTCATTAGAATTTGAAGATACCGATAATTTAATAATTAATAATTAATAATGCAATAGCTTAATTAAGCAATTAAATTAAATAATAATTACAAAATAATTCCACGCTGAAAAACGGAAAAGTACTGAAATTAGTTTAGTGAAATGAGCTTGCTCTGATTCTTAAACTACACAATAACACATTAAAACAAAAACAACAGATTCAGCCACCCTTTTTCAAAACTTATCATTTAAAAACAAATAACAAAGCTTAATTGAATCAAGGTTCTTATCAAAATAATAACACATTTTTATTTTGTAGATTCGTCTACTACTATCTTCGCATAACCCTTAAGTAAGTTATTTTTAAAGGCAATAAAAGGTAGAAAAGGCTTTTAGGATTTAGGGCTAAGTGAAAAGTTAATATATGAAAGCCAGTAGTTTTTCTATAACTAGAAAGATTAGGTAGAAAATAAAAGGGAAAAAATATTTTTTTTCACAGAGAGGAAAAATTATTGTAAATAATTTTAACAAGAAACATGAAAGGCTTCTAAATATAAATCTTTTTTTGAGAGACATAAAGAGCATGGATATCATAATTTTGTTTGTTAATTATATCTCAAAGCTAAAATTTATTTATTTATTTTTAATGCTTATTTATTTTTGAGAGATAGAGACAGAGCATGAGTGAGGGCAGGGCAAAGAGAGAGGGAGGGAAACACAGAATCTGAAGCAGGCTCCAGGCTCTGAGCCGTCAGCACAGAGCCCAACACGGGGCTCCAATTCACGAACCATGATATCATGACCTGAGCCGAAGTCGGACGCTTAACTGACTGAGCCAACCAGCCACCCTCAAAGCTAAAATTTAAGAAAAGTAAAATAAAATATGAAAAAAGATCCATTTTCCAAAATTAGCTTATTACTGTTAATAATTTACTTCCAAATTTCATACATATTTTGGGAAAATACGATTATAAATTTTCTTCAAAACAAACCACCAACTCGTGATGACAGCTAGAAAATTGTATAAGAGAGAAATAGTTCGATAGAGACACAGAGAAGGAGAAATTGAGACTTGGAACCATGACAAGACCTTCATTTTAACTACACCTACCGTCTATGCATGTGTTTGTGTGTCTATAAAATTATACTGAGGAATTTTGTTTATAGTAAGAATCTCTTTAGACTCAGCTATTGTTACTATTATCTGCACAGTTATCTTGACTCTCTAAAAAGTCTTTAATTTTAATTGGTTGTTTTGTTTGATAAAGCTTTTCTGATAATACAAGGCTATTTGTCATCTCTCTCTCTCTCTCTCTCTCTCTCTCTGTATATATATATATATGTATATATATATATATATATATATATATATATAATTGCTTTTTCATTTTTCTCTCTGCTCTACCTGTGTACATGAAGGTATACAAACCATCTCTTTGTCGGAGTCTGAATTCAAACAAAAAATTTGAAGGTCTTTGTTTACTAAATTCTCAACCCTTGTTCTCTTTACACTGGCAGTTAAATGTCCCATCTCTTGTTGTTAATGCTCTTTCCTTACAGGGAATAAGAAGGAACGACAGAGTTCTGCAGAGGAGAATATAACTCCCGTCCCTTAATAATGATAACGTTAACCATTTTAATCTTTATGACAATGTGAAGAGGATACTGTTAGTGCCCTAAGTTTAAACAGGACGTTGCTAGACGTTCTGTTTTCACACAATTGTCTACTCTAGAGAAGCAAACATGAATGCTTCTTGTGAATGTTCCCAATGTGACATTTCATGTCATTATATATTTATTGAACATGTACTGTATACCCTATGGCATTAACATTCAATACAATATATTCTGTATTAATTTTATCTGAAAGAATGATACCTTCTCTCTATTGGTGCAAGGAAGTCAGGATATTCTTACTACTACTTCCCCTCCTCCTCCTCCTCCTCCTCCTCCTTCTTCTTCGTCTTCATCTTCTTCCTCTTCTTCCTTTTTCTTTTCCTCCTCCTTCTTCTTCCCTGCGATTCCCTTTAGTAACAGCACTTTGTTTGGGATTCTGACTAGTGGCACAGAAAGGCAAAGGCTGATAGAGCTCAAATGCTATAATTAGAGAAATTAAAAAGACAAAAGAGATTTTTTAATAAATAGTATATGAAATATGAAATGTTCTTTATGTATATTGCTAATTTTCTGACGCAGAAGCTGAGCTAATCTCATCATTTTTCTCCCTCTCTCTATCTAACAGACCTGCTTCTATAAAAATATACTTTTCAACCAGACCAATTGAATACCAGGGTAAGTATGAGCTATGAGTTTGGTAGCAAAAGATGGGTAGAAATGTTGCCCTCTATTACGATATAAAATTTATGTCAACTTCTTATATACAAAGAGGGCTTTGTTCATGTTTCCAAGGAGACTACTTTGTTTTCTGAGTAAAAGTCTCAAAATACAAAGAGTACCTGTATTGTGACCTTGTCATCTATGTTCACTGTATCTTAGCAAAGCTACATGGAATGACAGCAGAGAGCTGGGTGATGATTAGAGCAAACACTCAGGATCCATAGACACAGCAGAATATTGACACACAAAAATATCCATAGACACACAAAAGATATTTAGGAAGGCATTTATACAATTCTGGGTCTGTATAAGTCATCTCTTCAGAAGACTCATCTCTGTGGCCGTCCCTTGTTATATTTACTTAAGTATTTTGCGTTCTACAAATAATTTTCATCATCACAGTTTTCTTTATCCTTTCTTCCTTTCTTTTTTTTTTATTTTAGAAAGATAGTATGAGTGGAGGAGAGCAGCAGAGGAGGAGAGAGAGAATCGTAAGAGAGAGAATCTCTGCTCAGTGTGGAGCCTGATGCAGGGTTCAATCCCATGACCTGAGCCAAAATCAAGAGATGGACACTCAGCTGACTGAGCCACCCAGGCGCCCCTTGAGTTTTCTTTATATTAAAATTTATATTTGGCCAACTTGTTATCTGTTGGCTCCTTTACATAAACTGCCTATATACAGAATTCTATAATTAATACTACAATGTAAATAAATCTGTATTTAATATAGATGCATAAATATAAAATTATAAATTATAGATGTATATTATTTTATATATACAAATATACAATTAATACAATATTTTCTCAGTGAGTTCTTCTGTATTTTTCAATAAGGATTTCAACATGAGAAAATAATAATAATGTTACAATATCTGATTTTTATACCTTACCATTTTTTCAACTTCTTATGTTGGAAGAGTAGCAGAATAAAGTTAATCAGTGTACTAATAGATGGCAGGCATACCTGGATTTTAATGAGAATATATCAAATTTCTATCTAATATATTGTGTATCTAAATGTGTGTAAATTAATCAAATGCCTCTTATGTGCCAAAATTTTATATCATACACTGAGACCCTTAATTTGGATCTTTCTTAGATATTGATATACTAGGGATGCCTGGGTGGCTCAGTCAGTTAAGTGCCTGACTTCGGCTCAGGTCATGATCTCATGGTCTGTGGGTTCGAGCCCCACGTCAGGCTCTGTGCTGACAGCTCAGTTGTCAGGTTTGGATTCTGCATCTCCCTCTCTCTCTGCCTCTCCTCCGCTCACACTCTGCCTCTCTCTCTCTGTCTCAAAAATAAGTAAAATATAAATAAATTAAAAAAAAGAAATCGGAGTATTTTATGGAATTAATGAAGGGTGTTTCTGTTTCATGACTACCATGAATTGTTTTTATTATAAATAGATGAGTCAATCAAGATGGTTCATGATGAATAATTATTTCCTTGAACCTATGTAATTATTTATATTTAGTGTTGAAATATCCTTTTGTTACTATAACAAAATTGATCATGAGATTATTTATCATATTGCTGGAATTTCTCTGCCTCATTTAGAATTTAAACAACATATGGATATGTGAGGCTGTTTAGCTGTCATATATTTGCATATAAGATTGCATTAAATATGTATAATATAAATATAATAGTGTATATATGTGCACATATATCTTAACATAAAACATATTAAAAATGGTGATTGGCCTGAGCAGTAAAATTGTGGTTTACTTAGTCATAAATGCCTATATTAACTAAAATTATCCAATAGAGCTTATATTTGCTTTTGCAATGCTTTTTTTCTTTCTTAAAAAGTCTGATGGCTGCAGTTACTACAAGATAGCATAACGTATACTTCAATATAATATAAATCAGAAATATAAAGATATAGTAATACCTAACTTCACTGGTAACTCAGAAAATAAAAATGTATTAAAATGTAATGTTCACGTCTCCCACTAGAGATTAAAACAATATAATCAAAAGTAAGCATTCAGAGGAAATGAAAAGCCACATTTCCTTTTGCTCAGGAGGAAAGTAAGAATACTTTCTCTCAGGAATTCTTTTCAACATCATACTGGAAGTTCTACCTAATTCAAGAAGGCAAGAGAAGGAAGTAAGAGGTACACAGATTGGGAAGGATAAAATAAAACTGTCTTTCTTTATGGATTATATGAGAGTCTATGGAAAAAATTGAAAAGAATTGACAAAGCAATTATAGCAAAGTTACAGGATACGAGGTTAAGATTTTAAAAACTCACTTACTTATACAATATAATATATATAGACAATCCTATACGCTAAATATATATTCTAAGCAAGTGGAATTTGATATTAAAAACATAATATCATTTACATTAGCATCCCTTAAATGAAAGACGTGTATAAACCCAGAAAATAGGTACAAGTTCCTTTTGAGTAAAACTATGAAAGAACCAAATGAAAACTAAAATGGAGAGCTATTCCATATTCATGGATAAGAAGACTCAAGACAATATGCCAATAAAAAGAATGAAATCTTGCCATTTGCAACAACAAAGATTGAGCTAGAGTACATTTTTTAATGTTTGTTTATGTTTGAGAGATGGAGTGAGTGAGGGACGGGCAGAGAGAGAGAGTCCGAAGCGAGCTTCGTGCTGACAGCATACAGTCTGTAGCAGGGATTGAATTCACAAACCAAACTACAAGAACATGACCTGAGCCAAGTCAAACGCCTAACTGACTGAGCCACCTAGGCACCTCTGAACTAGAGAGTATTACGTTAAGCAAAATAAGTCAATCAGAGAAAGAGAAATACCATATGATTTCACTCATATGTGGAATTAAAAGACAAAGTAAATAGTAAAGGGGGGAAAAGAGAGAGAGAGAGAGAGAGAGAGAGAGAGGAGAGAGGAAACAAGAAGCAGACTTAACTATAGAGAAAAAAACTGATGGTTACCAGAGAGGGTGGAGGTGGGGGAATGGGTTAAATAGATGATGGGGATTAAGGAGTGCACTTGTAATGAGCTCTTGGTGTTGCGTGGAGCTGTTAAGTCACTATATTGTACACTTGAATCTAATATTACTATTAGTTAATATTACGCATGTTATCTAACTGGAATTTAAATAAAAACATTAAAAAATATAAAGAAGATTCTGGGCTTCTGAATGGCTCAGTTGGTAGAGCATGAGACTCTTGATTTCAGCTTTAGTCAGGAGATGGAACCCTATGTCAGGCTCTGCACTGGGCACACAGCCTGCTTAAGATTCTCTCTCCCTCTTCCTTTGTTCCCCTTGCTCATGACTTTCTCTCTCTCTCTCTAAAATAAATAAATAAATAAATAGGAAAAGGAAAAGAAAGAAAGGAAGGAAGGAAGGAAGGAAGGAAGGAAGGAAGGAAGGAAGGAAGGAAGGAGAAAGAAAGAATGAAAGAAAGAAAGAAAGAAAGAAAGAAAGAAAGAAAGAAAGAAAGAAAGAAAGAAAGGAAGAAAGAAAGAAAGAAAGAAAGAAAGAAAGAAAGAAAGAAAGAAAGAAAGAAAGAAAGAAATAAAGAAAGAAAGAAAAAGAAAGAAAGAAAGAAAGAAAGAAAGAAAAAGAAAGAAAGAAAGAAAGAAAGAAAGAGAAAGAAAGAAAGAAAGAAAGAAAAAGAAAGAAAGAAAGAAAGAAAGAAAGAAAGAAAAAGAAAGAAAGAAAGAAAGAAAGAGAAAGAAAGAAAGAAAGAAAGAAAAAGAAAGAAAGAAAGAAAAAGAAAGAAAGAAAGAAAGAGAAAGAAAAAGAAAGAAAGAAAGAAAGAAAGAAAGAAAGAAAGAAAGAAAGAAAGAAAGAAAGAAAGATTCAACGTTCTCAGGATGTCAGTTTTTACCAAGTTGATCTATATATTTAACGCAATTCCAATCAAAGTCCATCACTGGGTGGAAATAGACAAACATTTTAAAATTTGTACAGAGGGGAAGAAGACCCAGAAAAGCCAATGTAACACTGAATAAAAATAGTTGAAAAACTGATACTACATGACTTTAAGACTTATTTTAATGCTACAGCAATCAAGAGTGTGGTATCAGTGAATGAATGACAAATAGATCAATGGAACAGGATAAAGTATCTAGACACACAAATAGTCAAATGATCACTGATTAAGAATCGAAGACCATTCAATGGACAAAGGATAGTATTTTCCACAAATGGTGCTGGAGAAGCTGGGTATCCACATTGTAAACAAGTGAATCTCGATACAGACCTTACACCCTTCACCAAAATTAATTCAAATTTAATTCAAAACACAGTCATAAATGTGACAGTAAAACTATAAAACCGCAAAAGGGTAACGTAAAAGAAAACCTAAATGACCTTAGGTTTGGTGAAACTTTTTAGAAACAACACCAAAAGCATAATTTATGAAATAAATAATTGATGTTTCACTCCATTAAAATGAGCAATTTCTGTTCTGAAAAAGATACTTTCAAAAGCACAGAGAAATTTTAGAAAAATGAAACTGTTTTGAATATTTTAATGATGGACACATGTCATTATAATTCTGTCATAACTCATAGACTGTACAACACCAAGATTAAAGCCTAGTGTACATTATGAACTTTGGGTGATAATTACATGTTAATTATGGTTCATCAATTTCAACAAAAATGCCATGATAGGGGGAAGGGTGGACACGCACGGAAGCAGTGATGGATCATAACTCTGTAGTTTCTGGCTGAATTTTACTGTGAACCTTAAACTGTTCTTAAAATCAAAGTCTATATTAAAACAATGATTGGGAAAACTCTATAGTATCCTGATCATGTAAAAATTTTCAGAAACACTTATATTATTTGAACATAGCAATTTGATTCCAGTGAATGAAATCGTGAGGAGTTATCATCACAGCTTTATGATAAAGGAAACTAAAAAATATGTGAGTGCATCAATTAAGAGATTGGTGATTTCGATTACAATTCTACATGTATGGCAAAACGACATTAACATTACAATTTAAAAACAGTTTCATTAGAAAATATTTGTTAATTAATTTTCATTTGAAAAGGTAATATACGTTACTAAGAGTTATAAATTTATGATTCTTATATTTGCAATTATTACCTATTCGAAAATGACAGGTTTAAGAATTTTTTTTTATCTTTCTCTATTTCCTGAATTAGCTATAATTAATATATGCAATTTTTTTCATTAGAGCCGTAGTTTCTATAATTTCATTTTGCTGAGTTTTAGCTCAATCCAGAATTGTCAGTCTTATCAGTCTTGTTTTTCTTTTCTGCTCATCTTGTGCACACTTAGGAGTTCTCTTGGCTCGCTCTCTGTCTTCCCACTCTTAGACGTGATCAAAAAAGATGGTGAGAGGATATGTGGGAGCAGGCTGTAAACTAAGGGCTGTCATCATCTTCGCAGAATGACCTTTCGGTTCTGAATCATCCGAGTGCTCTTTACGAAGTGAAATTGATTTTGTTCAATGTCTTCTGCTTTCCTTCTGCTCCGGAGTGATTCACGTTTGATGCCATGACTCTATTCTTACTATTATTATTATTATTATTATTATTATTATTATTATTATTAAGAATGAAATAATTCCATGTAGACATACTTTTTAATACAGTGTGTAGTCATGGAATCACATCCTGAAATCATAGAACTCTGCCGCTGAATGGATAGCTCCATGTATCCTAATGAGTAAACAGCCGATCTAAAGAAACAAATAATTTTTCAGGCGGCTACAGCATAATAATTGTAATCTGGCATTCATGGTTCTCTTATTTTTTATTAACTTTTTAATGTCACATCATTCATAAGTATAAAAAGTAGAAAGACAACACATTTGTCATTTCCTGTTACAATTTATTTACTTTTCCATATATATACTATGCATGTAAGAACAAATTCGAATGGATAGCATTTTTTTATCTTTCCTACAAGTGATAGCATACATATCACACAATATTTTGTACTTTGCTTTTTTCCTCAATGATTAATATTTTGATCATTGTACCAGTATGTAATAAGATTACTAGGATCTCATCAAGATAAAAAGTTTATGCACAGCAAAGGAAACAATCATCAAAACTAAAAGGCAACATACCAAGTGGGAGAATATATTTGCAAATGACATATCTAATAAAGGGTTAGTATCCAAAATATATATAGAACTTATCAAACTCGATACCCAAAAAAAAAATACGTCTGTGAAGAAATGGGCAGAAGACATGACGTATTTTCCAAAGACATATGGATAGCTAACAGACCCATGAAAAGATGCTATCATTAGAGACATACAAATCAAAATCATGATGAGATATCACCTTACACCCGTGAGAACGGCCAAAATCAACAACACAGAAAACAACAGATGTTGGGGGGGGAGTGGAAAAAGGGGAATCATCTTACAGTGCTGCTGGGAATGCAAACTAGTGTAGCCACTCTGGAAAATAGTATGGAGGTTTCTCAAAAAGTTAAAAATCAAACTACCCTATGACCTGGCAATTGCACTATTAGGTACTTAATCAAAGGATACAAAAATACTGTTTCAAAGGGGAACATGTGCCCCAATATTTATAGCAGCACTATCATGGATAAAGAAGATGGTGTATATATATAAATACATATATATACATATATACATAATGTGTCATTTGCAACAATGTGGATGGAGCTAGGGTGTGTTATGCTAAGTGAAGTAAGTGAGTCAGAGAAAGACAAATACTATATGATTCACTCATAAGTGGGATTTAAGAAACAAAACGGGAACATAGTGGAAGGAAAATAAAGAGAGAGAAGGAAGCAAACAATTAAAAAGACTCGACTATAGAGAACAAACTAAGGGTTGATGGAGGGATATGGGTGGAGGACGGGCTGCATGGGTGATGGGTATTGAGGAGGGTACTTATGGTGAAGAGTGCTGGGAGTTATATGTAAGCAATAAATCACAAATTCTATCCCTGAAAAATAGAAACAAATAAATAAACAAAAGGAGTTGAAAGGGTAAATATTCAAACCATATATCTAAAGCATCTGTTTTATATTAGATAGGAGTTGCTTGTGATGTATTAGCAGAAAATAACCATGAAAAATGCTTACTTAAATTGTTTGTCTCATATAAATGACATTACAATCATTACATATATGAGTAAAGATATGTCGATGTCTACATCTAATCTGTATCTGTGCCTGTATCTGTATGTACATCTGTATCTATGTTTATATGCTATGACACGTGTAAAAGATATCTCAGTGTACACCAGTGTAAGCCATTCATATACTCATGGGCTTGATGGAAAATTGTGTTTCTTTCAAGAGGAGACTAAAGAGGGGCGTGTATATCTTTAGTTGATATTATATAGCAATTTATATTACATAATTGTTATAGGACTATCCAGCTGATGTAAAGTGCCTTTAACCAGTGCCGTGGAAGACTGGGATTATCAAATTCTTTTCAGCAGCACCCAGAGAACTCAGGCATCTTTGAATATTAGTAATATGCATTAATCTTCTGGAAAAAAAAAGAAGTAGATATAGTATGTGATTCTATCTATAATGAGTTTTCTCTATTTTTCGGACTATTGGTGGATAGTCTGAAATCCACAAATTGATTTTCTTTGAAAATCAAGGATTGAAATATGAAAATACATTGGATTAAGGTTATTAAGATAATGCCTTAGAGAAAAGAAGAAAAGCTTCTTTAGTCTCCAGTATGCATACGCTAACCTTTTCAGATGCCTTTGTCTGCACTATTTTGTGCAATGATCCGATTTAATTAAGAGTGGTGTGTGTGTCTGAGTGTGTGTGTGTGTGTGTGTGTGTGTGTTGTGAACAGCATATTCGACTGTAGCCCTCACGTCTTCCTGCTTCTAATATTGTTCCTATTGGATGTAAAGATCACGTTAGAAGCTATTTATGGTTTTATTGCCAATCTAGAATACTCCGCTGATCCTGAGATTTTCTTAAAACAAAACTTTACTTTCCTTTTGGGTACTAAATGTTTATTAATGATGAATATTAAGAGACCGTTTTGAGCTATGAGTTCAACGGTGCCCCCTCCTCATTCATATTTTGAAGCTCTAACCTCAGGATCTCAGAAGGAGGTTGTATTTCAAGATAAGGTCTTTAAAGGACTTAAAATGAGGACTCTAGGGTCGTCCCTAATCTGATTGGTGGCCTTAGAGGAAGAGGAAATTAGAACACATGAAGACCCTGGGGAAAAGAAGGTCAGAGAGAGACCTTAGAATTCTGAGTCAAAACTTGCCTACCGCTTAACTGCAACTCCCTGGTCTGGAACTATGAGAAAATAAATTTCTGTGATTTAGTCCTTCTGACTGCTACTCTGCCATGGCAGCCTTAGAAAATCAGTACTGTGTGTGGGTTATTTAGGGATATTATGACAGATCAAGAAAACCAAGGAAGATATAGACAGTCAAGGCAGGTAAAAGACGACAAAAAAAAATAAGTAAATCTCTCCAGGAATCTTAACAGGAAGAGATAACGTACCTTCTTTCTTAGATGTCACAGTTAATCGGACATAAATTTTAACCTACTGTGACCCACATTCGACATCCCAGCCCAGCCTCTGGGTGTCTCTAAATCTGTTCATGCCATCTGGAAGAGACACCTGAAGTCTCAGTTTTAGCCAAAGGTCTCATGGTGGAGATATCTATTAATGAGGGTGTGTGCATATGAATGTGGTTTCAGGGACTTGATCCAGCTGTGGCCTTGGAGGAGTGGTTGTAAGCCTAACAACCACCCAAATCTCACCTCCTCTCATAAGTTTGTCACCACGTATTTTTTTAATAATAATAATGAAAAGAATTGCCATGGATTCACGATCCCTAATATAATTAAGCGATTCCTACTCCTTCTATATCCTCCTATTTTTCGTTTTAATAACGTTTATACAACTTTACTTCTTCCCTTCGTATGACAAAACATATGTTTTCTACATGTTTAAGTTATTTTCTGTTCGCTCTGTTTGAAATTGGAATATCATCTCCCCTAATGCACAGGCTACGACAGGAAAGCCCTCCTCCATTGTTGGACATTTAGGCATTTTAAAGAATTTTCTATTCCAGTTATTGTTGCCATGAACAGATGGAGGGTCCTTTTATTGTTTTCAGGATGTCCCTGTTAATAATCCATAAGGCTTGCCACCCTGTGAGGCTGAGTGCATTTCTCCTGCTTGTGTAACCATGATGCTATGAGCACGGCCGCTCGACGGGAAATAGGTCTCGATAAACCCTTCGCCATATGTCCACTAATGATCTCTAATCTTGTACAATTGATTTAAAATGTTTTGTGATATAGCATATTTCTATACTTACCAGAAGAATATGCATAAACAAGTAATTTCTACTCTTTAAAACAATAGCAAAACAAAACAAAAAACAAAGAAACAAAACAAAACAACAGCAAATATTTGTTATATAAAATATGTTAGGCAGCATATAACATATGCTTCTATCTTTATCAGGAGAAAAAGAACACAGAAGTAATTTTTGCTTGCAAAAGTAAAGTAAATATAAATTAGTATTTTGGTGGCTTCTTAGAGCCTACAATAAAATATATAATAGATATTAGAAAGGCAAGCTATATCTTATTTTTAAAATGAGAATAAGAAATGTCTTGAGTAGATATAAACTCAGACTTATTTCCTTGCTTCCAATTTTGAATAAACTCACCATCACTACACTTGCATCTTATTTTAGTTTTCTAAACGTTTATTTATTTCTGAGAGACATAGAGACAGAGTGTGAGCAGGGGAAGGGCAGAGAAAGAGGGAGACGCAGAATCTGAAGCAGGCTCCAGGCTCTGATGAGCCGTCAGCACAGAGCCCGACGCGGGGCTCGAACCCACAGACTGTGAGATCTGACCTGAGCTGAAGTCGGCCGCTTAACCGACTGAGCCACCCAGGTTCCCCGCACTTGCATTTGAATAAATCTAAGTCTCGTCTTTACCTTTATTGTTAGATTCCAGATATCAGGTCTTCTTGCTTAGTCGGGAATACGTGCTCATTACAATTATTAAGTTAAATACTCCTTATTAAACATTTCTCAATATATACATAAGGCAGCTTTTATAAAACTTTCTTCAAAAATATAGGTATAAAAGGAACTTACCTGCACATAATGAACACCATGTATGAAAAGTAGACAGTTAACATCATAATCAGCGGAGAAAAGTTGAGAGGCGAAGACAGGCAAAGTTGCCCACTCTCACCAATTCTATTCACATAATACGAGGGGTACTAGCAAAAGTAATCAGTCAATAAAAAGAAATAAAAGTCATTTATCCAAATAGAAAAGGAAGAAGTAAAATCTCTGTTTGCAGATGACATGATTCTATATGTAGAAAAACTTAAATTGTCTATAAAAAATTGTTAGAATTAATAAAGCAGTAGTTATAGGCTACAAAGTCAAACTTCAACATACAGAAGTCAGTAGCATTTCTTTACACAAGCAATCATTTATCTTAAAGGAAATGAAGAAAATGATCCTATTTAAAATAGTATTCAGTAAAATAAATAGTTAGAATAAAGTTAGCCAAGAGTTGAAACATCTGTACTGAAATGCATTGCACTAAAATTATAAAACATTGATGGAAGAAACCAAAGAAGGAAAAAAAAAAAAAAAGAAGGGAAAGAATTAAAAAGTACACATACACTAAAAATACCGCAGATTTTCTTGAACAAGTGCCTAACATTAACCCCAATTATGTATCTGATTTCTATAATGAATGATTATTTTATAAGCGTGTCTTGAGTTCTGATTTTATATAACTACTGGCCAGGTTTGGAAATATAGAAATGGCATAATCAATATTCTCTAAGTGAAAGCATAGCAGGAGACAAAGCATTTTAGATAAATTATTATGATAGTATATAATTTTAATAATTGAATTGTGTCCAAGATGATTCATTTGTCAGCATTCACATTTGTGGATGGAAGGCTTCATATAATTTATTTGGTTCCAGAAACACATCCAGTCTCTGGAAAATTGATATTCTCCAAGATGTATTTTTGTCTTAACAATGTTTGCTTTACCATCTTAAGCGGCCAAGTAAGAAATTTATTTCAAAAGTTAACAAACTTCTTTTGATCATTTTCTCCTGTTCTCTGATGTACTTGTTTCTTTCAGGAAATTTTTTAAAATTATTATGATTTGACTTATATTTAATTATCTTTGAAGGTTTTATATGTATGTAAGTATATATAAAATGTATATATATACATACATATGTATGTACATATATATGCATACACGTATGTATACATACACACACACACAGCCTCAATTATGAACTATAAGTCAAAGAAGAAGTATAGAAAATAAAATGTTACAAAAAGTCCATTTAATTCAATTAAAATGTGAAGAGGGAACAGTATCCTTCACCGCCCATAGTAGGCAGTATCTACTATTGTTTTAGTTACTGATGGAAATGTAGAGAAAAGGCGTATAATGAAAGATGTTTAATTTTTTCCAAAAGACTTCCTGTGTTATATCTGGAATACTGTATTATTGCTTCTCCTTTTATTTTCCACATGGTGTTATTTACACTTCCTAAATAATCTTTTTGCAATTCATCTTCACAGTTTACTGGTAGGAGGTTCCAGAATGATAGAGATTGCATTCTAAGGTAAGAGTGCAGTCCTTAACCCAAGAAACTACAGCTCAGAGTCTGTGTGATGAAGAAACACATAAGTATCCTTAGGGAAGAGGTCTCTGAATAAGAATTGGATGATTCATGGGCCTGATCCTTAATTGTATTAACTATCATAAAACCATTCTTTTTGTAGCAGTGGAAGCAAATTTTGAAATATGCATTCTTTTGAAATTACCATGGCACTAATATTTCATATAAGTGTGTTTGAGTTCATTATGTTGTAGAAACCAATATTTTTTCATAATTATAAAAATGTGTTATTTCCCAAAATTTCCATTATAAGATTAGTTTTTTTTAATTTTTAGTGTTTTTATTATTATTATCATTATTATTGAGAGACAGAGAGAGACAGAGCATGGGAAGGTCAGAGAGAGGGGGAGACACAGAATCTGAAGAAGGCTCCAGGCTCTGAGCCATCAGCACAGAGCCTGACGCGGGGCTCAAACTCACAAACTGTGAGATCATGACCTGAGCCGAAGCCGGACGCTTAACCAACTGAGCCACTCAGGTGCCCCTAAGATTACTGTTTTTAATTGCTAGTGTCATTTGATGATTCTGCATTCCATTTTCTAAAAGTGAGTTGAAAAATAATTTTTCTTATCTCTTACACAGCTATTTTAAAACAAACAAAAAGGGAAATCGCACCAGCTTCCGTCCTGGTCTCTCGCTTGGATGGTCAGTGAATGCTTTTTATTTATTTCACCACATTTTAAAAATTTTATTTCACCATCATTTCAGAGTATGCCCGAAATTCACAGTAGAACATTTTGAACAATTGCTCAAGGGAAGGGAATTCCCCTACAACATCTCTTACAGTTGGTATGGCCATTCCCTCTCTGTTCAAATGCCCTTGGAGATGGACCGTTTACCCATTTGCTTTATTATTTGGCATTGGTAATTCTTAGATGGAGTTTCTTTAAAACTAAATCTGATGAAGCCAGGGTAAATACTTGCCTATATGGTGTGAAACATGTTCCAGAACCTTTCAATCCGTGTCTCCGTCAATGCTTTATGTTGGCTGATGTTAGTTGTAGGTGCTTTCCAGATGTTGGCTCTAAGTTGTTAAGCAGCTTCAAATACTATGAAAATAAAATGATAAAATCGGAGCATCGTGCATCAATAGCCAAAAGAGTGTCAAAAGGTTCTGGTAGGGGCACCTGGGTGGCTCAGTCGGTTGGGCGGCCGACTTCAGCTCAGGTCATGATCTCACGGTCTGTGAGTTCGAGCCTCGCGTCGGGCTCTGTGCTGACGGCTCAGAGCCTGGAGCCTGCTTCAGATTCTGTGTCTCTCTCTCTCTGCCCTTCCCTTGCTCATACTTTGTTTCTATGTCTCGCAAAAATAAAATAAAAATGCTAAAAAAAAAAAAAAAACCACTTCTGGTAAACACAAACCAATGGAACCATCAAGATGTTTTCCATGTAGACAGGGAGTTTATGAAATATTAAGTTATTGAGTATCTCTGCTCAGATCAAGGCCAAAACCAAGAGTCACGAGAATTATCTAGAATAAATAAGATGTTATCTACACAGTACATTCCTTAAACTGTCCCATTCCTTTCTATCGGTCGTATGAAGTTTGGAAATTTGAGATAGATGAATATATAATTTTATGTGTATTAAGGAAAAACGCTAGGGACACTAGCTTATTTGTTGCGTCCCTCAGCAGAACCACTCTGACAGTTTTAGGACATCAGAGTTATAAATTCTATCCCATGGAGATAAGAGAACTTCCTCATCTTCCCAGCTGCCTTTAAGATAATCAGCACTGTGCTGAATCATTTATAAAGGGCATGTAGACATATTAGATCAATGACAACTTTTAGGCAGAATAATTTATGTGTGTATATATAGAGGTTTATTTTTTAATTAATACATTTTAAAGCAAGGATATTGAGCAAAAAAAAAAAAAAAAAGGATCTCCATATATAGTATTTGCTATTATTGCTTTCCTCAAATTATGAAGCCGATCTCCGTACTGGTGACAAGTTATGACACATTTCACTTCAGTTCCTGGGCTATTATCATTTGTCATTTCTGCTTTTTCATTAAAATATATGGGAAGCAATAATAATGAGTTGCCAGACAGATTACCACGATACCTAGCAAAGTTTGTGATTGAGGTTAATATATATTCTGAAGAAAGTTCACCTAGCCACATCCCTTTCACATGACATATTTATAATATGAGCACAGAACGTCTAGAAAATAATTTTTATAAGTTCTCAAGAAATAAAACATGGCAAGAAAAAGACTATGGGCTTGTGACATTCAGTGTAGGCGCATGCATCCCATTTACTGATTTTCTTCCAGTGGTAATAGTCACGCTGGGGCTTTCACTATCCCATAAAAGCAATACACTTTCTCCTCGAGACAAACTAACATGAAAGGAGCCTACAGCATATAAGTTGTGGTATCCTTTTGAGACAATACATCATCTCCAATTCACTTTCTTTGAGCTAAAACACTATTAGGTTATCTCGTTATTATGAATTATTTATTTTTTTTAAATTTTTTCTAATGTTTATTTATTTTTGAGACAGAGAGAGACAGAGCATGAGTGGGGGAGGGGCAGAGAGAGAGGGAAACACAGAATCTGAAGCAGGCTCCAGGCTCTGAGCTGTCAGCACAGAGCCCGACGCGGGGCTCGAACTCACAGACTGCGAGATCATGACCTGAGCCGAAGTCGGACACTCAACCAACTGAGCCACCCAGGCACCCCTATTATGAATTATTAATCAGGTGCACATAGTCATTTAAAAGTTAAAGGGGGTTATGTCGCCATGGCATGCTGATATTGGAGCAAAGACAGGCATTAAAATCCAAGCATTCTTCATTCTGAGAAGTTACGAAACCTCAAAGGCATTCAATATATTGTTCAGATGGAGAGGAAGTATATAGAGAAGGGACTCCGCCATGATTCATTGTCCACCTGTGAAGAAGACAGAGAACAGCATCTATAGACCAGAGAAGCTAAGAACCAAAGTCTGTGGAAAGTTCTGCCAACTACTCCAATAAAAGCTTTTATTCCTTACTAAGAGTTCTGTAGAGAATAATGACGTATTTTCTGTACTACACGTATACATTCAATTTTTTCTTAGAGGTAGTTAGATATGTTAAAATAAGCCATTCATTTTAGGACCATATCCCCACCGATATGCCCCTTGCCTTGTGGGATTACCTCTTCTGTACAATAAGTGGGGATGGTCTTTCAAGACCCTTCATTCTTACCTCTTAGATTCTTTCTTCTGAATCTCATTGCTTATGTTTTAAACTCACTTCCTATAAATATACTTGTATATGTATTGCACTACAGCTAAAGAGAATCCATTCAATTTTGTGCTAAAACATGAATGCAAACAGAGCTGAGAAGAATGGGGTGGACACATACAATTGAGAATTAAATTATATTCTTGCCACTCGATACAGACAATTTATTTTTATTTTAACTCCTCCTAATTATTCTGTCTGTAAAAATCATTTTCCTTTTGCTTTCTTCGGATAACGATCTATACAGCTCTTTGGATGCATCTCTCAATCTTGAGTTCAAAGATCTTTGCACCGTTTATCAGAACCTGGAAGTGATTAAGGAAGGAGGCTCAGATGATTTACTGCGGACCTCATGTAGCCATATAATCAAGAAGCAGAAGCTTTGTTGGGGGTAAAGTATATCCTTTCGTATCTCTTATTCTTTCTCCAAGTAATGTCCTGATTTTTTTAAATGCTCACTAATAAATAACAAAAAGAAGTGGATAAATGATTCTTATACTTCTTTCTTACTATCAATTTCTCTGCCTCAAGGCAAGAAAAGTAATGTTCAACTTCATGTATCAATAAAGAGTCCACCAGTCAAACCAATCAGTCTCATAAAGTCATTTCCTCTGATGTAAATATTTGGATTAAGCATTCTTGACTTTCACAACACCACACTATTTGATTCTCTTCCTACCTCCTGCTTCTATTTTCCCTCAAGTTTTAGCATATTTTAGGACTCATTTCTAGATCCATTTCATTCATTCTTTCTTCATGAGTTTATCAATGTCAGAGATTTTCATTGTCATGTATATGCTCATGAGTCTCCCAAATCTCCCCGTTGCTGTCTTATCTCCTGAGATTTACCAAGGTATATACAACCGTCTTCTGACGGAATCACAGCTCAGCAAGTAACCCAAACTCTGCATTTCCAACTTGAATTCATATTCTGTCTGCCTAGATTTCTTCTGCAGTAGCCCCCATTCCCTTTAGTACTTAGATCAGAAAAGCGGGACTTGTTTCTTCCCTTTCCTTCTGTATTTTTAATTTTATTCAACACGGCCAGTTGCTAATTTTACTTTTACATACCTTTCTGTTACAATCTCCTCTTTTGGAACCACAGACCACATAGTCCACATCGCCTCTCACCGGAACTGTAACAAACTAACGAGGCTCAAAGCCGTTCTCCTTTCCACTCCAGTTTCCCTTTGAGAGCCAGAAGAGTTTCCAAAGATCACATTGGATCGGGAGCAGCTTGCCACTGAAAATCCTTCAGTGATATCCTATTTTCTGAGTTACATTCCGAATTAGTCTTATGTCTCCATAAGGTTCTCCATGGTGTTTTGCTTTCTTAACTATCCAAGCTGCATTTAACAACTCTGACCTTCAAAATGTATTTTTAATTAGGTATGGGTTTTCATTTCCTCTTTTGCCCCACACTTTATTTTGCATGGAAACTTTATATATGGTGATTCGTTTACTGGAACACTCCTATGTTACCTTATTCTTTCTCACTCTCCATTACTCCTTAACCTCAGCTTATCATTTCTCACAGAAGGTTTTGCTGTCCTCTTGATGAGCTCAGCTTCCCCTAATGTATCTTTTCATAGTTTTCCTTTCTTTCCATTCGAACAACTTCCATTACTTCTGTTTTTAAGGACTTGTTTAATTTTTGTTATTCTCTCATTAGATGTTAGACTATAATGATGAAAGCTCTGTCCATCAAGTCCACCATAGTAGTCAAAGAGCCCAGAGCAGTTAACAAAAAAAGGCTATATTGTATGATAATAATATGTATATTTTAAATGCCTCATATTTGTCCTGAGTGTTTTGGAGGGAGCTTCCAAACCCTTTCATTTCCAAAGTTGTAGGAGTGTCTTTGTTATTCATTGTAGATCCTTGGAAAACACCTGAATTCGTGCTCAGAAGATGACTCAGGATGGGGGACGGTCATACCAGAAAGACCAATTATGTGAATAAAGGAGTGAGGCTCTGGGCCACATGATATGGTCCCAACTACCTGGGAAGGGAGGGGGTTGGTTACCAATTGAGTTCACTTACAGGGCTAGTGATTCAATCTATCATGCCTACAAACTGAAACCTGAATTTATTCCTATATTCTTTAAGTATATTCATTTCGAGAGAGAGTGAGAAAGGAGGGGGCAGCGAGAGAGGGGGAGAGAGAGAATCTTAAGCAGGCTCTGCACTGTCAGTAGTGCGGAGCCTGACACGGGGCTCAAATTCACGAACTGCAAGACCATGACCTGAGCTGAAATCAAAAGTCAGACATGTAACAGACTGAGCCACTCAGGTGCCCCTGAGACCTGAATTTAAAACACCGAGCCTTGAGGCACCTGGGTGGCTCACTTGAGCATCTGACTTCAGCTCCGGTCATGATCTCACGGTTCGTGGGTTTGAGCCCCGCGTCGGGCTCTGTGCTGACAGCTCAGGGACTGGAGCCTGCTTCAGATTCTGTGTTTCCTTTTCTCCCTGTCCCTCCCCTGCTCATGCTCTGCTTCTCTCTATCTCTCAAAAGTGAATAAACGTATATAAAAAATCACAACAATATTGTAATAATAAATATAGTACTTTCTTGAGTTCTGTCAGTCATTCTAACAATTTTTCAAATTTAGGGTAGTCCTGAAACTCCCAGAATTTGTAGCCAGTTGATCAGAAATGACAGTTGCCTGGAGATCCCCAAAATGTGACTTGTATCTACAATGGGTGCAGCCTCGTTGACTACTGTGCCTTTAACCTGTGGAGTCTATGCCGACTCCAGGTTGTTAATGCCAGATTGCACTGCGGTACTGCAGAGACGCTCCTGAGTTTTTACTGCAGGAATGAATAAATGCATGAATGAATTGAAAAACAGCACCTCTTTCACAGGCAATGAAAATCTTTAAGCAAGTTCCCTCCCTCTTTAAATATATAAATTATTTTATTTTATTTTTATTTTATATATATTTAATTTTATTTATTTACTTTTTTTAATTTTTCATGTTTATGTATTTTCGAGAGAGAGAGAATGTATGAGTGGCAGAGGAGTAGAGAGAGAGATAGAGAGATAGAGAATCCGAAGCAGGCTCCAGGCTCTGAGCTGTCAGCACAGAGTCCAACAGGGGCTCGAACCCATGAGCAGGGAGACATGATCTGAGCCAAAGTCAGACGCTTAACCAACTCAGCCATCCGGGGGCCCCTAATTTTAACATGCATTTGTATTTTTAACTAATTTTTATTTGTTTTCTTCTTATTTATTTTTAATATTAATATTTAAATATACTAATATTATTTTTCTTGCAGTGGGCAGGTTTCCAAGGTGACCACCAAGATTTCAATCTACTAGCATATGAATCACCTGCTTTGTGTGTGGCAAGACTGCAGGTGTGATAGGATAGCTCCCCTCATTAGGCTACACTGTAAGAAAAAGGGGATGGGACAGTCATTCCCCTCACATAGCAGTAAGCAACCTAGAGTGAGACTCCAGCTGGCTTTCCGGAAGTAAGCTGCTATATGAGAGAAGGCCATGTGCCTAGAACCTGAGGGAATTCTCTAACAGGTGAGGTAGCCAGCAGGAAAACAAGGACCTCATTTCCGGGACTGCAAGGAACTGAATTCTTCCCACAACCCGACAGAACCAGGAAGGGGACATTATGCTCCGAGCAGAAGGTGTCCTGGAAGACATCTTGGTTTCAAACTTTTGACATCCTGAGGACAGTCCAAGTGCACCGTGCCCGGCTTCTGACCTACAGAAGCCAGTAGATAATTAGTGGCTGTTGTCCTCCCCTGACTTTGTAGTAATTTGTTACACAACAATAAAAACTAACACACCTCACCTCCTACATTTACCCCGAAAGGAAAGAAAAAAAAAAAAAGGCGTTAGAAACTCCGATGGCCCCAGTTATAGTAAAAACTTAAAAAGCAATTACTGATGCGCCTGGGTGGCTCAGTCGGTAGGGCAGCCGATTGGGCTCAGGTCATGATCTCACAGTTCGTGAGTTCGAGCCCCACGTCAGGCTCTGTGCTGACAGCTTGGAGCCTGGAGCCTGCTTCGGATTCTGTGTCTCCCTCTCTCTCTCTGCCCCTCCCCCGCTCGCTCTCTCTCAAAAATAAATAAATGTTAAAAAAAAAGAAAGCAAGCAATTACTTTCCAGCCCCAATTAAAGGGAATTCTGTAATTTGATATTCGGCCAAGCCTTGGACAAGGTAGGTAAATTCAGAGAAAATTAAAATACAAATTTTATTTTCATTGCGGTTTCTTCAAATAGGCAGCTCAAATTCGAACGCTTGAATATAGAATGCTTTCCACATGGGGAGGAATATGTAATAAAATAAGAGGCGCTCGAGGCAGCCTTTACATCAAGGGTCTCGTGTTTCCGGTTAGAAATGCTTGTTTACGAAACAGCCGAAGCTAACAAAAGTAGGATTGCCACTTATTTAAAAATCACGCTCACGGGGCACCAAATTAGAAGATTCATCACGTCCATAGCATAAACAATGCAAACATAGAAACATTTTCTAAGAATAAGGGGTTTGAGTTATAATCGTAAGAACAAACGAGAACATTTTCATAGTAATTAAACTCACACGTGTTTGTGTGATTATGGCATTAAATACATGCTCCGATAGCATACATTGTCTTCTACCTTTGTAGAAGGTTTAAGGAAATAACCACTTTCCTTCTTAAATCTACAGTGCAGTTAATGTCATGAAAGATCAAGGAGGTATCTCCGGTGATTTTTGTTGCATTGAATCTTATCACATGGCTCTATTTTCTGCCTATAAAACTTGGAGGATATTTAGAGTTGTGTAGTGCTTTTTGAGGGAAGGAGTTTTCTGCTAAAAATTGAGAGCTTATTCATTTAAATAATACCATTTGCGGGGTGCCTGGGTGGCTCAGTCGGTTAAGCATCCGACTTCAGCTCAGGTCATGATCTCACGGTCCGTGAGTTCGAGTCCCACATCAGGCTCTGTGCTGACAGCTCAGAGCCTGGAGCCTGCTTTGAATACTGCGTCTCCCTCTCTCTCTGCCCCTCCCCTACTCCCATTCTGTCTCTCTCTCAGAAACATTCAAAATAATTTTTTAAATAATACCATTGCACACTGTTTAGGAATGTTAAGCCATACACTCCAGTTGGGTCTCCTGTAATTGGATAAGCAGGTCATCTATGCCGTCTATGATTTGATAAAAATGGGGGACGGAATAAAGCTAAAGATGCTAACATAAATCATCCCACAGAGAATCCCATTAGTTGGATGTTGCTTTTTCTTACTCATAACTGTGATCACTCAACCCATTCTTTATTACCATCGCCACTGGTATGACCACAAACAAATCCCAAGGGATCTCAAAAATTTGTCTTGTTAAAATTCAAATAAGCTACAAATCACAACGGTCTGTGGATGAAACTGCACACTTATGCAAATTTCTTGGAACAGTCATACAAAAATCTCACCACAGAGTTCCGGCTGCAGCTTTCTTTTGTAAGATAGATAAGGCTGGTGCAGTCAACCACTTCCGTGGCTAAAAGCCTCCAGGTTCAGCTATGTGTTCTTTTCCAAGTTTTCTTACTCTGCAGCTATAAATATTTTTCCCTTCTCCTCCAGGTGCCTAGATACCAAGAAAACGAAATGATCATACCAACATCCCATTTAAAAAATTGATCTGTTTTCCATCCAGTTTCATTTTGTCACACTAATTAGTTAACGTGTATATATTCTATATTTTGTAAACGATTTAAATACATTTTTTTTTTTGCTGATGTGATAACAAACTTTGGACTGACTTACGTACTTTTTTCCCTGGTAAAACTGGGTAAGATTCTCTTTATATCTAGCTTCAGAGTTTCACGTATTTTAAAGTGGTGAAACGAAGCCTCTAGGACAATGGTGTTATTTATTATGGTACGTTATCCCATTGCTCTGCACCTGTCTGGATCATAGGTTTGCAATAATGCAATGAAAATGATTTGAATGGGTCATAGGTCTAATGTGTTAAGCACATAAACAAAGACTGCCCAGGGAGAGTGTTAATCCATGCTCATTAATTTTTGAATTCACATTCTGCAAGTTCATCCAAAAATTTATGAACCACTTCAGAGTCTGGCTTCAACAGCAGTAGAGACACACTGAAACATATGGCTGGGGGGCAGATAGAGTCCTTGGAAGCGCTCCTGCCGAGAGCCAGGTGACGCGAAACACATCAGGACCTCCAGCATGGCCCTGAGAGTCACAGCCCACGGAAGAGGAACGCTTCACGATGTCTCTGGAGCTGCGAAAGGCAAAGCAAAATCATTTTCAATTACTCCCGAAGAGAAGATCACTGCCCTAGTTTAGTGGGTTCTGTTTCTTAGATTATATCTGTGTGCGTGATAAATTATGTAAATTCTACTGACCTCATTTTTCCGTGTGCCATGTTCCATTTCTACATCTGCATAAAAAGATATACCCCTAAATGTGCGTGCATGGATGACCCACTGCTGCAAAACAGTACGTAAATTATTTTGAAACGCGCAAAATCGATTTCCGACAACAAAAGTATTTTCTCAGTTTCTTTCATTTTTTCATTTAGTAATGGTATCAACGCTTTGGCACTAAGATATTATTTTAATGATCTTATTTTTAATGGAAATAAGAGGAATGAATATGGCAACTTTTTAAAAGCTTCCTTTAAGGGTGTCTGGGTGGCTCAGTCAGTTGGGCGACTGACTCTTGATTCATGTCCAGGTCATGATATCGGGGTCATGAGATTGAGCCCTGCATGGGACTCTGCACTGGCCATGGAGACTGCTTAAGAGTCTCTCTCTCTCTCGCTCTCTCTCTCTTTTCCTCTGTCCCTCCCTCACACATGCTCTCTCTTTCTCTCTCACTCTCGAAAACAAAAAATCTTGGTTTAACATGTAGTGATATGTACAAGTCTGATTATTTTAATGTAATTTTTTTTTCTCAAGGACTATCTTACCTGGAAAGATAATTCACAAAGGGATGGAAGACTGAATTCTGGTACTTAGTTTTCTCTGACATACATTGTTATAAACTATCCCATTAAAATTTAGAAGTCAATATCCACTGTCTATAGTGCAATTTTTTACAGGTCTGATTCTTTTCATTTGTTTATTCATTTGTTTCTTAGATTCTACAGATGAGTGAAGTCATGGTATTCATCAGTCTGACTTATTTCACTTAGTACGATACACTCTAGGTCCATCCACATTGTCGCAAAAGGCAAGATCGCGCCCTTTTTATGGCTGAGTAATATTCCTCTATGATCGCTTCTTTTTTATCCATTCGTCTATCAGTGGTTATTTAGGTTGCTTCCATATCTTGGTTACTGTAAATAATGCTGCAATAAACAGGGGCGCATCTATCTTTGAAAATTAGTATTTTCATTTTCCTTGGGTAAATACCCAGCAGTGAAATTATTAATCGCATGGGATTTCTATATTTAATTTTTGGAAGAACCTCCATACTGTTCTCCACAGTGGCCGTACCAGTTTACCTTCCCACCCACAGTTGTAGGAGCGTTCTTTTTTCTCCACATCCTTGCCAACTCTCGTTATTTCTTGTCTTTCTGGTTCTATACATTCTAACTGCAGTCTTGATTTTGCATTTCCCTGATGACAAGTGATGCTAGCATTTTTTCATGTGTCTGTTGGCCTTCTGTATGTCTTCTTTGGAAAATACTTACCTCCTCTGCCCATTTTTTATTGGATTTGTATGTGTGTGTGTGTGTGTGTGTTCAGTTGAATAAGTTATTTATATATTTTGGATATTAACCCCTTATCAGATATATCAGTTGTAAATATCTTCTCCCATTCAGTAGGTAGCCCCCCCTTTTTTTGTTAATGACTGCCTTCACTGTGCAAAAGGTTTTTATTTTGATGTAGTCCCAATCATTTATTTTTGCTTTTGTTTTCCTTGCCATAGGTTGTGTATTTTGAAAAATATTGCAATAGCTAATATCAGAGAAATCACTGCCTGTGCTCTCTTCTAGGATTTTTATGGTTTCAGGTCTCACCTTTAGGTCTTTCATCCATTTTGGGTTTCTATTTGTGCACGGTGGTAGAAAGTGATCCAATGGCATTCTTTTACATGTAGCTGTTGAGTTGTTTCAGCACCGTTTGTTAGAGAGACTGTCTTTTCCCCATTGTATATTCTTGCCTCTTGTCATAAAGTAAGTGACCATCTAACTGTGGATTTATTTATCAGCTCTCTATTTTGTTCCATTGATCTCTCGGTCTGTTTTTGTGCCACTACCGTACTGTTTTGATTATTACATCTTAGTAGTATATCTTGAAATCTCGAATTATGATACCTCCAACTTTGTTTTCTTTCTCAGGATTGCTTTGCCTGAGAAATTTGGGATCTTTTATGTTTCCATACAAATTTTAGTGTTATTTGTTCTAGTTTTGTAAAAACTATTGTTGGTATTTTGATAAGAATTGCATTGAATCTGTAGATTTGTTTGGGTAGTATGGACACTTTAACGATAATATTAATTCTTCGTATCCCATGAACATGAGATATCTTTCTATTTGTGTCATCTCTAATTTCTTTCATTAATGTTTTATAGTTTTCAGAGTGCTGGTGTTTCGCCTCTTTTACCTCTTTTGTTAAGTTTATTCCTAGGTATTATTATTATTAAGTTTTATTATTATTAGTACAGTCATAAATGGAATTGTTTTCTTTTTTAGGTTTATTTATATATTTTGAGAGAGAGAGAGAACATGAGAGAGGGGAGGGGAAGAAAGAGAGCGAGAAAAAGAGAATCCTAAGCAGGCTCCACACTGTCAGTGCAGAGCCTGATGCAGGGCTTGAACTCACAAACCATGAGATCATGATCTGAGCTAAAATCAAGAGTCGGATGCTTAACTGACTGAGCTATCCAAGAACCCTGGAATTGTTTTCTTAATTTATATTTATGCTACATTGTTATTAGTGAGAAACACTATCAATTTCTGGGGGTTATTTTTTATTCTGCAACTTACTGAATTCATTTATTACTTCTAGTTGTTTTTTGGTAGAGACTTTAGGATTTTCTATGTACAATATCAAGTGATTGAACATAGTGACAGTTTAACCTTTTCTCTACCATTATGGATCCATCTAATTATTTTTCTTGACTGATTTCTGCTTCTGGAACTTTTAGTGCTATGCTGAATAAAAGTGGTGCGAGTGGATATTCTTGTCTTGTTTCTGATCTCAGAGGAAAAATTCGGTTTTTCACCATCGAGTAAGATGTTTGTTGTGTATCGTTTATATATAGCTTTTGTTATGTTAAGGTATATTCTCTCTAAACTCACTTTGTTGAGTGTTGAGTTTTTTATTATGAATCGATGCTGAACTTTGTCACATGTTTTTTCTTCATCATTCGATAAACATGAAATTATTATTCTTGTTTTCTCGATGTCGTGTATCACATTGATTGGTTTGCAAATATTGTATCATTCTTGCGTCCCCAGAGTAAACCTGACTTGATCAGAATGAATGTTCCTTTTTAATATATTGTCGAAAGCAGTTTGCAAAGATTTTGTTGAGGATTTTTACATCTATGTTCATCTGAGACGTTGGCCTGTGGTTTTCTTTTTTGTGGTGTTTTTATCTGGTTTGGGCATCATGGTAATGCTGGGTATGTAGAATAAATTTGAAAGCTTTCTTTTACCTTCTCTATTTTTGGAGTCATTTAAGAATAGCTATTAGGTTTTCTTTAAATGTTTGGTAGAATTCACCTGTGAAGACATCTTGTCCTGGACTTTTGTTTGCTGGTAGTTTTTTGATAACTGATTTCATTAATTCAATTTTTTTCCTAGCAATCAGTCTGTCCAGATTATCTCTTTTTTTATGATTTAATCTTGGAAGACTGTATGTTTTAAGAAATTTATCCATTTTTTTCTAGGTTGCCCAATTTCTTGGCATATAAATTTTTATAGTAGTCTCTGATAATCTTTCCAACTTCTCTTGTGTCAGTTGTTACTTCTCTTTCATTTCTGATGTTATTTATTTGGGTCCTTTATCTTTTTTTCTTCTTGACGAATGTGGCTAAATGTTTATCATTTCTTTTATCTTTTCAAAAAAACAGCTCTTGGTATCATTGCTCTTTTCTATTTTTTTTGTCTCTATTTCATTTATTTTGGATATGATCTTTATTATATTCTTTCTTCTGTTCACATTGGACATTGTTTGGTTTTCTTTTCCAGCTTTTTTAGGTGTAAGGGTAGATTGTTTATTTGAGCTTTATCTTGCTTCTTGAGATAGACTTGTATCACTATATAGTCCCTCTTAGACTGCTTTTCCTTCATCCCGAAGATTTCGAATCCCTGTGTTTTCATGTTCATTTTTCCCCATATGTTTTGATTTCTTCTTTGATGGCTTCTGACCCATTGGGGTTTGTGTCTTTTCCAGTTCTTTTATTTTTCCTTGTGATTTATTTCTAGTTTCATACCATTGTGGGCAGGAAAGATACATTTGCAATCTTAAATTTACTGAGGCTTGTTTCCTGACCTAACATGTCATCCATTCTGGAGAATGTCCCATGTCATTTCAAAATAATGTGTATTCTGTTGTTTTTGGATGCAATATTTTGTATATATCTGTTATGTCCATCTGGCCTAATGTGTCATGGGAAGACTGTTTCCTTATTCATTTTCTGCCTGGATGACCTACACATTGATGGAAATGAGGTCTTAATACCTCCTACTATTATCGTATTAGCATCTATTGCTCAGTTTATGTTCATTGATATTCATTTTATGTATATAGGTGCCCCACTATTGGGCATGTAGATTTTTACAATTTATATCGTTTTGTTGAATTGATTATTTTATCATTATGTAATTCTCTTCCTTGTCTCTTGTTATACTTTCTGTTTTATGGTCTGTTTTTCTGGAACCAAGAAACAGACTCTTAACTGTAGAGAACAAACTGGTGGTACCAGAAGAGGTGTGTGTGCAGGGATGTGTGAAATATGGGAAAGGGATTAAGAGTAAACTTATCATGATGACCACAGGGTAATGTATGGAACTGTTGAATTGCTATACTGTATGTTTGAAACTAATATAATACCATACGCTAACTATACAGGAATTAAAATAAAATTTAAAGAAACATAAAGACTAGAGTGCCTGGGTGGCTCAGTCTGTTAAGCATCTGACTTCGCCTCAGGTCATGATCTCATGGTTCATGAGTTCAAGCCCCATGTTGGGCTTTGGGCTGACGTCTCAGAGCCTAGAGCCTGCTTCAGATTCTGTGTCTTCTCTCTCTGCCTTTTCCCCTGCTTGCACTCTCTCTCTCTCAATAACACACATTTACAAATTTTTAAATACAAATAAATACATAAAAACTATTTTATCTGATAGAAGTATTGCTACGTGATTTTTTTCTTCCCCCCCCCCCCAACTTTTATTTGTATGGTAAATGTTTTCCCATCTGTTAACTTTAAGTCTGTTTGTTTCTTCAGGTCTGAGATGAGTCACTTGTAGGCAGCATATAGATAGATTTTTTTTTTTTCCCCATCCATTCCAGCATCGAGCATTTAGGCCATTTACATTTAAAGTAATTATTGATAGGTAATTGTATAGAGCTATATGGATATAGGTATAGATGATATAGATATAAATAGATACAGATATGTCTGCAGACTTATTGCCATTTTGTTATTTGTTTTCTGGTTGTTTTTGTAGTTCTTTTCTGTTTCTTTCTTGCTTTCTCTCTCTCTCTCTTTTGTTTGTGTGATTGATGAGTTTCTATATTGTTATGCTTGGCTTTTTTTTTTCTTTATTTTTTTGAGTATCTATTATAGGTTTTGCATTTGTGGCTACCGTGAAATTCTTGTGTAATATCCTAAGTATACATAGCAGCCTATATGAATTTGATGGCCATTTAAGTTCAAACACATTCTAAAAAACAAAATAAAACAAAAAAACAAAAACAAAAAAGGCTTTCTTTTATTTTGATTCCCTCCTCCATGTTTTATGGAGATGCTATCATATTTTAAAACATTTTACTCCTAATTTTCTTACATCTAATTATGACCATTTCTTTTCCACATGAGTAAATCCATTTAACATTTTTTTGTAACACTGGGTTAGTGATGATAAACTCCTTTATCTGTTGTTTGTCTGGAAAAATCTTTATCTCTCTTTCAAATCTGAATTGCAACCTTGCCAACCTTGGTTGTGGTGTTTTGTTTTTGTTTTTACTTACTTTTTTCTTTCAGTACTTTGAATAGATCACACCAGTTCCTTTTGTCTTACAAAGTTTCTGCTGAAAAATGAGCTTATCAATAGCCTTATAGGTCTCCCCTTGTAGATATTTTTTTTCATTTTTCACTTCCTGCTTTTAAAATTCCCTTTTTCGGGCACCTGGACGGCTCAGTTGGTTAAGCATCGACTTCGGCTCAGGTCATGATCTTGCAGTTCATGAGTTTGAGCCCCGCATCAGGCTCTGTGCTGACAGCTCAGAGCCTGGAGCCTGCTCTAGATTCTGTATCTCCCTCTCACTCTGCCCCTCCCCTGATCACGTTCTGTTTCTCTATCTCAAAAATAAACATTAAAAATTTTTTTAAAATATTTTTTAAAAATTCTTTTTTTATCTTTAACCTTTGACATTTTAATTGTATGTTGTGGTGTGACCCTCTCTGGGTTGGAACTCCGTTTCTTGAACCTATATGTCTATTTCCTTTCCTAGGTTAGGCAAGATTTTAGCTATTATTTCTTCAAAAAGTTTTCGACCTCCTCTCTTCTTCTGGGACTCCTATACGAAAATGTTTGTTCACCTGATGTTGTTCCAGGGATCCCTTAATCTAGCCTCACTTTAAAAATTCTTTTCTCTTTTTGCTGCCCACCTTGGGTGCTTTCCATCACTCAGTCTTCCAGATTGTTCATACATTCTGCATCTATTAGTCTACTGTTGATTTCCTCTAGTGTGTTTTTGATCTCAACTCTGATTGGTTATTTTTAATATTTTCTCTCTCTTTATTGAAAGTCTCGCTGACTTACTCTCCTCTCCAGCTCGGGGAGCATCTTTACGATCATCACTTTAAATTCTTTATCAGACATATTACTTAGCTCCATTTCGTTTAGTCATTTTTTTCTGAGGTTGTGGTCTGATTCTTTCTTTTGAAGCGTATTTCTCTGTCTCCCCATTTTGCTTGACTTTCTATGTTTGTTTCTAAAATTTGGTAGGACAGCTACACCTAATTTGAAAGAATAGCCTACCGGCACAAATTTTATTTGATATTCTTTATTACTATTTTCATTTTGCCACCTTGCCTGCCGTCTCTTCAAAGAAGCCCTCCCTGACCACATAGTCCTGTGAAGATCTCTCTGACTCCCTCCAACTCCAAACTCCACCACAATTAATCCATGTCGTGGTCATTGTGCATTTCCGCCCTTACCCTCGAAGTGGAATGAGGCTGCTGTCTGCCTCACTTACTAATTCCCCGTCCCGACCTTCCAAGCCAAAGATTTTCACTTAGCAGATATGGGGTTGAAAAAAAGAATAATGAGACAATCCAAAGCCAAGGAAATATTTTTAAGGAAAGACAAGTTTTATATTCGTGCAACTGTATCCCAGAAGACTTTAAGATCTTTCTTCTATCAGGGAAAACCGAAAAATTTCCTTCCATTTTTGGAATACTTTTTCAGAACACACCATGTTTTAAAAATAAAACAACAGAGTTGCCTGGGTGGTTCAGTTGTTGGGCATCTGACTCTTGGTTTTGGCTCAGGTCACGATGTCATGGTTCATGAGTTTGAGCCCTCATGTCTGGCTCTCTGCTGACAGTGCAGAGCCTGCCTGGGATTCTCTCCCTCTCTTTCTGCCCCTTCCTCATGCTTTCTCTCTCTCAAAATAAAGAAATAAACTTAAAAAAATAAAAAATAAACAATACACACAGTAAAGGAAAAGGAAGAATTAAATTATTATCAGTTACATTTGAAAGAAACACTTTTTATTCAAAAGAAGGCAAGTTTCCCACTTGGTCAAAAGCCTGTTAGGATTCAGGAGTCTCTCACAACCATGTTGTACCAATTATTTGTTGCTACAGAACAAATTTCCTCAAATTTGCTGACTTAAAACAACACACAGTTTTGACCTCACAACACTCTGCTGGGCGTCTAGTCATAGCTGGGCTGTGTCTTCTGTGTAGGGTTACAAAGGAGCACACATATGTGTGATATGTTTTGATCCCAATCTCAGTGATATTGGGTGTCAGGCTGCACCTCAGGTGGAGGCTCCCCCCGGGGAAAACACCTTTCCACACTCCCTTGGGTTGTGGGTGGAATTCATTTCCTGGCAGCGGTAGGACACTGAAATCACCTGTTTCCTGCTGCTTCTTGTCACTAGCTGGACCTCAAGACCCGACCTTTACTAATAATAGTTTTCTCATTTTACCTCTCACATTTACGTTTTTGATAAATGACAAGTTAATTTTTGTGTACGCTGCGACAAAGGGGTCCAACTTTTTCTCTGGCGTGTGTCAGTCCACGAGACCCAGTACGATATGTTGAAAAGACTGTGCTTTGTCCATTCAAAGACCCTGGCAACCTGGTCAAAAATAAGTTCACTGCAGATGTTCAGTGCTATTTCTGGACGTTCAATTCAATTACATTAATACACAGCTCTAGCCCAGTACCGTACCACTCACTCTGCCTTGATTCCCATTGCTTCTTTTGAAATCAAGCAATTTGAGGCTTCCTTTCTGTTGTCCTTTTCCAGGGTTGTTTTGGCCCCCCTGGGTCCCTTGCAATTCCGTATGGACTTTTATATTGTTTAGCACTTCCTACAAAAGTCAGCTGGAATTCTAACAGAGATCGAATTAAATGGGTAGATCAATTTGAGGAGTCTTGGTGTCTTAATATTAAGTCTTCGATGCATGGGATTTTTTTTTCCCATTTATTTAGACCATCTTTACTTTTAACAACATTTCATAGTTTCTTTTCTTTTCTTTTTTATTTTTTTAACATTTATTTATTTTTGAGAGACATAGAGACAGAGCGTGAGCAAGGGAAGGGCAGAGAGAGAGAGAGGCAGACACAGAATCCGAAGCAGGCTCCAGGCTCTGAGCCATCAGCACAGAGCCCGATGCAGGGCTCGAACTCACAGACTGTAAGATCATGACCTGAGCCGAAGTCGGCCGGCCGCTCAACAGACTGAGCCACCCAGGCACCCCAATAGTTTCTAAAATGCATGCTTTGAACTTTTTTGTTACATTTATTCCTAAGTATTTTTTCAAAGTTATTGCAGATATAATTGTTTTTTAATTCGATTTCATATTGTTCGTTGTGGGTATGTAGAAACACCATTGATTTTTTTTTTATATTGACCTTGTATCCTGCCACGTTGATGGACATGCTTATTTGTTGTAACAGCTTTTTAGCTGATTCCTTAAGGTTTTCTACATACGAGACCATATCATCTATAAATTGAGATTCTTTTACTTTTTTTTAGACCTACACTGAGGGCTTTTATTTCTTTTTCTTGCCTAAAACCTTGTCTAGAACTTGCAGTCCAAGGGTGAATAAAAGTGGCACGAGAAATATTTTTGTCTCGTTCTTGATTACAAGGGGAAAGCATACGATCTTTCACCATTACCTGTGATGTCAGGTTTTTCATATATGCCCTTTATTAGCTTAAATTTCCTCCTATTTTTAGTGTGTCTGTGTATATTGCATGCTTTTATTATGAAAAGATGTTACAGTATTTCTAATGTTCTTTCTATGTTAGATAATAGATTTTTCATTGCTTTTTTTATCCTAATATACAGTATGTTACATTAAATTTTTTTGGATGTAAAGCCAGCCTTTTACCCTGAGATAAATCCCACTTAGCCAAGGCATATAGTTATTTTCACATGTTGCCTAATTGGGTTTGCAAGTATTTTGTTGAACATTTTTGCATCCAAATTCATAAGAAATGGGTTTGCAGGTTTATTTTCTTATGATGTATTTGATTTTGGTCTGTGGTTAATACTGACCTCTTAGAATGAGTATCAGAGTTACTTTTGGTTGTTTCAAGGCAACAACCTTTTTGAGAAAAATCGAAAGATGAAATCCTTTATATTGTCAGCTATTTTTTTTCCTAACTCTCGACTAATTTTTAAGATTAATACCTAACCTCCGTGCCTGAGTTTCCTTCTGTCTCTGAATCTTAATTCATTGCATGGTGATGGCATTAGTCAGTCAGGGTTCTCCAGAGAAACAAGAACCATAAGAGAGATTGATATCTACACTCATGTCTCTGTCTCTACCTTTAACCTATTTGGATACTTACATCTATTCACCCACCCATATCTGTCCATTAGCTATTTATCAACTCTCTGTATGTATCCATTTATTGAGAGATTTCTTTTTAAGTGATTGTATCATGGAATTCTACGGCACCTGGCAAGTCTGAAATTCACAGGGCAAGCTGGCAAGTTGGAACTTCAAAGGTGTTCCCGGTGCAGTCTTGAATCCAGATTCCACGGGATGTGAAAAATCACAGGATGTCTAAGTGACAGTTTTGCAGCTAAGTTTCTTGTTCTTTGGAAAACCTCAGACTTTGTTTTTTTTTTTTTTAATTTTTTTTTTTTTAATTTAATTTTGAGAGACCTAGAGACAGAGCATGAGCAGGGGAAGGGCAGAGAGAGAGGGAGACGCAGAATCCAAAGCAGGCTCCAGGCTCCGAGCCATCAGCACAGAGCCCGACGCGGGGCTCGAACTCACAGACCGCAAGATCATGACCTGAGCCGAAGTCGGCCGCCCAACCGACTGAGCCACCCAGGTGCCCCTCAGGCTTTGTTTTTAAGACCTTGGACAGATTAGATGAGACCCACCCACCCATTATGCAGGATAATCTGCTTCTCTCAAAGTCTACTGATTTAAATACTAATCACATCGAAACCTCCATGGCAATATCCAGGCTAGCGTTTGACCAACAACTGGGAACCATAGTCTAGCCAAGGTGACACCTAATATTAACCATCACAGCATTTTTTTCTTGTTTCTGAAAACCTGTAGCACTTCTTGTCTTGTCAACAATTGTTAATTACATTGACACCAAATTACATTGCGTCGCCTGTGATTCAAGTAATTTATGAAGACACTCATATATGAACAGATAGCAGAGAACTATGTGTCTGTATTCCTAATGTTAAGGATCACTGCCTACATGCATCTTTAATGTGTCTTATGACCCTAATCACAAACGTTCAAAAGATCCGTATGTGCCTAATCTGTTTTCTTTTTCATTTCTATACACCAGGATTCATCCCACTCCAATCCATAGGTCGAACCCCTATCACCATCTGTTTTCGTAAATAAAATTTTATTGGAACACAGAACTCCTATGAATTTCATACTGTCAATGGTAACATTCTTGCTGCAACTACAGAATTGAATCGTTGGAACAGAGAGAGCATTATGGCTTACAGAGCCAAAAGCATTTACTGCCTGGGCTTTAACAGAGAAAGTTTGCCTACTCTTATCGTGCGTTACAGTGTTGATCCATTATTCTAGAATTCTACCGTCCACATGCGTCTCCCTGCTGTTTCTCACATGGATGCCGTTCACCCACAACTTCCCTTGCAAGGATGTTCATTCTCTGCCTCATCTCCTGGAGACTAAAATTACACTTTTTACCAAGTTTGTCTCACGTAGTATCTCAATCCCAGCTGTCTTTTCTTAACATCTCTAGATATAGATTAGGCTTTTATTCCTATTGTCTTTTCACCAAGGGCTACTTAGGATATGTCTATTTTTATGAATTATGGTACCTTTTATCTTTTCACTCTCATATTTTGTCTTATTTATCTTCTCTAAATGTTATGTTCTGTAAATGTGGTCTACTCATTTTGGTATTTACTATAGTTTCTCGTTTTCCAGGTGCCTTGCAAATAGGTAACCGAAACCAATTGGTAACTGAAACCAATTGGTAAATGAAACCAATATACTACATAGAATTAAATTCTATTAAACTGTGTTGTATTAGATTGTATTTGTTAGCAATTTTCCTGGACATTTCAGATGAAACTTTTTACTGCAGTAATAGGAGATAATTTTCCCCACTTGAACCAGAGATCAGAAAACATTTTCTGTATTTAGTCAAATACTAAATATTTTAGGTTTTTTGAGCTATAATGTCATATGTACTGCTCTTTTTTTTTTAATTTGAAATTATAAAGGGGCTCCTGGGTGGCTCAGTAGGTTAAGCATCTGGCTTTGGCTCAGGTCATGATCTCCCAGTTCATGGGTTTGAGCCCCACGTCGGGCTCTGTACTGACAGCTCAGAGCTTGGAGCCTGCTTCAGATTCTGTGGCTCCCTCTCTCTCTACCCCTTCCCTGCTCAGGCTCTCTCAAAAATAAATAAGCATTAAAAAATTTTTAATTATGAAAAACAACAACAACAACAACAATAAAAATTCTCTCCTCATGAGCAATACAAAAAATGTTCCTGGAAGGATTTGGCCTATTGGAAGCAAATCTTTTTGTCCTTGTGCTTATGGATTTAAGAATCACTACTAGGGGTGCCTGGGTGGCTCAGTAGGTTAAGCATCCGACTTCGGCTCAGGTCATGATCATGGCTTGTGAGTTCGAGCCCTGCATTGGGCTCTATGCTGACAACTCAGAGCCTGGAGCCTGCTTCGGATCCTGTGTCTCCCTCTCTCTCTGCCCCTCCCCTGCTCACACTGTGTCTCTCCCTCTCAAAAATAAAATAAACATTAAAAAAAATAAAAAAAAGAATCACTACTAAAGTGAGGTTGCCCCAATATCAATGAACATAATGAAGTAGCTGAAAGATGATATATATCATCTTTCAGCTACTTCATTATATATATATATATATATATATACACCATATACCATAAAGGTTATACTTTAGACTGTTTAATGTAGACTTCTAGGCACTTATATCTACCTTTCTTTATAATACCATATACAAATATATTTATAAGACATAAGTAGGGCAGAAGCACACACACACATACACAATTATTTACAAGCCTATAATGTCCATTTGCACCTTTTGAAGCATTACCATTTTCTAGGCATTTCTAGCAGGACTCTAAGTAATAGACTGCCTTTTGAAAGCGGAGCATAATTTCAATGTAAGGAATAGTTCCTTTGATACTTGGTTTGTATAAAGAGGGATAGTGTTTTTGAAATATGATGGTAGGTTGATTTCTACTTAAAGGCAGCTCATTTGTCCCTAAAGTGTAATTTGTTTCTCTCCCAAGTTTACAGCTGTGACCATTTTTGATGTGTTTATCATGCCATCTTCATGAAAGGGATACTTTGGTACACTTTACTGGAGCCTTTCTGAGAACTCTTTGGGAATGAGTGATTAAAACCCCCCTTGTATTTTTCCCTCAGGTGTTTACCAAGTGCTTATATTACTTGTGAATATTTGTTTCATAGTCAGGCAAGTTGATTTGTTTCACTAGTCATCAAGCGTTAATTATCAGATTATCAGCACACAAATAAGCTCTTAGAAGACAATGGCCACATCAAAGGAGATTTTCAAAAGTACAGATGTAGAAGTGATAGAAATAGTGATCATATTGACACATAAAACAGAGAAAACAGGTTGCTTGGAAAAATTGCATTCTTTATATCATCTCGTTATGAAGATTCCACATGTCTTTATTTTTTCTTCAATATCCTTACTGTATCTTTATCATGAATAATTATTTGGCTGATAAAGAACTTATTTACTTAGCAAACATCAAATTTTGAGCTAAGCAAAGCAGTCATCTTTATGAGTTTTGCTTTTTCCCATAGCCAATAATGTTGAGAAAACTACATTGTGAAGATGTCGTATAGTGAAGATATAGAAATAGTTGTGGAACTATACTATTCACAGTTACACAATGAAACACAAACGTGTAGAGACATATGGAATAACATCCAATATTATCTTCATTTAAAAAAAAAGTATTACTATGTCCAGAGCAATAGAATAAACATTGTATTCACTCTACAGAGTGTATAAAATTGAATCAATTCATATGCTAATATCATGTTGAGTTGAATAACCTAATTAAAGTCTTATTGTGTCTACTGGAAAAAAATTGAGAGGCACACTTAGCAAAAGAAACAAGTTGAGAAAAAAATGAAGCAATTAAAGCAGAAAACAAAACAAAACGAAAACTTCAAATTCTTATATAGCGGGAACAAGAAAAAAATGGTGAAAGAGAAACGAGAACAAAATAATAAGACTCACAAACCCACCCACACTTTACCAATGTCCTCATCATCAGCTTTGATTATTATTAGAATATTATATTCATTTTGGGCCAATTTTAGGCAGGATTGTCGATGGTCACGGCAATCTCGTGCTTTCTTAAAAGCCCTATGCAATGAATAGCTTATTCGCAGAGACATAAGCTCTGTTAAGGAAGGGAAAGCTTTATTTTGGTTTATTAATCATTGTGTCTCCAGGATCAACAAATGTGTCCTCAATAGAAGGTCTCATCCAATACCGAGAACATGTTATCCTTTTTCTAAATTCTTAACATTCTTAATATTTATTCAAGTTAATTGGTACACACACATGTGCTTTTATATACATGATACATAAATATTTACATATGCATATATACATTCCCATATATTTTGTATTAACATATATATACTTGTGTGTATGTGTATATATATTACTTATATATATATACACATATATATGGGTATGTATGTATATACATTACTCATACATATATTATTATATTACATAAATATATATTATATATTTATATTATATAAAGGCTGATGATATATATATAAGTATATAAGTAATATATAATACATATTATATAAGTAAGTATATATATTACTTTTATATATATAAATAAGTAAGTATACTATATTACTATAAAAGTAATATATATATTACTTTTGGACAATCAGGGCCCACCAAATCACCTCGTGTTTTGTTATTTCCCAGCATCCCTTGCAAAACTTTGAGCAGATGTGTAGAGCATACTTTATTAAGCCAAGAGTGCTGAGAAGCTGTGTATTTCTTTTCTTCCTCTTATCCCCTAATGCAGTAATTTCTTAATTATTGGTACAGAGAGGAATTTCCCAGGCTTTATTTGCCTTTTATATTAAATATTTGAGAGTCTGAATTGACATGTTATATCAACAGAGCCTAGCCTATCATGACATACAGTTGTTTGGTATTACCACCTAGCTAATGTGTCATTACTTAATCTTTTGAGATATTAATGAATCTTCTAGATGATAAATTCTGATAAAACCATGATCCGTGGGAAGCATAAGTTTCTGTAATTCAATGCTTCTTGACAAGATCTATACACTCAATAGATATTTATGACATATTATTTGAGTAGATTAAGGCTTAATTTTATCTCTTCTGAATGTCTACTGGTCTTTCTTCTCAGTTGATAGTCTATATAGGCTTGGAACTCCAAGTCTGTAATCTCAATTAAATTTTTTCTTCACTTTCTTTGAGGCTCATCTTCATCATTCAGCAAACAACCCACTTTCAAGGTTTCTTACTTCTAATTTACCTTACTCTAAAAAGAGACGCTTTTAAAAAGTCAATAATTTCTTTTCATCCTGATAGAATTCTACGTATGCTCTCCTCTTTGTATTTAGAAGCGATGATGTATATTCATTACATTTCCAGACCCAGTAGCCATCCATCCTACTGCCAATGCAATTTGGCATTCCTACTACTCACCAGGCTCCTGAATATGTTTCTCTTATTGTTTCTGATTTCGGAGTCTATCTGTATTTTCTTCAGTCACCTATGACTTGAAATTTTGGCAGAACTTAAGTAAATAGATCACATTTTGAAACACTCCCCTTGATTTGGATTGTGAAACACCAATGAAAGTACAGCAATTTTTCTTAGTAGCACAAAATTTTGTCTGAAGTCTACATAAACATGAATGATCACAAAGCCAATGGTTTTGCATATATGATAATTGTTTTTTTTATTTTTCCCTTTCTTTCTTTCTATTCACTCAACAGAAAAGACCAGTGGAGGAATGTATACTTGTTACACGCTCTTTGTTGAAGTTTCATGAAAAGAGAGAGAGAGAGCGAGAGAGAGAGAGAGAGAGAGAGAGAAAGAGAGAGAGAGAACTCAAGAAACAGACCCTTAATTATCCGCAACAAATTGATGGCTACCAGAGGCAGGGGGCGGGGGTGGGAGATGGGTGAAATATGAGAAAGGGATTAAAGAGTACCCTCATTGTGATGAGCACCAGGTGATGTATGGAATTATTGAATCATTATATTGTACACCAGAAAGTAACAGCACTATGTTAAAAACAAACAAGCAAGCAAATCTCTTGGGCTGTTTCAGAGATGAAGTGAGGCTATCCTTCCCCTTCAAAATATGGTTTCCCATTTTCCTATGTTTCTTGTTCGTTTCTTCTTTAAACTTCCTGATTTAGTCACTTCATTAATTCTTATGCTTAATTATGCTTTCCATGTAAATGACTGCTACAGCAATCTATCCGTCCATATAATCTCTCTAAAAATCCTGTTCTTTGATTTTAAATAATTTTTGATAGTTCAGGCATTTTCTTTATAAGAGAGAAGTTAATATAAAGCTACAGCCAGTTATACAGGGCAGATGTCCTTAATTTACAGAGTGGTAAAGTGTTGCCTACAGTAATAGCCTGTAGGCTTCCTAGATGAACTTTCTTATACGTTCTGCTAGTTTATTAGGAATATTAATGTCTGTAACAGATAATGGCCATTTCATTAGTGATAAAAGTAATATTTTAAGTTTAGGAGAAAGGCTGATGATATAAAATGACCTCAGGAACGTACCAAGAATGACCTTATAGGAAAAAATTTTTAAATGTAGGTATTGTTTATTAAATTTATGTTATTTGGGATACAACTTCAGGAATGATTAGTCTTCTATTGTCATACACACCTAAGTGGATATTTCATTATCGAGAATGGTATTAAAATAATGGACATCATTCTCTGTCTAATCCTCATATATTGAACCATCTATTCTATAAACTCAAACTTATAAACTGCATGTGTTCAGTCTTCTCGAATCGTATGAAAGCATTCATGATCTCTTCCACAATTCATTCTTATCCTTTCATGAAAAGATAAGCATATGAGTGAGTCATGAATTTAATAATTGACTGAAAGATAGCATCCTCAAATTATATACCAGACTCCTGATACCATCACTTCCTCTTAAGTGAGATGTATTTGATCATGCATTGGCTCATTCATTTAACAGCTTTCAACTGTTGGGTTCCATGTGACAGGTGTTGCCTTTAGCACTGGAAATTCATTAAAATGGGAAATATTCCTTATAATATACATTCTAAATGATACACTTAACTTGTAAAGCCAAGACCATTTGGGCAGACAGCTTGTCAATTTCTAAATTTATAAGATGAGAGATATCTTGATTTATGAAGGAATAAGAAAAGGAAACCATATTCTTACCAACTAGAAGTGTCTCGGTGTAAAAGCAGAAAAAGAATAATCCTCAAGGGTCTTATAGAAAGTAGGAAACATGCAAGGACTTTGCAAAATAAGTTTTATAATGGATTGGGATACGACTTTACTAATAAAATACTTTGGCTTCTAAGAAAAAATAGATTGCAGGAAGAGTGGTAGCAGAGTGAGCAGTTAGTATATCTCCTGATAACAGGTGAGAAACATGTATCTTTCTTTTCTTTTTTTTTTTTTAATGTTCATTTATTTTATTTTGAGAGAATGAGAGAGTGGGTAAGGGGCAGAGAAAGAGGAGAGAAAGAATCCCAAGCAGGCTCTGCACTGTTAGTGCAGGGCCCCATGTGGGACTCAATCCCATGAACTGTGAGATCATGACCGAAGCCAAGATCAAGATTTGGATGCTTAACCGACTGAGCCACACAGGCGCCCCTGTATTCTTATGAGTACTTGATTTGGGGTTTATATCACATTGTGGAATTCTTTTTCTCCTCCTCCTCCTCCTCCTCCTCCTCCTCTTTCTTCTTCTTTAGTGTTTATTTATTTTTGAGAGCGAGAAAGACAGAGTGTGAGTGGGGGAGGTGCAGAGAGAGGAAGACACAGAATCCAAAGCAGGCTCCAGGCTTTGAGCTATCAGCACAGAGCCCGATGCAGGGCTCGAACCCACAAACGGTGGAATCATGACCCAAGCTGAAGTGGGAGGCTCAACAGACTGAGCCACCCAGGCAACCCAACTTCTGCAGTTCTAATTATTTATTTAAGAGAAGGGTGTTAAAGATATATACATTCACATACTGTCTGATAACCAGATAGAAAGATGAGGAAAAGAAGAGGAAAAAGGAGTAGAAAAACAGGAGGGAGAAGAAGAGGAAAAGGACGAGATGGAGCATACACTTGATTTTCCTAATTGGTTGGTGGCAAAAGAATATTTTAAAAGATGCTTTTCAACCAGATATACTTTCCTGTCGAGAGCTCGTGTCTAAAAGATTTTTCATTGATAGTTTAATGTAGTTTTCGAAGAACCTTATTGGTGTTGCCGGACTCAGCCAACTGCTAGGAAAACAAGAGTTACAACTTGGTACCTCGCTGTTATTTTAAACTTTCCTTGGTCCTGACTCTGTAAGATTTTTTGGCTTCGGTTTTGAATCGAAATTAACTACGTCTTTGAATTCTGAAGTGAGAACAAAACTACCTATGATATGAAAAATATTTAATCTACTCTTTAAACCTCAGCATTGCTTACCCTCTTCATACTCAATATCATAAGAAATATTTGACTAAAACAAAGGAAAATAATTACACTCTGTTAGGTTAAATACACTTCATCAGAATTCACATATACCTAGAGCCCCAGAATGTGACTTCATTTTCAAATAAAATCTGTGGACATGTAATTAAATAAAGATCTTAAGATGACATGATCTGACTCCAATGACTGGTATCTTTATAAGAAGAGGAGAGGAGGCAGTGATACACAGAGAAGAAGGCAGTGTGAAGAGGAGACAGAGTAATTCACTCAAACCAAGAAACTCCTGGGGCCAGCAGAAGCTGAAAGAGGCAAGGAAGATTTCTTCCCTAGAGCCTTCAGAGAGGCACAACCCTGCTGACGCCTTGATCTCTGGAACTGTGAGAGAATGAATTTCTGTTGTTTCATGTCACTAAGTGTGTAGTTATTTTTATGGCAGCCTTAGGAAATGAATATAGACACCAACCAACTCCGTTTATACCGAAATTTACATTTTATAGTTTGTTGTAAATTCCTCTCCTGTGTTAATTTCTGTGATGCAATTAGATTCTTTTTTTTAAAAGCTTATTTCTTTATTTTGAGAGAGAGACAGAGCATGAGTATGGGAGGGACAGAGAGAGAGAGGGAGAGGGAATCCCAAGCAGGCTCCGTGCTCCCAGCACAGAGCCCAGTGCGGAGCTCGAACTCACGAGCTATGAAATCATGACCTGAGCCGAGATCAAGAGTGGGACACTTAACTAACTGAACCAGCCAGGTGCCCTGTTTGTCGGAGATTTCTGTGGCTACTTTAACACATTAGCACAAACCAGGTGGCTGCAAACAACACAAACTTCTTATTCGACTGTTCAGGAAGCTGAACGTCTGAAATCGGTTTCACCAGACTAAATGCAAGGTGTCACCAGGGCTTCATGCCTTCTGGAGGTTCTGGGCGACGGTCTGGGAGCTGCCTACATTCCTCAGCTGACGTCCTTCCTTTGCGTCACTCCACCCTCTTGCTTTGTGCCTGCATCCTCCACTTCTCTGTCGAATGTCCTTCCTCCCTTCTGCAAAGACACTTGTGGTTTTGTCTCAAAGGTATGACGCAGGATAATCTCCTCATCGGAGGATCCCTAATTTATTGTGTCTGGAAAGTTCCTTTTGCCATATAAGGTTATATTTACAGCCTCCAGGCTTGGGAAGATGGACATTTTTGAAAGGTATTACTCAGTTTACCATAAGAGCTAAACTGAAAAAAACAAAAAGCAAAACAAACAAACAAAAAACCCTCAAAACATTTTTATTATGAGTTCCTCTTTCTGATCCTGCTCAACGTTCACATGTCCTCCTAGTTATATGGAATCCCAAAATCCTACTTGCTGAATTGCAAAAACTGGTCAAGACTTTGTAACAATGAACTAGATAGCGACATGGTTGTCAAGTAAGCTATTTAAACACAGAAAAAAAAGGCACTCTGCTCTGTCAGCTTTACCTACTTCAGTGCAGGTAGAACATAACTAGCTCGTGGTCAACATTAGTAGCAAATTGGTTACAGTGATATTATATATACTATAGGGTAATCCAAGAGCAGTTTTGGAAAATTGTGTGTGCTATAACAGAGGCCAATGGCAAGTAGCCAAGATGGGCCATATTGGCATGAACGTTATTCTGAGTTAAAAGAAATCAAAACCCAGGGTGCCTGGGTAGCTCAGTCAGTTAAGTGTCAGACTTCAGCTCAGGTCATGATCTCACGGCTTGTGCGTTCGAGCCCCGCATCGGGCTCTGTGCTGACAGCTCAGAGCCTGGAGCCTGCTTCACATTCTGTGTCTCCCTCTCTCTATATTCCTCCCCTGCTCATGCTCTGTTTCTCTCTCAAAAATAAACAGCGAAAACATTTTTTTTAAAGAAATCAAAACCCATTATTTTCACAGAAAGCTCTTTATCTCCGCCTCAAGTACCCACTTATACAAGGAAGAGAGCTATTTTTTTTAAGTGTACTTATTTATTTTGAGAGTGGGGACGGGCAGAGAGAGAGAGAGAGAGAGGGAGAAAGGGAATCTCACACAAGCTCCACACTGTCAGAGCAGACCCTGACATGGGGCTTGATCTTATAAACTGTGAGATCATGACCTGAGCCAAAACCAAGAGTCAGACACTTAACTGACCGAGCCACTCAGGGGCCCCAAAGAAGAGAGCTATTAACAGAAACTCATCTTTACCTAAAAAAAAATGTTATCTAGATAAATAGGGCAATGTTTGTTTTCCAAACATTTCCTTTCATCTCCCTGCTAATAGTCTTTTCCTCTTTTGTGTCTTCAGCCTCGGGCTGCCCTCCTTGGCTTATATAAGTATCACATTGCCCCACTGCCTTTGGAATGTTCTATCTATGTGGATTCCCCATTCATTCCCTATTAAATTTGATTTTCTCCTGTTAATCTACCTCATGTCAATTTGATTCTAAGCTCAGCTAGAAGGACCTTGAAGGGCAGAGAAAATTCTTTCTCGCTAACACTAACATCAAAAAATTCAATTAAATTGATCTGGGAATAAAATGAGAAAGACGAACTAGAATGCATTTGAAATCAGAAGCCAAAAGTTTAATCAACTATACCAAATTGTTTGAGAATGTATAGGTGACGAGAAGGAAGGTAAGCCTAGAGTTTTGAAATTCAAAGACCCCATTTGTGTTTGGGGTTGGGAATGGGAAAACATTAATTTTTTTTTCCCCCAGGCTAGCGAGTTCCAATTTTCTTGATTGTGAGTTCCTTTTTGTGAACAAAGAAGGTTATCGAAATCCAATGTCGTTAAGCATACAAACTACATAATAAACCACCCAAGTTTGGATTCGATGCCAGGAAGCTACTCTTTCATAGTGTGACTTCCATTTACCTTACATATTGGAGAGAAAATACTGACTAGTCTGATACACTTGTAACATGTGACTGCTCACATAATTTAATAAGTTGTTTGTGTGGACATATGTCTATGTGAGAACGCAAAGTGAAAACTTAGAGGATTTTGTCACTTTTTCGTGTTCAACCTTAAATATGCTATATGAATAAAATGCAATATTTATATAATGGAATAATTACAAACCATTATGTGTTTCATGTAGAAACAAAGGCAGAAAATACAACAAAGACTTGGGTGAGGAAGGACATGCGTTTTCTAATAATGACATTGATATTATAACACACAAAAGGCACAGTTTAGATTTTGCCGCACTCTTTGTTTTCTTAGATTGCATCTCCTTATATGTCTCTGCCAGTGTTTTTCCTGCATGTACTCAAGTACTGCATATTTGTTTGTATATCCAGAAAAAGAAGTGAACACACTTTTTAAATTCAAGGTTATTGAAAAGTTACTGAGATATATTTCCTTCCGGAACTGGCTGTTCTCCTAGTTTCAGTTGCTTTTTTTAATAAGTATTTTAATGTTTATTTATTTTTTGTTATGGGTCTCAGGGTATCACAATATCTCCCGAGATCTCAGGGTCTCCCGAGACCTCCAAGAGCTTATTTACTTCTGTGACTCCGGTGATTGGTCATCTTCGAACAAAGCACTGTGCAGTGATTGGTTCGCACCAAAACTAACCTCTGTAATTGGTCAACAGCATGCTTCTACATCCTAACTTGCTGTAACCTATATAAGCTCCCTGCTGCCTTTCCTCGAGGTCATTCTCTGCAGTTGCTGGTAAGATCGGGAGCTCAGGTTTGGCCCAGCCGTAAGTAATAAATTTGCCTCATGTCCATTCAGGGTCTGGTGGTCTTTTTAACAGCAACCTGCAACATTTTGAGAGAGAGAGAGAGAGAGAGACAGAATGTGAATGGGGGAGAGAGAGAGAGAGGGAGACACAATCTGAAACAGGTTCCAGACTCCGAGCTTTCAGCACGGACCCTGACAAGGGGCTCGAACCCACGGTCCATGAGATCATGACCTGAGCCAAAGTCAGTCGCTTAACTGACTGAACCACCTAGGCGCTTCTCAGTGATTTATTATTATTATTCCCTAGAGTACAAAACAATGGTAATATAAATATTTTAGTGATAGGATTTTTGAAAGACCATTTCCATGGTTAATAACTGAATAATAATTGCTCATTCAAGTGATAATTGAGAAAGACACGTCCTTGGCCTAAAGGAAGAGCATGGGATGTTTTAGACCGTCGGGTCCTTCTCACTCAGGTGTCCAGGGAGTTCACCGAGGTCCTGGGCAGTAGGGCACATATTGGTCACTGCTATCTGGTCAACAGAGATGTTAATGTGAACTTGGACAACTTTTTCAATGTGTAGAAGCTGAGAACATAAACAAATCATGAAGAAAGTGGAAGGAAACAGGACTTGACTTATTCTGTTACCAATGGCTCTCCAGTGACCGGCGCTAGAATGGGTTCATCTTTAACACATGGGTAAGACACATCCTTACAATGCAAAAGTAGAAAGTGACGTCTCATGATCACCTGTAAAACACAAGAATTTGTTGTGCAGCTTCGTAATCAAAAATGTTCCTAGAATTTTAGACACACTGTTAGACTAGTCCTGTAAAAATATGGAGAAAAAATATTAAATAATATACCCAAAATTATATCAACTATGCCTTTCGTCGGCATAAATAAGTAGTATTTTGTTTCTCTCTGTTTCTTCATTTTCAAAAATCTTAATTAAATAAAAATTATGTGTGGAGTTCTCTTTTGAAAATTTTATTTAAATCGAAGTTAGTTAACATATAATGTCGTTATGGTTTCAGGAGTAGCATTTGGGTGATTTTATATATAATACCCAGTGCTCATCCCAACAAGTGCCTCGTTCATGCCCGTCACCCATTTAGCCCATCCCCCTACCCAGCACCCCTCCACCGACCCTCGATTTGTTCTCTGTATTTTAGAGTCTCTTATGCTTTACTCCCTCTGTGTTTTTACCTTATATTTTGTGTGGAGATATCTTAATGAGAGAAAATATCAGATGATATTGAAAACCCTGGAGTATTTTAACATTGATAGTGCTTACAAAATAAATGTAATATTCACCTCACAGGAGTCAATCTTGACTCTATGCATTGTCAAATATTTGCCTTGCCCCTTGATGAACTTACGTTCTTTCAAGTATTTGATGAGCCATGAAGGCAGAGTTGCTGTAACTATGTGATTACATGGTGCTCCCCTGACCTCACATACTAAAACTTCAACTCTTGATCCATAAGAACTCTCCATGACCAGTCACGCCATCTCCTTAAATGTCACCACCTTTATAGACGTATTTGATGTCTCTCTCTCTCTTTCTGTTTTTCTCTCTCATTCTTTTTTTTTCCCGTAAGTCTGTTCTTGAATAAATTCTATTTATAAAATACATCAAGTGGTACGTTTTCTCCCCAGCTGCGTTGCCACTTTGTTAGTACAGATGCAGTCTTACTTTGAGCCTACTGATCTACCTATCACCACTCCTTTGCTCCTCTCCACGCAGGCACAGAATAATCTGCAAAAGTAAACGCGTCACGTCACATCCATTTAAGATATTTCAGTGAACGTTTTCCTCTGCACCAGAGTGAAATCGCGGTACCTTCAGAAAAGCTTAGAAGCCCTCATACTGGCAAGCCCTACTTTTCCAATCTCATTGGTACAGGCATCTTCCTTGCCCGTGTCCCTTCACCCGTGTGGGAGGTTAAGGAATAATAGTACAAGTTACATCAAAAGAAGGAGCCACTATCATAGAAATGACAACCTGAAGATGGCTGAACAGAGGTATATTCAGAGATGTATTTCCTTTATCAGGCGGCTAGTGATTCTTGGGGGTAGTTCCGTCCACAACACGCAGAGAGGGTCCTCTCTGTGCACATGGTTGTGACAGTTAACGGTCTATCCCAATGTGCTTAAACTCAGCTGCTGAGCTGACAGAGACCAAGGTTTGTCATCTCCAGTTCTAACCACAGAGAGAGAGCGCCAGTCATGGGGCCGAAGTGCCATCCGGAAATTGCTGGCATTTGGAGTCAAACCAACTAGAAATGTCAGGTACCACCCCTCTCTCTGTCTCCTCCTTGGTCAGATACAGGGAGATCGTGACCTATGCTCAGGCCACAGTATTAGAAAACAAATCTCAGGGGAGTCTGGGTGGCTCAGCTGGCCGAGCGTCTGATTTCAGCTCAGGTCATGATCTCGCTGTTTGTGAGTTCGAGCCCATGTCGGGCACTATGCTGACAGCTCGAAGCCTAGAGCCTGCTTCAGATTCTGTGTCTCCTTCTCTCTCTGCCCCTCCCCTCTTTGTGCTCTCTCTCTCTCTTTCTCTCTCAAAAGTAAATAAACTTAAAAAAAAATCTCAGAGTTTTCTTTCCTGTGTAGATAAAACCCCAGTTCTTCCCTGCTATGTGTTCCTTTATTGCTCACAAAGAACTCTTTAATTCTAGTCATGAAACATATGGGTTTTTCCCCCCACACCAACCAATTCTCTGTAACACCAGCTGGGGTCCTACAGTTTAACTCAATTCTCACACTATCTGCTCAGAGATAGGATCATATGTCACACGTTAAGGGCTCAGTTGCACAAAACTACAACACCACACACACACTCGTCAGATGGCAGGGGCAAATCCAGGTTGTCACCCATGCTTCTGACTGACCACATTACCTCAGAGGTTCCCAAGAATGGCTCACCCACCCCGGGTTGGGTGAATTTGCTAGAGCGGCTCCCAGAACTCAGGGAAACGCTGACTTACACGTACCCGTCTATTGAAGGATATTATAAAGAATACAGACGAACGGCCAGAAGATGAGATACACAGGGAGACATCTAGGAGGGTCCTGTGTGCAGGGTTTTCTATTCCCTGCGGACTTGCTGTGTATTAGGCCTTCCCGTGTACCCACCGAGCAGCCTAGCAGCCCTCCAAACACTCTCCTATTGAGATTTAATAGAGACTGCCTCACGTAGACTTGATTAATTATTAACTCCATTCCAAGCCTCTCTCCCCTCTCTAGAGAAATGGATGTGGGGACCAGATGAGGCTGGTCTAATAATGGCTTCTAAAAATGGCTTGTTCTTTCTGGCCCCCAGTTTCTATCCAAGAGCCATCGAGGGGTCCTCAGAGCCATCTCGTTAGAACAAAAGACCCTCCTACTGCTCCTAACATTTAGGAAATCGCAAGGATTTTAGGAACCCTGTGTCAGGATGGGGCCAAACGCAGATATTAGAATAAGAGATACAACTAATTTTCTTATCGCTTTGGAAATTACAAAGACTTCAGGAGCTCTTGTGACAGGAGCAGGGGCAGAGAATTACATACAGACATATTCTTAACACACAGAACTGGAAACTTCTTCGCAATTACTAGTGTAAGAGAAGTCCAGAACATGGAGGGAAAAGGAAACAAATCTCTAGTATTTTTATCTGATAGCACATCATGAAGTAAAGTACTTTGACAATTATTTTATTACCTCTCTTGCTCCGTGTTTAAAATTAATGCCCATCATAAATACCCTTGATTGTTTTGTTTATTGATTTTTGCCGCTAACTAAAAACACGATGTAAACACAACGGAAGGAACTCTAGGGATGAAGACATGACCTTCGGTAGCTTGGGAAAAAAAACCCGTGGAAGATTATTTTGGATTTATTTAGAATGGATTGGAAGTAAAATTTCAGAAATGGCATATAAGAAGAAATAAACCTGGAGAAATGAACAGTAAGTTTGGAGAATTAACATCGCAGACAAAACTGCTTCTGGAGTGGTCCTTAAATAATCTGAAACTCTAAATGTATTAGTGATGCATTACGCTTTTTCTGTGGGGATATGTGGAAAGAATGAGTCAGTTTTATCACCATTATTTTTGTCAATAACAATTACATTTTAAGGTCCCTATCAACGTAAAAATTCTTAGGAATGTAGATTGCATATGTGGATGAAATCGAAGGATAGGGGTGCCTGGTGGCTCAGCCGGTTAAGCATCCAGCTTCCGATCAGGTCATCACTGTTCCTGAGTTTGAGCCCCAAATGGGGCTTCTCTGTTGTCAGTCAGCACCAAGCGTGCTTCGGATCCTCTGTCCCCCTCCCGCCCTGCCCCTACTCAGCTTGTTCGCACTCTCTCTCTCTCAAAATAGAAAAATAAACTTTAAAAAAAAGAAATAGAACATTAGAGTTGTAAAATAGTTACTTTTAAACAAAAATAAGCTGAAACTGCACACAATTTCTGAAATTCCTTTGGACCACAGGCGTGTGGCTTTACCTGCTGCGTGCGAACATGCCCATTAGTTTTTATTTGCAGCACAATAGTACAGATATGAATGGAGCATATGAATAACTAGGCTTGATTTACAATATTTTGGGCGTATATCATCCCAATTGGTTAGCCCATGTCATCCAGTGTTTAACCGAGAAGCCACCGGAAATGATAACGTAAATTTAGAGCATATTAATTTTCTAGTCTTAGATTCCCTGTTTGAGAATGTCCTTTTTTTGATATACCTAATGTTTTCATCTTTAACCACAAATTAGCAAAGTCTTCTTTTCCACTTACCCCGATTTTATTTCCATTTGTCCAAAATGCATCCATAGATTTTAAGTGCTGTGTAGCAAGTTTCGTGTCCCTTTATAGGGGTTTAAATTGCATATGTGATGACAACCATCTGTTCAAGATCTCTTATTTTTTTTCTATTGAAGCAGCTTGAAATTAAAATGGACAAGAATGGTCTTCTATTGGCGCTTATCCAAAAAGCAAAATGGTATACATCTTTGCTGATCAAAAATAAAGCATCTCAATACATATGTAACTTTTGTATTTAATTATAACATTATATAGTGTGTTATATGAAAGTAAAATGATTCTACAGGGAAAAAAAAACAACAATAACACAGATCTAATCAAGGGAATGCAATGGGTACTTCAAGAAATCTCAACTCCATGCCAGAAAATTCAACAAGAAATGTGAATATTTATTTTTCTTGATCCAATATAGAAGCTGCCAACATTATAATGATGGGCACTCAGAATAACTCATATATCATTAATTACTTTTCTAAATAAGAGAATTTAAATAAATAACTTCCTCCAACATTTCTAAAGGTTGTGTGATAAGACCAATACTATATTTAGATTTAGAGCGACTGGGTTTCAAATTCTACCCTGTGGCCTCTCAGTCTGGTATACTTGGGAAAAATATATCTTCCTCCCTGTATCTGTCTGGTCCTCTGTCAATGTGGATTATTTAGAAAATTGAATAACGCAGTGCATTACAATCTGTGTAGCAGCAAATAATGCATTAAGCGAAGTGTTAAAAATATTTGCAAGATATAAAAGAGAAATACAGAAGTGTATTGTTAAAGCAGAACCAAGGACACGTTTTTCCTCACGGACTTTCTTACACCCTCCCCCATGGGCTGCAGTCATCTTTGGGAGACTTAGTGCCAGGTGGAAGTTGGTAAGGAGGCCGCAAAGGGATCTGGAAAAGGATTTTGAAAAATAGGAATCCTTACACAATTGTCATATGTTGTTACAATGCGGTTGTATTACTTGTTAATTTGTGTTTGCAAAGCGCGGTTTCAGAATAAGAGCAAGTCTGCTGATGAGGATTAGTAAGAAGATGCTGGGTCATGCCACCCAATGCCTCTTGAAAGACCAAGGTAGTTTGCCCTATTGCTTCCAGAAGGGTTGAGTCCAAGCTTACAGCTGCATTTTGAGAATCGGCCGGAGATGGTGCCTTGCTCCAGAGTCAGTCCCTCCCAAATGAATAGTCAACTTGAGGTACGAATTGTGGTCCTTGCACCTCAATTCAGAATATGTTTAAATTGGGGCACTGGGTGGCTCAGTCGGTTTAGTGCCCGATTTTGGCTCAGGTCATGATCTCACAGTTCTGTGGGTTCGAGCCCTGCATCAGGCTCTGTGCTGACAGCTCGGAGCCCAGAGCTTGCTTCAGATTCTGTGTCTTCTCTCTTTGCCTCTCCCCTGCTCACACTCTGGTTCTCTCTAGCAAAAATGAATAAACATTTAAAAAAAAAAAGGAAGAAAATAACACGTTTAAATTGTCATGCCTGGGGCACCAGGGTGGATCAGTTGATTAAACATCTGACTCGATTTCAGCTCAGGTCAAGATAGCATGACTTGTGAATTTGAGCCCCACAGCAGGCTTCATGCTGACAATGCAGAGCCTGCTTGGGATTCTTTCTCTCCCTCTTTCTCTTCCCCTCCCCAGCTGAAGCTCACACACCCTCTCTCAAAATAAATAAATACACTTAAAAAAATTGTCAGGTCTACTCTAGAATTCCCCATAATAGCAAACTCTTTCCTGTTTTGCAACTTCCTGAGAGTTCTGGGTATCCTATCTGCATTCTTGCTTGCCTCCTTCCATACAGGTGGTGTTTCCCCAGTATACCTCCTATAAGCCATACTCCATCTCAGAGTCTCCTTCCAGGGAGCTGTTCTAATTTTATTTTTCTTTCCAGTAACCATAGGGACAAATGGCAAAATAGTATTTTCAAGTTGAATCACCTACTGCCTGGCCCCCCCTGGTAAAATACAAATAGCGCTTGGATGATGCAATAGTGCAATTGACGAAATTTTCACAGGTGGGAAAAAGGATAGGATGTCTGTGGCTGTTACTATCTCAGGTGTCTGAGGTAGGAGGAAGTAATTCTTATAAATGTTGTGGAATCAAATATCTTGTTGGGTGCTCTTGATATTTTGGAAAAAAATAATGAAAGTAATTACCAACTTAAGACCTTCTTGGAAACTTAAAAAGAGATGTTTATTTTCTGAAGCATCAGTGAATAGTACGTTGAGCGTCAGGACCAGGACCTAATTATGGGGTAGGTAAGTTCCCAAGAAGAGTTGATTCCGGTTCCCCGTGGTGGTTCCCTACTTCAAGTTCAAGGCTGAATTTGGAAGCAATGGGACCTGAGAACTGCGACCGTGATACCTAGACTTGAGAACCTTGAGATTCTCGATGTGCCCGCAGCCATGCAGCCAGGTGAAGTAGCTCACTCCTCTCTCTTTAGTGAAAATGTTCCGTGTTTCCTTGGAGACAGTGAAAAGAATTCTGTCTTGTAAGACATCAACCACCCCACAAGGAATCAGAGGCTCCTGGGCTTCTGTCCCGAAGACCACTAACTGATTCAGCCAGGGACATGCCGTATCTGCTAACAGACTAAAATAGGACTGCACACCGTAGAAGACACAGGTCCTAGTTAACAGGTACTGGCATTAGTCAGTTCAGCATGCGGCTGGGCCCTGAGGATGACAGATGACGCTACAAGAATAGAAATAGAAATCTAGATAAGAGAGATTTTATCAAAGTAGAAAGAGGACAGAGATGAGCATATTACACCTTTACAAAGAATCCTAGAAGATATGGCTATAAAACCCACTCTAGAACATTCTAGGAATCGTATACCAACAATGAAATGAAGTAAAAATGTAAGCCTGCCATAGAATATTCTAGGAATCTTGTATCAAACAATGAAATGAAGTAAAAATGCAAGCACTTCCGGGAAGGCTAGCAGAGGAAAAGAATGAAAACACTTAGGAAAGTTGCCTTGCTAGCATAATTGTATCGGATATGACTAGCAACCCCCCCCCCCCCCGTCCCCGCAGCTGGCTCTTTTCCCTGGGAGATCACACAGTACACAGTGTTTACTAGAAAATAAAGACTGCTCTGAGGGCAAAGCACCCTAATCACTGGGAGGTTTTGTGATTGCTGACCTCTTCAGGTTGGGGCGATTGGGGGAGACGGGCTGTCTGTCGAGGAGGCGTGAGGGAATGCCGAAATAATACAAGCGTAGAGCCTGACTGTAGGAAGCACATGGACACAATTATCCTAATGAGCATCAAATTCTGAGTGACAGCCAGAGGTGTCTGACCTGAAGGAACGTACAGAGACGGTGAATAAAACATGGTGCACACAAGGGCGAGAGATGGGCAGCCAAGAACAGTACCGTGGAGTGTATACAACGGAGAGAAAATCAAGGAGAGATATTTTTTACTTTCGACATGTAAAGAGTTTGGAAGTTGAGAGTCATCCTTCCAATGAGAAAACAAAAAACTGAAAACAAAACAAAACAAAACTAAAAATCAACAGTTTAGCCCCGTCATAGCATTGAAGCCACTGGGCAAAGCACGGTAGCATTTTCTCACACGGAGAGTTGTGGCGCTAAGGCTTTTCATTCCAGGAAGCCACTTTATTCGTGCTGACATGGGCTCAGGGGGTTTGTGCCTGAAAAACTGAGCCCCTAAAGGCCACGTGGGGTAGCCTTTTGTGCATTTTCTACTTCTTTGTCTCCCACATATGAGTAATATATAGACGCAAGAGTCTGGTTGGGTGGTCTCATGTTCCAGGGTCTTGAGGGATACCAGGTAGGCACGCAGCCGGGTTGCCTTCCCTTATCTTGAAGTCTTTCCTCACCACATTCCTTCGGGAGGGGACTCTACCACACCACCCCAAAACTCAAGATACAGGTAAGAGCAGATACAATCACAGCTAAGATGAGCTGACCAGAAGCAGACGCCGCTAGAGCCAACAGCTGGTGAGGGCACTTCAGTGGCGGGGGCACCTGGGTGGCTCAGTCGGTTAAACATTCTGCCCAGGCTTTCTCTCTCTCTTTCTCAAAAACAAACATTATTATCATTTTTTTTTTAATTTTGAAAAAGAACACTTCTGTGGTAATTTTGATGAACTGCTGAAGGCGGAGTGTGGATTACCCTGAGAACTCCTGGGGATACAGGGTTGAGGAGGCGCCCGCTTTCATAGGCTTTACCTCCGGGGTTTATCTCAGGGTTTCCTGGGAAAGATCAGAGCAAAATCCCCTCCTCTTCCGGATAGGCGGAGGGAAAAAGTAACCATCTGAAATACTCGGAGCGCTTTCTCTGTAACAAGGGACCACCGGGAAACTGCTCTCTCTGAATCGCATCTGGCCTGAGTTAAGGGTAATGAGGCAACACCAATCCCCTGTGCCTTACTCGCTCACATAAGGGGAGGGGGGAAAAGGCAAGCAAACGCTTCTGAAGGTCAGAGCACAGGATTCACGACCACCGGAAAGGTGAGATTCAATCATAATCTGATAGAAATCTTTCCTCCTAGCACCTTATCGCCACATCTAAAGCGCTCCATCAGTGAGTTACGGCCTGCAGAGTAGCATTTGCAAACCCCATTTAAGGAGATTTTAAGGAGGGAAAAAAAGAAGTTCTTAAGGAAATCCAAAGACAACAATGGAAAAAAAAAATATATATATATAAGGAAATGAGGGCAAAGTAAAGCCTCTGGCACCAAGAGTTAAACATTAAATGTAGCACAGTTCCTAGCCAGCTTAGCGTAAAACCCGACCCTAAAAGATTCATTACCATAGATCTGATAGCTCACATCATTACCATAGACCTGATACCTCACACGAGCTTTTAATGAAAATTATAAGGAATGCTAGAAGCAAGAGAAACCCATTCTAAAGAAAAACAAAAAAACAAAAAAACAGACACATGTCATAACCAGATTGAAATATAATATGTATTTTGAATAATTAGATATGGAATTTGAAATAATTATGGTTAATAGGTTAACGGCCGTAATAAAAAATCATAGACGAAATGCAAGAACAAATGGATGATGTAACCAGTGGTCCAGGTAACAGAGCGAACACCAAGCAGGATAGATATAAAAAAATTTCCACCTGGTTATCTTTTCCATTTAAACTGCAGAAGGCCAAAGACAACGAATGAGAAGGACTTCAAGCCAGAAACAAACAAAAACTTTTACCTACAGAGTAATAAGGATAAGAATTACATTGATTGTGCCATTGGTCTTTAGAAATCATTAACAATGGATGAGAATGGAAAGTATTTAAAATTTTGAAACACACACACACACACACACACACACACACACACACCTAGATCTGCATACAGCGAAACTATCTTTCAAGAGTAGATATAAACACTTCCTGAGGAAGTTAGCTGCCTATAGAAATGTTAACATAAGATTTTCACGGACAAGGATGAAGAAATAGGTCATAAACTGGATCCACATAAAGAAAAGAAGCCCGTCAGAGTAGAATAACTAGGAAATAAAAGTAGTTTAGTTTTCTTATTCTCAGTTGATCTAACAGATGACAGTTGAAAATAATCGTAGCAACGTATTGGGTGATGATAGCACATGGCTAAGTGAAATGAACAACAGCAATATCACAAGGGAAGGAGGAAGGATTGGAAATATTGTTACTGGTATCAGTAGTAAACATGGAAGTGGTATGATTCATTTGAAAGTGGATTTAGTTTAGTCGTAAATGTATATTGAAAAGTCTAAGCAACCACTAACTTTTTTAAGAAAAATATTTAATATACAGAAAGAAGAGGAAATTGAATCCTATCAAATGCTCCGTGAAAACCAGATAAGGCATATACACATAAAATGAGTATAATTCAATCTAGAAAAGGAAGAAAATTCTGACACAAGCTATGGTGTGGACGAACCTTGGGACATTAGGCGAAGTGAAAGAAGCAAGTTGCAAAGGGACAAGTGCTGCATGATCCCACTTATAGGTGGTACCTAGAGTTGTCTGATCTGTAGACACAGGATGGAGAATGGTGGGTTCCAGGAGAGCAAAAGGGAATGCAGAGTTATTATTTAATAGATAATGAAGTCTCGGTTTTGCAAGATGAGTTTTAGAAATGGATGGTTTTGATGGCTGCATAAGAATGTGAATGTACTTAGCACTACTGAACTATACCCTTAAGAATGGTTAAGATGGCAAAGTATAGGTTCTGTGTATTATAACAATTAAAAATAAGTGGATAAGGAGAAAGAGAGAATTAAAACAATAAAAACCTAAATAGCTTCAGCATATAGACAACAGTTATAAACATGTTAGATCTCAATCTCACTTAGGAATAACTTGAATGGCTGAAATACACCAATTAAAAGACACGAATTGCCATGTATTAAAAATATATGCCTTAACTTTACAATGCCTACAAGCAATCCACTTTAAGTGTAAACACCTAGATACAAAGAGTAAAGGGGTAGAAAAAAGATAGACCTTATTAATTCTAATAAAATCAAAGCTAGAGTTTTCAACGTTATCAAATTTGTGGGCATGGAGTTGTTCATAACTGTTTTATTATCTTTTTGATAACCATGGTATCGGTAGAAATGACTTCACATATCAGTAGTTCATTCTTTCTATTTTTGACCAGCAAGCACTCTGTTTTTATCGATGCACAGCGGATACTGCCATAATGCATTATATGTTTTCCTACTATTTACCATGTTATGCAAAATTGTGCAAAGGAATCTATGTTGTTTATGAAATAAATGGTGTGAGGTTCTCAAAAAAAAAGACAATGAATTACAGACACATTAAAACACACATTAAAACAATTTAAAAACACATTAAAACAATAGGAACAATAGGATACAATTTTTAAAACTGTTTATGCATGTTAAATACACAGTTTAGGGGGTGCTTGGGTGGTTCAGTCAGTTAAGCACTGACTCTTGATTTTTGGCTCAGGTCGTGATCTCATGGTTCTTGAGTTCCAGCCCCGTGTCAGGCTCTGGGCTGACAGTGTGGAGCCTGCCTGAGATTCTCTCTCTCTCTTTTCTCTCTCTCTGCCCCTCCCATGCTTACATGCTCTCTCTCTCTCAAAATAAATAAGTATACTTAAAAAAAAATACACAGCTTTGTGCATGTCAGATGTTTAATATAGAAATGCAATAACACATATACTCTTTTCTTTGAATAAATACCTAACGTTTGCTTGCGGAAGTGGGCATCAAAATGATTACAGCTTGCGAGGTATTGTGCAGTCTCATGAGGATTATTTGATGTCACATGGAAACTTTCAAAACCAAACAAGGAAGAGTGTAGGTTTTAAAACACATGGTGAACTTAGTTAGCAGCCCTGACTTTTTACACTGATCTTAATTTTTCTTCTTTCCTTCTACTTATTTTGGTTTTAACGGTTTTATTGTGTTTTTTTTGTTTTCTAAAATAATTTCTTCAGGCAGAATCTGAGTTAATTGATTGGAGCTGTCTTCCTTTAAATTACATATTCAGTGCTATAATTTTTTTCCCAAATTCTGTTTTAATGGTATTCAACACATCGTGGTAATTTTTGAAAATATTTTATTTAATTAGAAATTATTACTCTAAGTATTCTATTCTATTAATAATACTATCCATTCTATCGTATTATAATAATTTAATTAGCCCTAATTTACCTTTTACTTCTTCTTTAACCCAGCATTATTTAGGAGTGCCCCATTTAGCTTTGAATATTTGAAGATTTCACAGATATCTTCCTATTACTAAGTTTCAGTTTATTTTTTGTTTATTTTTTTAGCAATTTTTAACAGTTTATTTATTTATTTGGGAGTTGGAGAGGGCATGCACGGCAGAAGGGTAGAGAGAGAGGGAGAGAGAGAATCTCAGGCAGGCTTTGTGCTGTCAGCACAGAGCCCGGTGCAGGGCTTGGACTCAAAAACCGCGAGATCATAACCTGAGCCTAAACCGAGAGTCAGACACTCAGCCAACTGAGACACTCAGGGGCCCCACTAAGTTTCAGCTTAAATCGACTGTGGTTGGAGACTTGGGTCAGGGAACACATTTTGTTTACCTAAATATATTTAAATTTATTGATACCTGGTTTCTGGCACAGGATTTGTTTTATCTCAGTAAATATCTCCTATTCACACATTTTTAAAAATTATTTTATGCTAGTTTTGAGTGGAATGCTTTATGTCATTTAGGTGAAACAGTTCTTTTCTCTACACAATCTAACGATTATTGAGAAATTATTATCGAAATCACCAGTTATACCAGTAGGCTCTTCTGGTTGTTTTTTTCCAGTTTTTGTTTCATATATTTTGATATTTTGGCACAAGGTACACAAATTCTTTATTCTTGACGAATCAACTCATCGGCATCATGAAATGCCCTTCTTTATTCCTGGTGATTTTCTGTGCTCCTGAATGTATTTTGTTTGATATTCTTATAGTCACCCTGATTTATTTTTTTATTGGGATAAAATACACGTACTGTATATTTTATCATGTTAACTGTTTGTATATGTACAGGTCAGCAGTATTAATCTTCACATGGTTGTGCAACCATCACCGTCATCCACCCGCAGAACATTGTCATCTTTCCCTCACTGCTGCTCTGACCCCATTGTGCAATAACCCCCCATTTCTCCTTCTCCAGCCCCTGGCAAACGCCATTCTACTCTCTCTCTCTCTCTAGGAATGTGTCTCCTCTAGAAAATCATAGAGGTGTAATCGTACAGTATTTGTTCTTTTGTTATTGGCCTATTTCATGTAGCAGAATGGCCTCAAGATTCATCCATCTTGTATCCCGTTTCAAAAATATCTTTCTTCTTTAAGGCTGAATACTATTCTATCGTATGTGTATTACACATTTTGTTTCTCTATTCTTCCATTCATGGACTCATGGGTTGCTTCTACCTTTTTGGCTCTTGCAAATAATATTGCTATGAACGTGGATGTATAAATATCTCATAAAGTCCCTCCTTTCATTTCTTTGGACATATACCCAGAAGTGGAGAATTGCTAGGTCATAGAGTAATTCTATATTCTTTGGGAAGTTGTCATACTGTTTTCCATAGTGACTGGGCCATTTTGTATTCCTAATCAGCGATGACAGGATTCTTGTTTATCCACACCCTTGCTAATACTTGGTATTTTATGATTTTGTTTATTTTGTTTTAGTCTGTTTGGGGATGATGGTCATCCTAATATGTATGTCCTACTTTCTTTAATTAGCATTAGCCATGTATATCTATTTTCTAAGCTTTTACTTTTGAAATTTATTATCAAAGTATAGTTGACATACAATGTTATATTAGTTTCAGGTATACAAGGTAGTGATCTAAGCCGTTACTTTTAACATCTTTATGTCTTTAAATTTAACATGTGTCTCTTATAAGTAGAGTACATTTGGGACTTGACTTTCTATTAATCCAATCAATTTTTTAACTGGAGAAATATTGTAATTTGTATTAAATTAAATGATTTTTACCTAATTAAATGATTAGGCGTATCCATTATCTTTCTACTAGTTTCTCTTTCTCCTGTCTGTTCTTTGTCCCTAATTCTCTTTTTCTGTCTCTTTTTATTAATTGAACTTATTTTATTATTTTATTTTACTTTATGTCTATATTTGGTTATCTTTAGTTCTTTTAATAACGTTTTTCCCTGTCTACCTCCAAGCGATACATGCATTTCACATATAGTATAAGAAACTTAAACTACTCAACTTCCATTTCTCTACTCCCATGCTTTATGGCGTTATTTCCATTTTATTAATTTACTTATATGTTAAAAACCTTTTACACATTGTTATGTTTTTAGTCAATTATCTTCTCAAAATATTTAAATTATAAGGGAAATATTCTTTATTTTCATTTGCCAGTGGGTATGTGTATATACATATGTATATATTCCTCTGTGTAGTTCTCTATTTCCATATGGTATAATTTTATTGGCCCAGAAAGAACTTTTTCGAACATATCTTTTATTTAATGTTTATTTATTTATTTTGAGAGAGAAGAGAGACCACGAGCCAGGCAGGGGCAGAGAAAGAGAGGGAGAGAGAGAATCCCAAGCAGGATCTGTACTGTCACCGTTAAATCCGATGTGGGGTTCGATCTCAGAAACCATGAGATCATGACATGAGATGAAACCAAGAGTCAGACAATTAACTAACCGAGCCACTTAGGTGCCCCTAGAACATTTCTTTTTAAAGATTTTTTTAATGTTTATTTTTATTTTTGAGAGAGAGACACAGGGCGTGAGTGGGGGCGGGGCAGAGAGAGTGGGAGACCCAGAATCAGAAGCAGACTCCAGGCTCTGAGCTGTCAGCACAGAGCTCGACGTGGGGCTCGAACTCACAAACAGCAAGATCGTGACCTGAGCCCAAGTCAGATGCTTAACTGACTGAGACACCCAGGTATCCAGAACATTTCTTAGCACATTTGTACTGGTGATAAATTCTCTTGGCCTACTATGTCTGAAAAACTATTTCATCAGCAGTTTTGAAATATATTATCTTTGTATATCAAATTCTAAGTTTACAGTTGGTTTTGGTTTCTGTTTTGTCTCCATATTTTTTCGATGCTACTCACTTTCTCACTAGCATTGCCTCCAAAAAGACATCTCTTTTCATGTACATCTCTGTTCCTCTGTGTGTGATGTGGCCCACTCCACCATTTTAAGATTGTTCTCTCGTTACTTTTGAGCATGTTTACTATTAGGTGCTTTGGTACAGTTGTGTGCATATTTATTGTGCTTGGGTCCTGTGGAGCTTCATGAATCTGAGTTTATAATTTTTGACACATTTAGAAGGTTTCTTCCAATGTTTCTTTAAATATATTTTCCGCCCCCACCCTCATTCCAGAGATTCAAATTATTCATTTATAAGATCCTTTATTTTACAGTTCCTGGAAAATCTTCATTTGTTTACATATTATTTCCTCTCTCTGCTTTATTTTGGATAGTTTCTCTTGATATGTCTTCCAGCTCATTAGTCTTCTTTTCTTCAGCTGCCACTAATCTGTCCTTAATCTCACCCACTGTAATTTTCGCCCCTCAGACATTGTAGTTTCTTGTCTCAAAGTGCTATTGAGCTCATCTTTAAAATATTTTCTGTTTCTTAATATTTCAAATAAGCCATACATTTATAAAAGCCATTTTAATGTTGCGTTCTGCTAAATCTTGCATTTGGGTCGGTTTGGGATTTGTTCCGCTTGATTGGCTTTTCTTTCATTTTTTAATGTGGGATATGGTTCTCCTTTTTGCATGTCCAATAATGTTTGATTTGATGGCAGGCATGGTGCATTTTTGCCTTTTTTGATCCTACAATTTGCTAATCGTACAAATATTCTTGAGCTTTTTCCTACAGAATGGTTAAATTAGTTGGAAACGGTTTGATCCCTTTGGGTCTGCTTTTGAGATTTGACAGGTGGGCTTGGTTAAGCATTTATTTTAGGGCTAATGATTGCCCACTACTGAGTCAAGAACTTTCTAAGTACCGGAATGCTTGAAGAACCATCAAGCCTGGTGAGGTTGAGACGGATAGGTGGCCATAGTTATTACGTACCATTTTACGATGAAGGAGAAAAACTTTGCTTGTCCGGTGGAGCTGGATGTGCCCTCCAAGGAAGGTTATGAAGCTGCTTCCAAAGTGACCATGTGCAGGAATGCTCATTATGTTTTCAAAACTTTGAACTTCAGGCTTGAGAGAACAAGGAACTTCATTTGTCAGCAATTTGAGCGTGGGTCACTAAAAAGCTGTCCGACCCACTATGCTGACTTATTAATTCATGGTGAATAATGTACCTGTCAAAAGAGCCAGAATACTCACATTGTCAAGATCAGCTCTCTGTCTTGCTATAGCCAACTTACAGGGTGAGTTACATGACAACTTTTTAATTTTCAGTCAGACATAGCTGCTGAGGTCAGTGAATCCTCTTCTTGCATAGGAAGATAAACAAGTTCTCAGTGGGAAAATATCCACATAAAGATATAGGATATATATTATCTGATGTAATTATATGATATCTATCAATATAACTTGTATTTTATATAATGTATATATATTTGTTCAGGACGATAGCAATGAAATAATTTGAATTTTATTGTGTAAACACATCCAGTTCTAACATCTTATCTTAGGTAGGCTTATATATCCAAGTATTTTTTTATTTTTTTTTAAATTTAAGTTTATTTATTTGTTTTTGAGATAGAGATAGAGTGTGAGTGGGGGAGGGGCAGAAAGAAAGGTAGAGAGAGAATCCAAAGTGGCTCCACACTGTCAGCATGGATCCCGGCGTGGGGCTCGAACTCACAAACCGTGAGATCATGACCTGAGCCAAAACCCATAGCCAGACACTTAACCAACTGAGCCACCCAGGTGCCCCTGTATTCAATTCTTAACATACTCAGTTTGTAATATTTTCTGAATTATTGAACCTTTCAAGGTGTTTATTCATCTTTATCCATTAATCCACTTTGTCTTAAATTTGCATTTTAACACAGGAGGGTTATCATCTTTTCCTCCTTTTCAAGTTCTTCAGAAAATATCCTTTTAACTCAGAGTTAGTAAGTATAAGGACATGTTTTAGGTCAGGATCTTCCGCAGTTGTTATATCATTCAAAGTGAATTGCTGTTCAAGATACCATTGAATATTTTTAAGCCATCGAGTAACATGAACAGATTACACCTTCCATTTGGAAATGTAATTCCAGCAGCAATTTGGAAGAACGGTATTGACATTTGAAGTGTTGTTACCTGGAATGGCAGGGGTATTTCTCAATCAGAACGGATGCAGGACCTGACTATAGGAGTAAGTCCCTGCAGGCTCCTGGCTGAGACACATGCCATGTAAACACTTGAATTGCTGCATTTTTAGAAGATGCAGGGTGGTCCAAGGGAAACATCCAGGGAAAAGTTCATGAACCTTTATTCAGTAAGGGATTATTTAAACATTGTAGCTGATTTAAGGGCCTTGGTGATTGGGGGTGTGTAGATATCAGCCCAGCGGAGTAGTGAATGGAGAAAAGGCAATATATTAATCCAACTTGGAGAAAAAATAAAACAAGCAAGATTTAAAATCCTGAACAAAAGCCTTATTTTATTCTGCAACATCTTTAGAGTCCATGTATCAAACATAACAGGATCTTTTTCTGTCTCCTCATTCACATAATACTAATGGCTTTCATGCTGTTAATGGATTATTTAAAATACAGCACTATTAGTTGCTACTCAGGGCTTGAAAAGAAAGCTTGAAACATATTTTGTCTCTACATGCGTGCGAAGACCTTTGACTTCCTGGATTTTAAGGAAAGGGACTACTAGCATCTTGCAGTGCTGATCATTTCAGTCTCCTCTCTGCCTGGCTTGAATTAAAATTTCATTCAAAGATAAAGATTATTTCACAACAGCTCATCTTTGTGAAAGGCTGCTTGAGGAGTTCATGACATTCAAAATGTTAGAATTTCATCCAGAGACAGTAAACATAATTTGCATCATAGTTGGTCACCCCGATGGCAAATCCCTAGTACGCCATAAGATTCTCTCATCCCAAGGACCTGTGAAGTAGAATCAAAAGGCTTTTTATTGCTCTAAATAAGTCTGTAGGGTATGTGGCGAATATATCTACAATGATTAGGAGTCCAGTGTCGACACCCCTTTGTTCCCCTCTGAGGCTGTTCCCTTTAAGGAAATTGACAACCACGTAAATATAAGAAGCATCTCTCATAGAACCATTTGATGTCACATCCGCATTGTCAGCTGTATTATCTTGTAACCATAAGAGAAAAGACACAATTAGTTCCATAGTCACCAAAACTACTGACATAGAGACATCTGGGCTTTCTAAAACACAAGTCACAATGCGCACTCTTGGTATATTGCTATGTGTCACAGAAATTCGGTACTAAGATGCATTGTGCTTTCTCTGCGTTCCTGTTTTGCTCTCTCTGGCTCTCTCTGATGTCTTCATTTGTTAGATTATAAATGTTTTATGTAGTTGCGGGCTATAAAATGAGAGGTGTGTGTAAAAGAATAAAATGCTTTAAATTTTTGTGAATATCTTCTCATAACTTCCTATTAATGTGAATTCTTATCAAATAATTTTTAGAATTATGTGGAGAAAATATATCTAGCTGCTAAATAAGTAGCAAAATCAGTGAGACTTCTGGGAGTTTGGAGGTGACCGTGATCTGTGGAGGTCAGGGGTGGGTAGGGGTGTGCGAGAGGTTAAGAAAAGTACACCTTGACAAAGGTCGTGTGGAGCTGGTCCCTTAAAATTCAGCCTTTCTGTTGATGGAGAGACAAAAGAAAGACCCTAAAGCCTAGACTTGGTGTGGAAAACAGAAAGGAGAAAATATGAATAGAGTCAAGCCCTGAGAGGGAGCGTTAGTTAGTGCTCATCATTACTGGAAGTTGGCCAACCGCAGGTCGTATGGGGCTTTCCCTGAGAGTCTAAAGGGTTATGGTTTTACATCACAGGCTTTGCAGGACAGATGGCATTTCTGCGCAGTGAAGCGCCAGGCTGAAAATATGGTTTATTCACATTTTTAATGTACCCAAAAAGATTTCTTGTGCCATTTCCTCAAGTTATTGGTTTGTGAGCTCCACTGGTTACCACTGAGGCTGAGATTTCGGGGATTATCTCTGCGCACAGCTTTGCCTTTTGGCAAAGTAATATTGTTTCGTCCTAAACTCAATTAGCATCCTTGAAAAAATGTACACACATGTATATGCATATACACGTATATACAACTTTACACACAAGACACCAAAATTTGTACGTCTACCTGTTTTTGTGCTACATTACATACTACAATACATATCTCTAATTGTTTATTGAATAATATGAAAATAAATATGTCTAAAAAGAAAACCATGATTTTTAACCCAAGTCTAGCTCTTAGACAATGATCTATCTAAGTGAACGCTCTCATTGTCTATCCGTTTTTTTGAAGCAAATCTCAGGGAGTTATCTATCTCTCTCCTCACTTGCTATTCCCATATTTAAGCAAGTTCTCCAGATTTTATCTACTTACTACATTTTTTTAATTCTCTTTACTTCCTTGCATATCAAATGATGCCTTCCCTTTCCAAACTACTCTTATCTCTAGCCAGGAATACTGCAGTGCCTTTTCAAATATTTTCAACTGTGTGCCTTTTTTGTTTTTGTTTTTAATTTACTCAAAGTGAGAGTGATCTTTAAGCAACACACATCATCATTCTTCTTAGGACCTTTTGGTGGTTTATCATTTGATTAAGTATAACATCAAAGTGACACATAGCAGGCTTGGGGTTCTGTACCATCTACCCATGAATATACCTTCCGCTTAACTTGATACATGTATGTGTATCTCTTTTTTGTTCCTTAAAAGTGACACGCGCACCTTTGCCAGTGGCTTTCTCTGTCCATAATAAAAGTTATCTCTATTTCTTCCTCTTTTCTAACACCACCATTCTTATCCTTCACTAAATCTTTAATACTTTAGTTTATGTCACGTTCTTAATGAGACCACTCCTGAAACATCCCCTAAACTGATTACAATTCTGTTGATGCTTTATAGATCTTTTTTCAGTGTACAGTTATCTGCCTACTATATAGTAAACTCCTTATCTTGTGAATTTGTTTAATGTCTTCTTCTTTTGTTCACCAACCCCTTTGTTTTCTTTATCAGATAGAGCAATTAGCATGGGTTCAGCCACCTGGGAGATATTTAGTAACTATGGTTGGAGGAATAAACAAATGGTGAGAGGAATCAAAGACACAAAAAATGGTGAAATGTCTGAAGAAATATTGGTTCTTTTGGGAACTAGGGAAGTCAAATCCATTTTGATTTCTGGCCTAACATATTCAAGAGTGTGATTTACCTGCATACGAAGCAATATATAGTCATGCATGAAGGACTGCTCGGTTCTTATTAATAATGTCCAATGGCATTGAAACAGCTTGCAGAGTCTTAGAAAATCCATAGAGTATCCAAACCTTGAATTTCATATGCTTACACTCCATAGAGACTTACATCAGGTGATTAATTATTTCCATATATAAATCAGGTTTTGATTCAAAGGACTGTTAAGCTGTATTCTAGAGCCAACACCAACAGCATAAGTCCTAACTTAGGTAAAGCAACCCCACGGTGTGGAAACAGTTTTCTAACATACATCTTTACTTTAAATACTCATAGAACGTGATCACAGGTATGATCCTTAAATTACTATTTATTTAATTATTTATGGCATCACCAATACTCAGTTGCTATTTCTAAAATATCTAGGGACATCTTATAACTTACAATTACGTCAATCACATACATACACTACAAACATTGTGTATATTATTTTTGAATTTCAATTTTACGTTAGCACCACAAGAGGGGGGATTGTTGTCTGTTTTGTCCACTACTGCTTTGCCAGTACCCAGAAGACTGAGAGATACCTAACAGTTGCCATTTGTTGAATAGAATTATTTAAATTCCCTGATTGTGCTTGTGTACACACAAGCATTTATTCATATGCCACAAATTTATTAAGTACCTACTCTGTGCAAGGAAGTATGTCCAGCACTAATGATGAGAAAGAGAACTATACCCTTTCTACCTCAGGGAGCCCCGAGTGGAGTAGAGCAATCGTAATGCATTAATACTGGAGACAAAGATATACCCAGTTTTGCGGGAGGTTCTGGGGAGGATTCTTTGAGGAGGGAACAACTGAGATGCATGTTGAAGGAAGGAGAACCAGCCACGGAGAAAGTGTGTCCCAGGAGGGGCAATCCTGAAGACGGAAGGCTGATGGAAGAAAGAGTTGATTGTTTAAGGAACCGTATGAGATATGATCTTGAAGTTCCTGGCACTGAAGACGCATGGGCAGATTTGGTTATAAAAAAACATACGGATGCTGGTGACGGTTCAGAGCGTGACGCTGTGGAGCAGGACACGGGGACAGAGATAACAGTGAAGGCACCACTGAAATGATTCAGGCAACAAAGGATGCTGGCGTGGAAGCAATCAGGCTTGGGGAAAAAAGTAAATAAAGGACTGCATTCAAGATAAATGAAGGGAAAAATTGATCAAATTTGGAGGTAATTTCTATGCAAGTTTCAGGGAGGATAAGGGAGAGTTACAAAAGATTTATCATAATTGCAGAGATAACATTTCCACTGACCAAAATGAAGTATTTAGGTGGGGATAATTTTATAAAGAGAATGAGTGTACATTCTTTTCTGGATATCAGGTTTTGGAGGCTCAAGATCCAGAGAGACATCTGGGCTTTAGTATAGAGTTGATAATCATTGGGATAGATCTAGATAAAAATTAATTCTGAGGCAGAGCTGTAGAAACACAAAGATTTAGGATGTGCATGCAAATTATGAGATGCAGAAGCCAATTTAAGATAAATATATGATATTTCATATTGCAGGAACCAAGAACATTAGGAACACAGAAATCTTCCACACAGAGATAAATTAGAGTCAGCAATGTAAAAATAAAATAAATATAACTTTTGTTCATTAGATGGAGAAAATGAGAGGTAATAGAATAAAATAATTTGGGTGAAGTCAATATTGTATAGGAACCTAATGTCCTTTTTTTTAATGTTTGTTTATCTTTGAGAGAGAGACAGAGAATGAGAGGAAAAGGGGCAGAGAGAGAGGGAGACACAGAATCCGAAGCAGGCTCTGGCTCTGAGCTGTCAGCACAGAGCCCGACGCTGGGCTCAAACTTATGAACCGTGAGATCATGACTTGAGCTGAGGTCAGGTGCTTAACCAACCAAGCCACCCAGGTGCCCCAAAAACCTAATGTCTTTTGAGCAGAAAAATCTATCTTAAATTTTGAAACATTGGCATTTTCCTGCGTTATTCCTGATTCTCTAAAATGAAAAACACCCTCAGGTCTAATCTTATGAGGGTAGGAACTCTAGTGACTGAACTGTCGAAAATGGAGGAGCACTTGAAGAAACAGATATTTTCATAGTGATTTTTTAAGTCTCAAATAATGTTTCAATGCACAGAGTGAAATTTGCAGAGATACAGGGAAAAATATTCTTTTCTTATCACTTTTTTTGTTTGTTTGCTGGCTGACTTTGAGGGTAGAGGGAGAGTTATGTCCAACTACGTACTTCTCATATTATATAATAATTTTACCTCGGTACTCCACTGCTTTACTCTGCAAAAGAAATTTTGTTTTGAATGCCAACCTTTAAATTAGTATTTAATACATCCATTATTATTTAATAAGCCTAGCTTTGTACAGCATCACTTATTCATTCATTAAAAATATATTAGCTATGTGCCTGAAAGCTCTAGGTGTCACAGTATAAAAAGAAAATGCATAGTCTTGAAACTCAGGGATCTCACTACCTAGTGGAAAACAATCATAATCATAATCATAATCATATGATAACTGGGGCACCTGGGTGACTCAGTCAGCTGAGCATCTGACTTCAACTCATGTCATGATCTCACAGCTTGTGAATTCGAGCTCCGCATTAGACTCTGTGCTGAGTCTGTGTCTCCCTCTCTCTCTCCCCCTCCCCCACTCGCTCTCTGCCTTGCTCGCTCAAAAACAAATAAACATTAAAAAATCAAAACAAATAATACTAACTGAATTAAAGTTCTACAGGTAAAATTATAAAAGTATGTAGACACATAGTCTGAAGGAAGGAATGATTAAGATGACCATTGTTAGGAGGAGGAAATAGTCATTATCGAGAAGATGCTTTTAGAGCTGTGTGTAGTAAAGATAAAATTCAGTAGATGTTTACCTGGCATGGGGTGGGGAGGCAATGGGTGTCTCAGGATTCCACGGGTAGAGGAATGCAACACCATCGAAGTGGTCTGGCCATTGTGTTTAGTTTCTGGGTCATCAAGGAGTTTTAGAAGACAGGGAGAAAATGCACTTTCCTTACATTCGGACCTGTGAATTGTTAGATATGAACTAACTCTCCAGCTACGATGATAGCTTTTTACAGTCTGAGTAAATAACAAATAAATCTGTGCAGTTTCGTAGAAAAGATTTGTCTTTAGACGTATATGGAAGATCTCCTAATAAAAGGAGCTTAATTTTTACACTTACATTACAATTCTGGATTTCAAGTTTTATTACAAGTCTATATTAATCAAAACGGTATGGTACTGGCACAAAAATTGACACATAGATCAACATAACAGAAGAGAAAACCCAGAAATAAACTCACGAGTACATGGTCAATTAATTTTCAACACAGCAGGAAAGAATATCCAATGGGGAGAAAACAAAAACACAAACAAAAACACCTGTCTCTTCAACAAATGGTGTTGGGAAAACTGGATAACAACATGCAAAAGAATGAAACTGGATCACCCCCATACATCATACACAAAAATAAATCCAAAATAGATTAGAGACCTAAATGTGAGACCTAAAATCATAAAAATCCTAGACTAGAACACAGGCAGTAACTTCTCTGAAATCAACCAAACAACTTTTTTCTAGACCGTTCTCCTGAGGCAAGGGAAACAAAAGCAAAAATAAATTATTGGGACTACATCAAGATAAAAACATCTGCACAGTGCAGGGAAACAATCAACAAAATTAACAGACAACCTCATGAATGTGAGAAGATATTTGTGAATGACATATCTGATAAAGGATTAGTATCCAAGATATATAAAGAACTTATAAAACTCAACGCTCATAAAACAAGTAATCCATTTAAAAATGGGCAGAAGACATGAGTGGACACTTTTCCTAAGAAGACATCCAGATAGTCAACAGACACACGAAAAGATGCTCGACATCACTCATCGGGAAAACGCAAGTCAAAACTACCATAAGCTATGACCTCACACCTGTCAGAATGGCTACCAAGAGTAACACAAGAAACAGTAGGTGTTGGCGAGAATGCAGAGAGAGGGGAGCCCCCTTGCGTTGTTAGTGACAATGCAAACTGGTGCAGCCCCTCTGGAAAACAGTATGGAGGTTCCTCAAAAACTTAAAAATAGAATCCCTCCACAATCCAGCAACTGCATTACTGGGTATTTACTCAAAGACACAAAAACACTAATTGCAAAGGAAACATGCACCTTTATGTTTATAGCAGTATTATTTACGATAGCCAAAGTATGGAAGCACTCTATTTCCATTGATTGATGAATGAATAAAGAAGATACGGTGGGGGCGCCTGGGTGGCTCACTCGGTCGGGCGGCCGACTTCGGCTCAGGTCATGATCTCGCGGTCTGTGGGTTCGAGCCCCATGTCGAGCTCTGTGCTGGCGGCTCAGAGCCTGGAGCCTGCTTCAGATTCTGTGTCTCCCTCTCTCTCTGCCCTTCCCCTGCTCATACTCTGTCTCTATGTCTCTCAAAAATAAATAAACGTTAAAATTTTATAAAAAAAAGAAGATACGGTATATATACGGAATATTATCTAGCCATAAAAAATAATGAAATCTTGCCATTTGCAATGACATGGATGGAGCTAGAGAGTATAATGCTAAGCAAAATAAGTCAGTCGAAGAAAGACAAACACCATATGATTTTACTCGCATGTGGAATTTAAGAAACAAAACCAAAAAACAAAGGGGAAAAAGATAGATAAACCAATCAACAGACTCTTTATTTTTAATGTTTATTTTTGAGAGAAGGGAGTGGGGGAGGGCAGAGAAAAAGAGAGAGAGAATTCCAACCAGGCTCAGCACTGTCAGTGTCTACACTGACAGGGGACTGAAACCCACAATCCGTGAGATCATGACCTGAGATGAAACCAAGAGTCAGACTTAACCGACTGAGCCACCCAGATGCCTGAAAGAAGCCAACTCTTAACTGTAGAGAACAAACTGATGGTTCCCAGAGGGGAGGTGGGTGGGGGGCTGGCGGCAAGAGGTGACTGGGATCAAGCAGTGCACATGTCATGTTGAGTATCGGCTGTTGTACGGAAGCGTTGAATCACTATATTGTACACCTGAAATAAATATTACACCATATTTTAACTAACTGGAATTAAACTAAAAACTGAACTCAGTGTTTTCCTGGTTCCAAGGGAACTTGGCCGGGCATGTAAGCCGCAATGCCGTCCTGGTGCCTGAATCCGCAGGTCAGCAATTTTTCCAAACTCGATTTTGGTACTTATCATTATTAAATTGAATGAGACATTTCTTAAACCATGTCTAAGAGGAATGCAAGAGAGAAAGCCAGTTTGAACTCAGCTTCTGGTGCCAACTGCATTATATAACGAGGTAAACACTGGTAATTGTGTTTAGTTCAATAACACTTTTAATTATGGTTGAGCTCTCCTTCAGCGTCTATGGATTTTACGGATGCAAAATAAACAGCTGAAAGTCAACTGAAGGCAGCCTCATGGATTTCTATCGCCTAATTAAAGTCCAGACGCATTGCTTTTTCCCATTGTGGCCCTAAGCAAAATAAGCTTGTGGCTCAGAGCTTCTTTGTCAAAATCCTTTTTGTTTAAATATGAGACTAAGAAAATGATAACTTTAGTTCCTGTCTATCCCTTGTACTTATCCTTGGGTCTGGAACCTGATAGCTACTTGATTAATTTCTGTGGAATGAAGAAAATGATACTAAAACCAACATACAAAGCAGAGTAAATAAAATTTGGTGGTTTGGGCTGATTTTGACCATTTCTAGGCACAGGCAATGAACGGTTAATGACTTCTATTTTCAGAACTAATCTCCTTCATGTCTTTCCACTTTTAACTCATGAAATTCCACCCCTCCAAGCTCCTCCAATGTGCATTCTAAATTTTTTTAAATCTTTTTTATTATTTATTTTTGAGAGAGATAGAGACAGAGTGTGAGCAGGGGAAGGGCAGAGAGAGACGGAGACACAGAATCAGAAGCAGGCAGCAGGCTCTGAGCCATCAGCACAGAGCCCGACACGGCGCTCGTACTCACAAACCGTGAGATCATGACCTGAGCTAAAGTCGGCCACTTAACCAACTGAGCCACCCAGGCGCCCCCGAATGTGCATTCTAAAATGATAAATGGAGGGGCACCTGGGTGGCTCAGTCAGTTGAGCCTCCCACTTCAGCTCAGGTCATGATCTCACAGTTCGTGGGTTCGAACCCTGTGTCTGGCTCTGTGCTGACAGCTCAGAGCCTAGAGCCTGCTTCGGATTCCGCGTCGCCTTCTCTTTCTGCCCTTTCCCTGCTCGTGCACCGTCTCACTCTATCTATAAATAAATGTAAAAATAAATAAATAAATAAAATGATAAATGGAGAAGAATTTTAGTACTCCTGGGCCTGCTAATCTCCTGCCTTCTGGCAACATTTATTTCCTTTAGAGAGTTTCGCACATATTTGCTAAAGACATAGTGACAAAATAAATCAATGACAAAATTAATTGGAATCAATCCTGGGTCTTTTTTGTTGTTGTTGCTCATCCTTCTGTGGTCCCCCTGCTTCCTGTGAAAAGGGCCATTTCAAAGGAAAGACAACATTGATCATGTACGCTTATGTTCTTAATCCAGTATTTCTGAATGAAGCATGACAAAGGAAATGACGTAAAACCAATTAAAAGGTGATATTTACACTTTCTTTTCTGTTTGTTTGCTTTAATGCTTCAGGCTTGGGTCCTGAGCACCTCTGGCCAAGAGAAATAGACTCATTTCTAGAACGCTGGTTAAGGGAGTCAGTTAATGGAATACGAGTTTATACAAACTATATGAAATTTCTGCTCCGATTTAGGAATTTTTCGCTCCTTATTTCCACTGTTCATTCACATGTATTTTCTCTGAATCAGCCTGCAGACCTTGTGTCTTCAACCAGATGTCCTTCCTTAATGAAACAGTGGACACCCCATTTTATATTTAAAATGTTTCAACATCAAAATTTAGGGTTTTGTCCACAGGAGAAGAGGATTAAGCAAAAATATTTCCTGGAGATTTATAGATGTAATTATATTACCCCAGTGACTGTTAAATGTTAAGAGGTTTTCTACTTGTATAACAGATTAACATTTGCAGGATTTGTAATGGAATCGCAACGATTAAAAATTGCAAATGAATATATTGCTTTTATATTCTAATTTGAAGAATTCAAGAAATGTATCATTTTGATGGTGTTTGCTTTTGCACAAAATAGGCTTTAGTTAAAAACAAATGCTGTTTATATTCTATGGTTTCAGTGAATTAGATCCTGCCTTTCTTCGCTGAAATCCGGTAAGGTTTCTCAGTGTTCCAATAAATATAGCACTCCACACGTGGCTCACAATACAATCTGTTAAGCAGTCTGCAGGATGAAAAAACTGTGAAATGAAAAGAATACACACCAGAAATTTCAAAAAGGCTTAAACAAAAAAAAATTTTTTTTTTTTTCTATCTCAATGCAATTACATCATAGCACAGAGGATTTTGCTTTGGGCTGAGGAAGTCAGCTTTCACAAAGAAGACTGAGCCAGGTCCGGTCCTGTGATTTGCACATCTATCTCCCGATTTCCCCAATCTCTACCTTAGCAGAAAGACAGTCAAGAATAAAATTATGTGGTCTGTTGCCTTACTGAATTGGTCTGAAAGAAGTGTTTCTATGCCAACTCAATTTAGGGTCACAAGGTAATGAATTTCTATGAAATCACGGAGAGAAGAAAGGATGAGTGAAATTAAACCTTTACAAAGCTGGGTTGTCATGACAGGTGTTTACAGGGGTGACATGAAAGTGTATCTCACACTACATACGTGATATCCAAAGGTCAAATACTCTGTTGGTCGTGGCTAAAGCAGGAGCGAAGACCATAGGAGGAATTATGTGTTGATTCCTGGAAGAGTATCAGAGCAATCCTGTAATCTTGAGCAACCACAGCCCAAATCTCTATAAAACTTCAGGAACTCATAAAGTGTGAAGTCTTAACACTAAATCATAGTACCATCTGATAAATACGTTGACTTTTCCTGTGGGCAATGATGAAATAAGGCGTGACATGTGGGAAGTGCTCGGTGGAAAAGTTAAAAGGAGAGGAGTGTGCATGTGTGTGTGTTTTAAGGAAGGGAAGGATGGGTCAGATCAATGCCCAAAATGGCAGAAGAAAAAAAATGGAGGAATCTCGATGGATCCCTTGAGAGATTTAAAACTTTGGTGCACACAGCGTTTAAAGAGCTAGAACCCAACATCACAGCTCACACATGTTTGAGGAGAAAAAACAACTAGAACAACAGAATATACAATGTGTCTATAAAAGAGAGATTGTATTGTGTGTCAAAGTCATGCAAAGGCTATCCGAAGATTTCATTCTTTTTTTTTTTCTATAAAAGAAGAGAGGTAGATAAGGTGCTGAATACAAAGGTATTTGTTTTGTTTTTGTTTTGTTTTGTTTTGTTTGTTTGTTTGCATGTTTTTTCCCAAGAAGGCATTTAAATCCTGGGTGGAAGACCATTTGAAGCAACCTAAATGTTTCTAAATATGGGTAGGACCTATGAAAGCCAGGTTCACGGTTAAGCTAAGGCTGTTAGTGAATCTGACACCTGGCTTCAAGGTGGTATACATCCCGAATAAGCCCAGTTATGTAGGACTGGGGACAGCAATTTAAATCATATTTCCTTCTCTCTACTGAAACTTCCATTAATAAGACATATAGTAATTTTAAAATATATGTAGGCCTCGAGAAAAATAGCTTTCAAGACTTTTGACTTATTTTCAAGGTGCCAGGAATTGTTTATGTCTGCACCATTTAACTGGGATTTAAGACAGGAATTTACCATGGAATGCAGTGGGCGCTTCAGGAAGATATATCAGGTATATACAATGGGTGGGAAGCACGGCCCAACATTACAGATGCCTAGGAATATTCAAATCCAGTCCCAGACAAAAGATGCTAGTCTCTATGTAAGAAAAATATAAATTACCACTCTCATTGAAAGGACTTTGATTATTAAGTCAACATCTTTATATGCCCTCATTTGGCAAATACAAAGTTAATCTTTTCAGGTGTCAGTTGTTTTGTCTTACTTATAATAAGGGAGGAGTTGAGGGGTGTCTGGGTGGCTCAGTTGATTAAGTGTCTGCTTCTTGGTTTGGCTCAGGTCATGATCTCATGGTCCATGGGTTCAACAACCCCCCAAACTCCTCCCTGCTTCCCACGCATGGGGCTCCACAATACTCAGCAGAGTCTACTTGAGATTCTCTCTCTCTACTTCTCCCTAAATACATACATACATACATACATACATAAATACATAAACAAACATTAAAAAATAAGGGAGGCATTATACACTTTGTATTTTTTTTTTCATTGTAGCCGCTCTAAGCACTGCCTCCCCCTCCCCACCATGTAGTTCCTTCCACCTTCTGCTCTCTCCTCAGACACATCAATCGACAAGGCTTCCACAGAACAATCCAGAACCATCCTCCCAGACCATGGGACTTCACTAGGTATTCATCTCTACCGGGTCCTATTTTTATCCCCACTTCACACAGGAGCACACCACATAACAAGTCGTGGGATGTGCCATGAGGCTTCATCCCAGGGAGAAACCTCCAGCTCTCAAACACTAGCTCACTGTGAGGTGGAGCCTGTCTCAAAAAACCAAAACGTCTCATCAGTAGGTGTCCATTCTCTGAGTGAAATAATGTCCCTTAAAATGGAAAGGCCCTTCTGTTTCTACTGTGTGTGAAGGCTTGGAGCCATTTCAGGGTACAGAAGTGTGAAAGGCGTCCATGGACCCGTGTGGCTCCGCCTGGACACGTTCGGATTGTTGGCCTCTGAGCATGGGGATACGTGCAACTCATTTCATACCACCACCAGCCCGGTGGTGATTTCAGGAAAGAAGGTGTGTTCTTTCCGCTCACAGTTTTGAAAATTAATAGAAAGAAACCTCATTTAGAATAAAATTGGAAAGCCACCAGGCAGAAGAGGTCCCCCTATACTCTACCCACCTTGCAAATCCCCTAGGGAGGAAGGAAGGCCTTCTTTTCTCCCTGGCAACGGGCCAGCCAATAAGAGACAGTCATAGCTCAGCCAATGAGAAGCTGCTATTAATTCAAACTCCCGGTTTTCTCCAATGGATATTTCGTTTACAACAGCCCCTCCCGACTCCCTACTCTGAATGAAATAATGTCCCTTATTCCCCCTTCTCTCTATAAAAGAGGGCTTTTCCTGTTTGTTCTGTGGACTTGCTTATGCTTTTGCTGTAGCTTGCTTGTCCCGGATTAAAGTTATCCGGTCGCGCTGAATAAACCTCTTTGCTGATAAAAAAATAAATAAATAAAGTAACTGGCAGCTTTATTTGTTAAGATAAACAGAGTCCACTAGGCCTACTTTATAGACAGATTTCAAATTGTCTCATTGTATCAGTTAGGAGCTAGGAGACTTTGCATTCAAGATGAAATTCAGGAATGCTACGTTTCAGAAAAGTTTAGAACAACGTAAATCATGAAGCCAGAGGAAAAAAAAAAAAAGCTGAAAGTATGGCTTTGCAACTACAGATGTCGTTTTCAGGGTTTTTGTGACCTCGACCTGAGAGGGCAGATTAGGACATTATGTTGCCATTGTTCTTGGCGCGACACGGCTATTGAAAATCATGAGGGAACTTTCTTTCTTTTTTTGAAACACAGTGTTTTGTTTTTGTCTTTTAATATCCTATTGTAGTATTCCTGAGGTTTTCCAAATCAAGTGTTAGGGATTACAAATTGGACAATGTTAAAGCAATAATTTTCCAAATACAAATTTTTCTTTACATAAGGGGTAGAAATCTGATATGAAATATTTCAGTTATATGACGTTTCAGATGCTGATAAAAAGTGTCTTTTTATCATTATTTTAACAGGCTAAAGATTACTTAATGCTTCCTTTTTTAAATTAAATACCCGTAAATAGAGTGGTAATGAAAAAATGCAAAACGATCAGAAAAACATCATAGGCAATTTATGAAAACTAATACTTGAAACTTTCCCTGGTGCTTTACAGGGGATAATAATTTCAGCCTAGAAACGGTAGAGAATGTGGGATGGTTACTCGAATTTCTCTCTCTCTCTCTCTCTTTTTTTTTCCCCTCCCAGGACAGCTGAACTACTTTTAGAGCGATCTTGTGGAAACAAACACACACACACGGAAATTTTAAAAGCCCATTGATTGTGGGGTTAGAAACTGTATCTTTCCATTCTAGCTGCTACTCACAGCATGACCTGGGTCAAGGCAATTAGCCAGCCGGGCACGGGTGCCGTTGGAGGGAACCGCATCTGGTCGCGCTCGCCAGCGCTAAGCTCTGCAGATTTCCCCTGCCTCTTAGCTGTGACAGCGGCACAAGGCAGAGACGACAGGCGTTGCCTTTCCTTGCCCCCTTCCCATTTCCCTGCCCACGTTCTCTTGCAGCGCACGGTCACAGATGGTATCCGGTGAATGAAACTATCCTGTTACCAGGCCCGGTATCCATGAATGCTGCAATTAGTTCTCGGAGGCTAATGCTATGGGGAAAAAACAACGAACACTGATTAACGCAGTTTGGTCACACAAAATGAGTGGAGATATTTTTCCAGATTAAATGACGGATCCAAATTAAAAGATGTTTCTTCTTTCCTCGTTTTTCTGCCTCCCTTTCGTTAGGTTTCTTCTCAGATAGTAAGAAACATACCAGCTTAGTCTGATTTGTCTGCTCATTAGGTTAAGGCCACCAAGAATTTCAAACCCATCGCCTCCACAGTTGAGAGATCAAGGATTCAAACTATACTACTTCATGACTAAATTAGGACCATATAGAAAAGGAAAAAATAAAAGAATGAGCAAAGCCATAATCACACTTAAACAAATGCATACGCATATTCATTGGGATATATTATATATATACATACATATTTGTGTATATATATATATATATGTATATATATATCCGTAGTGTCTTGCAAATGTTTTTAAGGTACTTATTGTGCATCTATCTCATTCATACAGGTAACTATTTCAATACGAAAACGTGCAAATTATGAACATGAAATTAACTCAAGGAATAAGGAAGTAAGCTTCATCAAACCATGTTCAACTATGGTCTTAATCTTACAAGTGCCTATATGATGTTTATCTGATTTCTCTTGTAATTAAGTTTACAAAAAAAATGTTATGCTCTTGCATTGTCTCCGTTTTGAATATGAAGAACTGGCGGGCCGGGCTTTCAGTCTCTCTGGTCTCTCTAATTGTTTGGTGAACAATAAACCGAGTATCTCCTTGAGGAACCCCTAAGGAAGTGTGTTTCTTTCCACTACACGAGCTCTGGATAAGAAGGTCCCTCTGTGAGACTTCCTTTTGAGTACTGCAATGTAGAAATAAAGCCTTACATTTAAAGAAAGAGGACTTCAAATAGACGCGATACCGCTCAAAATGCATTTCAGTACATTTTTATGAGATATTGAAAGAATAAGACTTTGTGGTTTAGACAGGAAGTAAGACCAGGGAAGGTGAAGGAAGTTTGGGGCAAAACTGTAAGTGTTTGATGGAGCACATAAAATCCTGCTCTGTGTGGGCAAAGCACAGATGTAAAAATAGACTTGGCAGTTGAGTGGTATTGGAGGCATCTTAAATGCCTTAGAATCGTTTCCAGTGAATGGCGGTAGCAGTGATGCCATTTTGATTTCCGCGCATGTTTTCTCGGGAATATGTGTATGCGTTTTCTTAGGGCGTGTGCCTAGGAGTGAGATTTCTGGGCTAAAAAATATATGTGCATATTTAATGTTAGTAGACGCTATACAACAGTTTTTCAAGGTAGTCGTATCAATTTAAAAATTTTTAATGTTTATGTAATGTTCAGGAAAAATAGAATATTTCTCCATTACGACTACAAATTTAGTGATCCCAAGATGGGATAAAAAAGAAAGAGAGAGAATTTGAATAGTGTCAGTATTTAAACACTTGAAATGAATAATTTCAGGTAGTACACTTAGATAAATGGAAATTTTTCTCCCCCAAAAATCGAGTATCAACGTTTTTGTGTCTGAATTCGAGTGATTTATTTTTCCTAGCAACCATTCACGAGACTGGCATTTATCAAATAGTCACTTTATATGATATCTTTGAAATTCTTTTGTTATCCTTTAAAATTTCAAAGCCCCTGCTATCACTGAAAAGCTATAGGGGTGACTGTTTGCTATTACATTAGCAAGTAAATTCTAATTCAGAGTCAGAACTTAATTCCTTTTTCTTTGTGGATGTCTACTAAATAGTGGGACAAAATGAGAACCTTAGAAGGAATTACTTTAATTAGTGGGGAGATGGGGAAATGGATTTTCAGAAACAAGGATTAAACTTGTTTGGGAAATGTTGAATAAGCCTTCTGGAACCTACCATTCGTGTGTGTGTATATAAAAGTTAAATTCCGTTTACTGCAAGAATGGAGCAGACAAACATCAGTGAGGCCTTTTGCTCTGAGGGGTGACTTCTGGGCTCAGCCTGGCCTTGTGCCGCCACACTAATGGATTACGACTCACCCCCCTGAGGGAAGCGTTCACTTCAGGACAACCTTTGATTAACCTGCTCAGGTCAAAAATTTCTAAAGAATCAACAGCAGCAGAGAAAATCAAATGTTCCTGGGGGAAAATATGGGAGCAAAGATCAGCTTGACAGGGCTTTCGACTCTCAGATTCATCAGGCTTATGAAAGTTGAAAGTCACGAACCTTTTTAAAGTTATGTTGCCGAAAGTGGTATGGAGCGTTGTCGCAGAAAAAAAGTGGAGACTTCTCGCATTTTCCTTTGCCACTCGGGTCCGCGGGGAGCACATCAATTCTCCAGAATCCACGACTGGGTGATATCATGTCTCTTATCAATTTGTAAAGCACTGACATGTTTTATTAATATGTTTCTAACTCTTCAGCCAAGATATTAATAAAAAGTGAGAAAATCAGACATGGCGGTGATCTCTGTGGCACCCTGCGGGATGAACCAATATAGTGTGCTATAAATGTTCCCCTAGGGCACGTCTTAAAGCCTCTTGGGTGAGCCTCATTTCCGGGACAATACGTGCATTTCTTAAAATATGAAGACTCCACCCCAAGAGTTACCTTGAGAGATGTGTACTTTGTTCTTTTCATTTTCAAAAGGGGCTCATTACAATTCGGACATGAAAATGATGGGCGAGCACACCAGCGAGTTGACTTCATAGTGTCGCCATGCTAGTCTACGTTTTAGACAACCTCAGGAAACAAAAATAAAAGCAGATGTAATAAAATTCACATGCTCTCATGTTAGAAAGGTTGCATTACAAGATAAGTTAAGAGTAATTGAAGAACGTGACCTGTTCTTAATCCTGATGTAATCGCTTTATTGTGGTACTATAAATTAATTTCAAATTACTTTAATTTTCTGATCATTATGTGACAGGTTAACTATTTGGGGTAAACGAGATCAATAAACATTATATACTAGAAAACATAAAAATATACGTAGACATTCAATAGTCTAGAAAATCTTCTATAAACTGGAAAACCCAGTGATACAAGAATACATTAATGCTTTGGTTCTTTCGCTAGATAGAGATTATAAAATACAATTAATTGTGATATCACAACTATCTCTATGAGCACATACGAGGTAATTCAATTTCACTTATTTTTCTATATATTTTATGTGCCTAAATTTGCATCTATGATGTAACACATTCTGTTTATAGGTCATATATATTTTTAACACATTTGGTGGCAAGAACGTCTTAGCTTATTTAGCAATTTGGAGTTGGAATCTAATAATGGGCTGCCTTAGTTAACACTAGTCTCTTAGAGGATAACTCCAAAAACCATAATTTAATCCTATCCAAATCAAATTTATCAATGAAATATGCTACTCTAAATCATTTTTCGTATATAAAATTAAAACCAATGTTTCTGAAATCATCGAATATTCCCTTCAGTCATTTATAACAATAAAATAGCATTTTTATGTCATAATTATCATGCCCATTCAATTGTTTGCTTGTTGATTCTTCTTGCTTGACAGACAAGGTCGTTTGGTCTCTTACCTATGTGCCAAAGCCCAAGCTATGTCTCTCTATCTTTTTAATGTCTATTTATTATTTTGAGAGAGAGAAGGAGAGAGCACAAGTGGGAGAAGGATCAAGAGAGAGGGCGAGAGAGAGATAATCCCAAGCAGGTTCTGTGCTGTCAGCCCAGAGCCTGACGTGGGGCTTGATTCCATGAACCAAGAGATCATGACCTTAGCCCCAAATCAAGAGATGAATGCTTAACTGACCGAGCCACCCAGGCACCCCTCCCAAGCTGTCTCTATGTCATGTCCTGATTTTCTGGGTGAATGAAGATTGTCACATTAGAAGAATATAAATTAAATGCCTAAGCATCTCAGATTTAAGATAGTTTAATTTTTACCTTTCACCAAATTTTTGACTCAAACAGGAAGTCTAATAAATGTATTATTTATTGTTTTCATTCATAAGGTCATTGGCTTGATAATCTTTCTAAGATTCTAGTACTTTCCACTGCATTTGTTAACTTTGCTAGTATCTTTGAAGAACCAACCCACTTCTTCGGAAACCTCAGGACCACGGTACCTGATAATGAATCTTTCAAAAACTTCTTGCCTGATCATTTCTTATATTTTTTATCATCTGTTCTTTCCTTTTTTCTAACTGTGGGGTGCGAGATAGTGAAATGAGCTATACTCTACATAATGCTAGTCTTCTAACTTCTTCTCCTGCCTGAAGCAAGGCCGCGTTGTTTATACAATCAGATCTTTTACAGCTAAAGCTGTCACTAACTCCTAGCCATTCGGTGCTCAACCGTATCCTTCACTGAATCGAATTTTCTCCACTAGAAACCAACTTCGGACATACCTTAACCGCTCCCTACCACTTGTTCCACTCTCAAACTAAAAAAAAAAAAATATATATATATATATATATATATATAGTGTTATTATTTGATATTATCCTTCTGCAACTGACAAGCAAATAACATTATCTCACAATAAATCAGAATCTAAAAAGTGTCCGGGTCTTAAATCTGAACAAATACAATCTATTTTTTCTATAGGCATGTAATGTATACACTGGAACATTTAGAAACATCACTAGCTGCCCACCAATCTTTTATGATAGACTGTGTGGATGATGCCAGTACCATTAAGTCTATGCTAGTGTGTGAGACCACAAAAGGAACGAAGTCAAGGAGTATCTTTGGTTCAGCAAAATTTGAAACTGCGACGATTCGCTGATATTTTTCATTTAGTGCCGTCAGTTTTAAAGACACTTCCTCTGCACTGGGAATTCATATTGGGAAGATTACTTGCTAGGATTTTCGTATGGACTCTAATGAAATCATTACAAGGCACCTGCACCAGGGGCTCAGCCTAATTAACTTTATTTCCATGCAAACCTTTCAGCATCGCCACGCCAGGATAATAAGAAATTATTTTTTCCCACTATAGATGGTGGCGGCTGCCAAAACAGCTGCTCAGTCAGGTCTACAAGGACATCGCCTCTAAGAGGAGGCAGGCAGAGAGATAGCAAATACATAACAATAATAAAAAGACTTGAGGGGCGCCTGGGTGGCTCAGTCTGTTGAGCGCCTGACTTTGGCTCAGGTCATGATCATGTGATTTGTGAGTCTGAGCCCCGTGTTGGGCTCTGTGCTGACAGCCCGGAGCCTGCTTGGGATTCTGTGTCTCCCTCTCTCTCTACCTCTGCCCAGTTTGCACTCTGTCTCTGTCTCTAAAAACGTAAAATAATAAAATAAAATAAAAAACATTTAAAAAGTATTTGAAATATTGGTGGCTTTCACTTTCTCTTAGATCCTTTATTTTCCTTGAGACCATTCATTCACAAAATATAAAAAGTGAGGGTAACACACACAAGCCTGACACATTAGATCTAGTTATGTAGTAAAACAATGTCAGCTTCTTCACTTCTCATAACCCGATTTCCTGGTCCTCTTCTACGTGCTGTACTGACTGTGTCAGTAATCAGGAAGGAACCCTTGAAAGAAGCATGGGATCTTCTTTGAAACACAAAAATGATGGTGTTATTTCATTCAGCCAATATTCTAGTTTGCCAGCAAACCACATGGCGTAGATTGAATGCATGACTACAGATACTACAGCTCCTTCAGTACTCAGGGCATTTCGGATACATTTAGTTGGAAGGTAGCTTCCATGACCTCTACTCTAATATCGTAATCGGTTCTTCCATGACATGACCACAGCACTGTTAATGGTTCAGTTTCTGGAAAATACCGTTCTGGATTTAGAGTATCTTCCGTGAACCAACACTAAATATTTGTGAGTCTCAACACAGGTGGATACGGGAATTCTAAGAAATTTCAAAGAAATTTGCCTATGGTTTCAGGTTTAAGGATATATTTTGAAAATGTAGAAAAAAGCTTATTCCGCGCCGGAAAGTCTTAGGAATAATAAATTTCTCAGAATAAATTGCAGAAATCCAATAAAGAGTAACTCCTAGTGGAATTTCCCTACTATTCTGTACATTAATACTAATGAATCCTTACTCACAACTACTGAAAGAAGGAAAAAAGACAGAAAGAAAAAGAAAGACCAAATTATAGTTCATTTATAGACAGAGTTGGACCCAGGAAATAAATTTAATTGATATTATCCCCTTAGAATTTATCAAGGCGAATAAACATTGTTCAAATAAGGGTGCTTTAAGAGTCGGGTTGAATTCCAGTCAAGTCTTTTTTTTCTTTACTTTTTGAAGAGATAACACCTATACCTCCTATTATGTGCCAACAAAATCACTTTATATGACTTATTTTTAAATCCTCCAAAATGAGGACAATTGCAGCCATCACATGTTTGATAGGATTCAGTGACATGAAGAAAAGGAAACAGTACATAGGAATGATCTTGCTATTTATAATAATTTTTTAATGCTTATTTTTGAGAGATAGAGACAGAGCATGAGCAGGGGAGGAGTAGAGAGAGAGGGAGACACAGAAGCTGAAGCAGGCTCCAGGCTTTGAGCTGTCAGCACAGAGCGAGCCCGATGAGGCACTCCAACTTACAAACAGCTGAGATCATGACCTGTGTCGAAGTCAGACGCCCAACTGACTGAGCCACCCAGGCGCCCCTGATCTTGCTATTTTATATGTAATAATTCTAGAGCTGATAGCAGATAAATCACCATTACAAGAGAGGGAAATCCAGGATGAATAACACATGGAATTCCTTAATATCAAATTCTGATGACTGTGAAGACCATGCTGTAAGAGTAAACTCTTTCTTTCTACCTGCACTCTTTCCCTTCGTGGTAACCCAGCTTGGGCACGGAGCACCAGGCCACCATTTATCTCAGAACAGGGAGTAAAAGACTGTGCCCGGAAGACAAAGGCAGTGAACATCAATGTTTGAAGCTGGAATCTATGGGTATATCAGTGAAATTAAATAAACTAAGAATCACTCTGATACGATAAGACGTAATTATTGTCTTTCAAAATTTCTGAACCAAATGAGTGTATCTGCTGCAGAAGAAGGCATGGAGACCATGAAATGTGCATACAGAGTGAGGTGACATTTGTCATGACTAGTCCTAAGGAAAGACATGGCGGAGCTCACTCTGTGTTTGGGTTGGGGAATGCGTGAGAAGTTCTTACTTACTAGATTGGCACGGGAGATGGAAACTCAAAATGTGTCCCTCTTGTTCATGGCATTAGACATATTGTAGGGACGGTGATGTAGAGGGCTCACCCTATGAGGCAGAGCTCACATATTTGTGGTCATGAGTTAATACAGAAAGGTACTGGAAGATTCCCCCCCTTGGAATTCAGCTTAGGGATTAGCTGAGGCAGAGCTGTTTACATAGTCAGTTGTCTGGAGAAGGGGATATTGAATCAGGAGGGATTTAGGTTATCCTATGGACTCCAGTATCTTTCAGTAGATACTGGTGATACATGTGAGGACCATATAGGATCACTCCCATAAATAGAGGTAACACAGCAGAGGATTAAGAACTGTCAAATAGGCAGTGGACAAGAATTTCCTACAAATATGAGGTGACATGTTGCTAAATACCAGAGAAATGAAAGGGAGGAGGATTCCTCAAATGATCATGAGAGCTGAGGAATCTCGGAATTTGATTGAAAGTCCTTAGAGAAGACCAATTTTGATACTCAGAAAGAAGAGAGGCATAAGACGACCAATCCAGTTATAAGGAAGAAAGTACACGGATGCATAATGGAATTCCAACCAAGAAATCCACATCTGTCCTTCTATTCGTATTATTTCTTTTTTTCTTTCACTTCTTTTCTTGAAAAGAAAACTTCTGGCTAAAGTTGGGTCATAATGGGAGATATCAACAATAATGGGTAAAAAATCACAATATCGAAGTTTTACTTTAAAACTCCTGTAGCTTTAGGCGGAAGGAAGAAAGTCACTCTGCAATTTGTTTTTGAACATTTCTGATATGGTAATTCACAGCTACCCCCTTGCCATATCTCACCTCTTCAAAGCTTTGAAGCATGGCGAATCTTTGAAAATTTCAATATTTTTTTTCTCCTGTAAGGCAGAAGAGGAAAAATCTGATTTCCAGAAGCCGAGGAAAAGAATCCCTTCAACCCTTAGCCAATATTTAATTTTATAGAAGCCGGAGGAAATGTATACAGCCATTGGGAAAGTAGCATTAGCATTATAAAACCGGACCTCCTGATCAGCTACACAAAATGGCTTTTTAATAGCTCTAGTTGAGGAAAGACAATTTCTTTCTTGATGAAAATCCTGAGATTAATTTCAAATGTCAGATAACTCCAATTTTAATAAATTAAATAATTTGAATGAATTTTTAAGATCAAATATTTGGAAAGTGTCCCATTTCCTATTTTTTATATTTGTTATTGCTTTTATTACTAGTTCTTGTATGATGCATCACACTGACATAGATAAAAGTCTGCATTTGGACGTAAAGAAAGAGAGGAAGAAGGAAACGAAAGTTCTGTGTGGTTGAGAGATGAATCTCATTTCAGTTTGCTTTTGACTTTCCAGAGTACTGGTAGAGAGTGTGCACATAATAACACTTAGTAAGCATATTTCAAATAAATAAATACAGCATCTAAGTAGTGGTGCTTTGTAGGAAAGCCCTCTGCTCATGGAGTTTTAAGCAGGAAATGCCAGCCAAAGTAAAACAGAACCCTTTACTGGAGAACCTCTGGGAATTAATCAATCAGTCCCATTTCACAAACTTTTATTTTTAATGTTTATTTATTTTTGAGACAGAGAGAGACAGAGCATGAGTGGGGGAGGAGCAGAGAGAGAGGAAGACACAGAATCCGAAAGAGGCTCCAGGCTCTGAGCCGTCAGCACAGAGCCCAACACGGGGCTCGAACTCACAGACCATGAGATCATGACCTGAGCCAAAGTCGGACACTTAACTGACTGAGCCACCCAGGTGCCCCACCATTTCACAAACTTTTAAAAATAGACTTTTTTTTTTAAAGAAGTATTTATTTAGTTCTTAGAATATTAGTTTGGGGAGCACCTCGGTGGCTCAGTCGGTTGAGCTTCCCACTTCAGCTCAGGTCACGATTTCACAGTTCGTGGGTTTGAGCCCCGCATCGGGCTCTGTGCTGACAGCTCAGAGCCTAGAGAGTACTTCCGATTCTGTGTCTCCCTCTTTTTCTACCCCTCCCCTACTTATGCTCTGTCTGTCCTTTAAAAATAAATAAACATTAAAAAAAATTTAAAGAATATTATTTGGGGGCACACTTGCTTACAGGGGTTTATAAAAATGGATTCGGAGAAAGCAACTTGTCGCAAAGATTTTATTTTGTTTTCACTCTTTTACAAACATTCTCTCGTCTGTAGAAAACAAGATCATGCCTTAATTTTGCAACATATGTAATTGTTCATAAATAAATAGCTGAACCGAAGAAAAGACAGACACGAAAGAAATTTCTATTGACAGCCCGAACTCTCATTCTCTATCTTCCAGCCCCTTAGGATAATTCTTCGTATTTACAAATGAGGAAGAGCTCTACAAAAATATATTCGAATATGGCACATTTTTGAGGCACACGCTAGTCGCAAAAAATATTTTTTTTAATGAGTCCGCAGTGAAAAGAGCAAGAGGATAGAACACAATTCTCATAATCAGGAAGACATTGACATTTTCACAGAACTGGCATGGTTGAATGGCTCGATATACGTACCCCAGCCCGGAGTGAGTCTATTTCAAATGAATGAGGGCAAACACGTTTGAAAGAGTAAATGAGAAATGGATGTGTGTATAAGCAACTGAGCATGCTATAGTAATAACTGGTGTGGCCTTATTCTCATAAAGTCTAATAAGGATATGTCCTATGAGGAAATCATTTTAATCAAGAAATATTGATTTGTAACTTCCAACTGAACTCCCACCAAAAGCGTCCATGCAAGGGAGGAAAACGCTTATATTTTCAGTTAGAATCAAGAAGATACAGTCATAGCTAGTGTCTATTTTGGACTTGGAAAAGCTCCTTAGTTATGATAAGTAAACTGAATTACATCGGAGATGGTTAAAATTAAGTTTTCAATTATAGGGCCAGACTCCTACTTTGAGGGGATTAGAAAATTCTATAAGAAAGTGACATAGAACAGAGGCATCAATGGGCACTCAGTTATGAGTGAGAGAATCAAGGAAACTTAGGATGGTATTCAATTATGGGACAAATTATATTTGTAATAGCTAATATTTGAAAACAGTCCAAAAGTCGACCATAAAGGATTGTGGAATGAAGCATACATATCTATACAATGGAATATGTCATAGCCTTCAAAAACATGAGAAGTGTTTCCATGCAAGACAGAATTAGAGGATTGGACAAAATGTGGAATAAGGGTAGATAGTATTTTACACTTATATTAGAAACAATGGGAAATAAAAATAGTCATATTTGTGTCTTACCTTTGCTAAAAGTAATGAAGGTTTTATAAAAACTGAGGGCTATGATTACATACTTGCAGGGGGGTGGAATCGAGGTAAAGGTATAGAAACAAAACTTCTCTGAATACACCAGGTGATATAGGATTATGTAGACCAGTTATATAAACTTTTGCCTTTTGAAACTTGTAAATTAATGACACATTCAAAAATATAAAACTGCAAATCCTAAAATAAAACAGAAACAAATGAGTCTAATGGTGCATCAGATAGGCCACAAACCTGCCCAGAGAAAAGAATAATTCTAAGGAAATGGAAAAAATGCCACGTCCATTGGAAGATTATATGTTTAAAACACTTTAAAAACGTGAAAAATAATCTTAAATTTAACTCAGAAGGTCTATTGGCAAGAGTCATATTAGTATTCTAAATTATTTATATTGAAGGATTAAGTACATAAGTAAATGTATTACCGATGCTAGAAATTTCTCAAAAAGAGAAAATCTAGAAAATATAAAATTGCACGTTTTTAAAACTCTGTATAATAAATTTGAATTTCAGATGCCAATATCAAAGTATGATGTTTTAAAAATATTTTCTTTCACTTCTAGCTGAAGGGGCCTACAAGATAAGATACCATAGCATTCAAAAGCCTAAAGCCTCTATTTCTTAATTTCTTTTTATTTTAATTTTTAATTTTTTTTTTATTTATGAGAGAGAGAGAGCGCAAGTGGGAGAGGGGCAGAGAGCGAGGGAGATGCAGAATGAAGCAGGCTCCAGGCTCTGAGCTGTCAGTACAGAGCCCGATGAAGGGCTCAAACTCATGGACTGTGAGATCATGACCTGAGCCAAAGTCAGATGCTTAACCAACTGAGCCACCCAGGCGCCCCTCGTAATTTCTAAATCTCATTCTCCGCTATAGGAAACGGGCTTTGCTGTCAAATCAACTGGTGCTTTCATATTCTTTATCAATCTGTCAAATTATTCCATGAGTTTCCTTTTTTCCCTGATATAAGTAGATGTGGAATTAGCATTTCAAATTGACTAAGCCATTTGCAGATAGTGTTAGACAAAAATGCGAGGGTCGTGTTTTAATCCGTGCATGAGTCGAGCTTTCTGCAGCCAGGGACAATGCTGAAGAGAAATTACTGCTGAAGCAGAATTACCGACAATTTTAAACTATGTTAGAAGTAAGAAATTATAAATAAATTTAAAAGAATAGGAGAATCCTTGGGTTGCCATACTTATAGCAGACTAGATTTTAAACCAAAGATTATAACAAAAAATGAAGGACATTGTATCATAAATAAGGAGTCTAGCCATCGAAAAGTTCTAACAACTAGGGAGCACAGAAATCAATTAATCACAAACATAAATAAACTGATTGACAATAATACAATAATAGTAGGGGACTTTAATACTCCACTTCCAGCAATGGATAGATCATCTAAGCAGAAAAGCAACAAGGAAAAATGGCTTTTAATGACACACTAGAGTGAATGGACTTAACAGATGTATTCAGAACATTTCACCCTAAAGCAGTAGATAATACATTCCTCTCGCGTGCACATGGAACATTCTCCAGAACAGATCACATACTGAGTCGCATATCAGTCCTCAACAAGTACAAAAAGATCAAGATTGTACCGTGTATATTTTTGGATCACAATGCTATGAAACTTGAAGTCAACCACAGGAAAAGTACCCCAAATACATGAGGGTAAAGAACGTGCTACTAAAGAATGAATGGGTTAACCAGAAAACTAAAGAAGACATTTTTAAAAGTACATGGAAGTTAACGAAAATGAAAACACGGCAGTCCGAATCCTTAGGGGCTCAGCAAAAGCAGACCTAAGAGGAAAGTATATTGCAATTCAAGCCTATCCCAAGAAGCAAGAAAGGTCCCAAATGTATGACCTAACCTTACACCTAAAAGGAGTTAGAAAAGGAAGAGCAAATAAAGCTTAAAGTCAGCAGAAGGGAAATAATAATGATTAGAGCAGAAATAAATAATATAGAAGCAATAACAATTAAGAAAAAAACAACAACAACAACAAACCAGATCAACAAAACCAAGAGCTGGTTCTTTGAAAGAACAAACAAAATTGATAAGCCCCGAGTCACACTTGCCAAAAAAGAAAAGAGAAAAGACCCAAATAGATAAAATCACAAATGAAAAAGGAGAGATCACAACCAACACCACAGAAATACAAACAATTAGAAGAGAACGCTATGAAAAATTATATATCAACAAACTGGGCAATCTGGAAGAAATGGACAAATTCCTAGACACTCATACACTACCAAAACTAAAATAGGAAGAATTCGAAAATTGGAACAGACCCAAAACCAGAAAAGAAATTGAGTCAGTTATCAAAAATCTCCCAACAAATAAGAGTGCTGGGCCAAATAGCTTCCCAGGGGAAATCTATCATACATTTGATGCAGAGTTAATACCTATTCTTCTCAAGCTGTTCCAAAAGATAGAAATGGAAGGAAGCTTCTGGACTCTTTCTATGAGGCCAGCATTAGCTTGATTCCAAAACCAAAGAATCCACTAAAAAAGAGAATTATAGGCCAGGAGCCCTGATGAAACTGGATGCAAAAATTCTCAACAAGATACTATCACCTCAAGTTCAACAGTACATTAAAAGAAATATTCACCATAATCAAGTGGGATTTACTCCTGGGCTACAGGACTGGTTCAATATTCACAAATCAATTAACATGATACACCACATTAATAAAAGAAAGGATAAAAACCATACGATTCTGTCAATCGATGCAGAAAGAGCATTAGACAAAATGCAACATTCGTTCTTAATAAAAATCCTCAACAAAGTGAAGATAAATGGAACATACCTGCACATCATAAAGGCCATAGATGAAAGACCTACAGCAAATATCATCCTCAATGGGGAAAAACAGAGTCTTTTCCATTCTGGTCAGGAATAAGACAAGGATCTCCATCTCACCATTATCACTGAGGATAGTACTGGAAGTCTTAGCCTCAGCAATCATACAACAGGAAGAAATGAGAGGCATACAAATCAGCAAGGAATTGGTCAAACACTCACTATCTGCAGATGACACGATATTCTATGTAGAAAACCCGAAACACTCCACCAAATACTTGCTAGAACTAGTATAAATTCAGCAAAGTTGGAGGATAAAAAATCAACGTGCAGAAATAGGTTGCATTTCTATATGCCAACGATGAGACATCAGAAAAACAAATCAAGGGATATTATGTATATAACTGTATTTTGTAACCACACAAGCATGCACGCATGTGTGCACACACACACACACACATACACAAAATGGGAGGAAGGTGGGAGATGGACTAGCTGGGTGATGGACATTAAGGAGGGCACTTGTGATGAGCACTGGGTGTTGTATGTAAGTGATGAATCACTGAATTCTACTCCTAAAACCAATATTGCACCACATATTAACTAACCAAAATTTAAATAAAGGCATCAAAAACAAAGAAAAATAAATTTTAAAAACTCAAAAATTTAGGAGAGAGGAGAAAAACCTGGAAAGTATTAACATCCATAATGTGTTAAAAGGCTTTAGAAATTAGCAAGAAAAATACAACCCAAAGGGGGCAAAATGGGCAAAGGATATGGTCATTCAATTCACAGAAAACAAACACACACACAATGGACCCTGTGAGATCAATTGTTTCACCCCTCCATTGATCAAGGCAACACAAGTTAAAACAATGACAAATCAGGGTCTTTTCTGCTTATCTAACAGGACATTTTTTTAAAAAAAGAATAATTATATACATTATTGGAGAGGATGTGGTGAATCAGTCTCTCCTAAGCTATCAATAAAACCTTATATTGGAAATGGGATTTTGCAAGATCGCTTGGCAACATTTGACAAAAATATAAGTGGATGTCTTTCTGGGAACCCACAAAACCATCTAATTAGAGTTTATTACAATGATCACACATGTGGATGACAAGTTAATATAAACTGGGATATAATCACTTTGAAAAAGTCTGGCACGATTTTGTACATCTGAAATTAAACATTTCCTATTTAACATCAATTACAAGTGTATGTTCTAAAACACTGTTCTCATTGTGTGGTCTTTGAACCCTTGCGTGTCCCCAAAACTGTTTTATGGGTTAGTGATTTCAGAGCTATTTTCATAGCAGAACTAAGGATGTTTAATTTTACTTTTTTTTAATTTATTTTATTTTATTTTATTTTATTTTTTCTTTCTTTATTTATTTTTTACCGTGCTGACATTTGCCTTGATGGTGCAAAAGCAGTGTAATTAACATAGCTGGCATCTTAGCAAAAATAAAGACAGTGTCACCAATCTGTTCTAGTAGTTTTATTATTCATCACCACAGTGTAGTTGGGAAAAAAATGCCAGTTTTAGTTAGAATTTCCAAGATAAAAAGCAAAAATGATAGTTGATTTTATTAAATTTCCAGCTTTTAACTATATCCCTTTAATGTCTTTTTTGTTTTTTTTTAATTTTTTTTAATGCTTATTTTTGAGAGAGAGACAGAGTGTGAGCAGGAGAGGGGTAGAGAGAGAGGAAGATGCAGAATCCAAAGCAGGCCCCAGGCTCCGAGTTGTCAGCACAGAGCCTGACACGGGGCTGGAACCCCCAAACCATGAGATCATGACCTGAGCCCAAGTCGGATGCTTAACCAACTGAGCCACCCAGGCGTCCCTATCCCTTTAATGTCTTCTATGCAAGATGGAATTATTTGAGTTGCCAGCTGAACTTGCCACTTTTTTTTTTAGGGAATATTACATTAACTTGCAAGAATGACTGCCATGCAAATTAATGCCCTAGTAGAGATTTCATAAAACTTTAAACAGCGAGGTTACCATTTCAGGCTTTTAATGGTATTTGCGGCCATGATAAACTGAGAGCTTTCCAGGGACACTTAGAATTTTCACGTCCATGTATCTGTCATAGTGAGTTTGAGAACTTCCCTACACTTAAAGACATTTGGCATGAAACAAATAGTGGTACTATCATTTGACACCTTAAAATTTTTTTTTCAATAAAGGATGTCATTTGGAATATCTGCATAACTTGATGAATCAAATATTTTCCAAAGGACTAAAGTATGAAATTCTAAGATGGGTAAAAGGTCCATTGAAATTTCAAGAAAGATCAATGGACTTTAATGTGACAGACAGTGAAATATTCACTCATCCTACATTGCAACCAAATTTTAAGAATCTGCCACTTGCTGGGGCGCCTGGGTGGCTCCGTCGGTTAAGCGTCCAACTTTGGCTCAGGTCATGATCTCACAGTTTGTGAGTTCGAGCCCCGTGTTGGGCTCTGTGCTGACGGCTCAGAGCCTGGAGCCTGCTTCAGATTCTGTGTCTCCCCCTCTCTCTCTGCCCCTCCCATGCTCATGCTCTGTCTCTCTCTGTCTGTCAATAATAAATTTAAAAAAGTTAAAAAAATAGAAAAAAAAAGAATTTGCCACTTACTGAGTTTAGTGTAGTATACATAATTGTCTGAAAAAACAGTATTACGAGAGTCCTACATTTGCCAGCTGCGTATGTATGAGCAAACCTGGTTTCTTTCCTTTCCACCAAATACTGCACTGTAACAAATTTAATTCAGAAGTAGACAGCAGAATTCACCTGTCTTCTATTATGCCAAACAGTAAAGAGATTTGCCAATGTGTAAAGCAATTTCAATTTTCTCAGGAATTTCGCTGGTCCTCTGCAAAATAGAATCATAGTAGATGAACATACGATGAATGCATTATTGTTATTTTAAGTGGATTTATAAATATTTTTAAACGACCCTGTTTTTAATTTATAATATGCAAATGTTGATGATACGACCTACCTACACAGGAACTCTTCAAGGTCTTTAATAATTTTTAAACTGTAAAAGCTTGCAGAGACCAAGATGTTTGAGAACCACAGTCCTAGGTCAATTCGGGAAGTTGTCCAACAGGTTACATATTCATAGCAAAACATGGAAATACACATTTTCAGCAATATTCTTCTAATAGCTGGAAATGTTATAGACTTCAGTGTCCACCAACACTTGAATAGAGTAAGTCGCTGGTTAGTCATAAAAATAGAATTGAACAATGTCAATGAAAAATGACAGTAAGTGAACAAAGGAAGATACAAACACATTTAATATAGTTCCGTAGATGATGCCATTATAAAGATAAGAAGTAATATGATAATGAAAAAGGCGGGCAGAGTAGCATTATTCTGAGGAAAAGGTTTGTGACTGAGGTCAGGCATAGGCAAAGCTTTTTGGCTATTGGCAATATTCTATTGCTTGATCTCCATGGTAGTTATATGTGTAATCACTGTACAATGAATTATTCAACACATCCTGCACGCTCTGTATTAATTCAAAACGGTATTTGTTTAGCTGCTATTAGAGAGATAGTTTCTCATTGATTAGTTGGTTTCATTTCTGAATCTAATCATAGCTTTGCAAATGGAAAGAAGGTGAGTTTGAGAATGAATCAGACTTAGATACAACGTCTAATTTCACCACTTTCTAGGAGAGAAAATCTAGCCAAGTTATTTCACCTTTCAGAGCTTCACAGTTTATTTTCTCTGAAACTAGGGAATAAAAAATAAACGTAGCTTTATAGAATTGTTTTGAGATTTCAACAAGATGCTATAATACAGCAATCTCCGGAAACAAGAGTATACTTCTTCTATTCCTGTATTTGACATTAAAGACATCCTCGAAATCACCATATATTGTGAAAGCCAAGAGTATTTTTCAGCAGGTGCGAGGTAAGGGGTCATCCGAGTTTATCGCTTTTCCTGTGACAACGGCTGCTTTCTGTTTCATTAGGTTGGGCAGAAGTTGGATGGAACCTTGATGCCAAGGTGCAGAGGATGTCCTAAAAGCAATTACTAGGTAACTGTAAATCAAGGAACTGAGTCAAAAACCCAACCAGAAGTCTGTGCATAAGAAATAGCAGTTGAGGGGCACCTGGGTGGCTCAGTTGGTTGGGCGGCTGACTTCAGCTCAGGTCATGATCTCACGGTCTGTGAGTTCGAGCCCCGCGTCAGGCTCTGTGCTGGCGGCTCAGAGCCTGGAGCCTGCTTCAGATTCTGTACCTCTCTCTCTCTGTGCCCTTCCCCTGCTCATACTCTGTCTCTATGTCTTTCAAACATAAATAAACGTTAAAAAAATTAAAAATAAAAAAAAAAGAAATAGCAGTTGAGGGACGGTCTCACCATTTAAAGTTCCAGATGAGTGGCAAGGTATCAGTTACCTGTTTAGGAAGTAATAAAGACTTCATATTAACCCTTTGAGATGCAGCTCTCTAGATTCTCTGTGTCTGCCAATGTTAGACATAATAGCCGACACATTAAAACCCCTGCCAGGATGGCTAAAATCAAAATCGCAAGGAGTAGCAAGCATTGGCGAGGATGTGGAGAAAAAGGAACGCTCACGCACTGCTGGTGGGAATGCAAACTGGTGCAGCCACTGGGGAAAGCAGTATGAAGTTTACTTAAAATATTAAAAAAAAATCACCAGGTCATTCCGCTACTGGATATTTGAGCAGAGAAAATGAAAACACAAATTCGAAAAGATACACGTGCCCCTGCTTTTTTTTTGTAACGTTATTAACAATATCCAAGATATTTACAATAATCCAAGTGCCCATCCATAGATACATGCATAAGAAAGACGTGACATATACACACAATGGAATATTGCTCAGCCATAAAAAAGAATGAGATTTTGCCATTTGCAACAACCTAGATGGACCTAGAGTGTATTATGCTAAGTGGAATAGGTCAGAGAAAGACAAGAACCATGTTTCACTTACAGGTGAAAATTAAGAAACAAAATAAACCAAGAAAAAAAGGGGCAGATAAGCAAACAAACAAATCAAAGAAAAAACAGACTCGTAATTACACAGAACAAACTGGTGGTTGCCAGAGGGGAGGTGGGTGGGGGATGGGTGAAACACGGAAAGAAGATTAAGAGTCTACTTATCTCAATGAGTACCAAGCCATGTGTAGAATTATTGAATCATTATATTGTACACCTGAAACTAATATAACGGTATGTTAATTATACTTCAGTAAAAAAAGGAAAAAAACCATAACGACTATTTGAACCTACACAGAGATGCTTTAGGTGGGTTGTTCTCACACAATTTGTTGTCAGGAAATCTTTGCTCTCTTAAAAAAGATGGACGTAACCATCAACGTTAACCACGTCAGAAATTAAAATGAGAAATTTCAACTGTATGCCTGAAACAAGTTGTTGTAAAATAATAAACTCATTAAAGTTACCACACATAACACACTTTATGAAAATTAACTCTATGTCCAAAGTATATATATTGAGAAGAACGGCATTGCTTTATGCTTTGCAAATCTGGTTTAATCAGCAATAATTTGATTCACATTTGCTTCTGCAGCGACTCCATTTCAGTATCCATCATTACACTGTTAAACTCCGCCACCCACTTCCAAAGCCATGAAAAAGAAAAAAATAAATAAAAGATACAATTTTATGAATCTGAGAATAGTTTTGGCCTAGCAGACTTCCCGCAAGGTTCTGGGAGACCTCAGATTCCCCCCAGAAACTCTCTGGAGCTGGTCAGGTAGGAGCAGGAACCCGGCCCACGAGTAGTTTGCTCGATCTTCTCAGAACGCTGCACACCGGGGCTCCCAGGCTTGCCAAACTGTTATCTCTTTAAAGTTAGAATCCTCGGTAGGTAGAGAGAAGTAAGAGCAGGAAGGATCAAAGGGCATTCGAAGTAGAAAGGGGATCCCAGACTGCTCAGATATTTTCTGGCGTGCCCGTGCTGTGAGGCCACCCACATGGCATTTCTTCCATCTGGCTTATTATCTCTGCACTGCTCAGAATGTGTCAGGGTCCACAGCTTTGGATTAGCCTCAAACTTCCTTCCTGTCAGTGATCTGTCTAGATGACTAAGTAGCTTTATTTTCAGAATGAACGTAACGACTTCCTTGGTTTCTTTCCTGTGAGACATTCGCCTGACTATTGAGGGCAACATATGTAGGGCGAAACCTTGGTATGTGAGCATAATTCATTCCGGAATCATGGTTGTAATCCATGCACTTGTACATCAAAGCGAATTTCCTCTAAGAAATAATGAAAACCCAGATGATTCATTCCACAACCCAAAAATATTCACGTAAAAATGATTACAATAGGGGCGCCTGGGTGGCTCAGTTGGTTAAGCGGCCAACTTCAGCTCAGGTCATGATCTCACGGTTAGTGAGTTCGAGCCCCGCGTCGGGCTCTGTGCTGACGGCTCAGAGCCTGGAGCCTGCTTCCGATTCTGTGTCTCCCTCTCTCTCTGCCCCTCCCCTGCTCACACTCTGTCTCTATGTCTCTCAAAAATAAATAAAAACATTTAAAAAATTTAAAAAAATGATTACAATACTGTAATATAATACAAAATTATAAAGAAAATACAACATTTAGAGAAAAATAAACAAATTAACCTGCACTTACAGGTGAAAACCTTCGAGACGGGTGTGAGGGAGATGAGGGAGGACGGTTATTGTGTAGGACAACTTTCCCTATCAGAAACAGAACACTGCTCTGTATGAGCTCAGTGGAATCTTTTTCTTTCCTTGCAACTTGAACAAGGAACCTATCCAATGACCTAGAATGGAGCAAAGCATTCCTAAGCTTGCTTTTGTATGGAAAAGCAAAGGACGGATAATAGGTGCTTTGAAGTGACGAAAAATACACTAGCGCCCCGGGCACCTTCCAACATTCAGAAAAATCACTGATTTCTCCTAAACGCCAGGCATCCAAAGATAGGAAATGGTCACTCACAATCCTGCAGCGAGAGAGAGAGAGAGAAAGAGAGAGAGGGAGAGAGAGAGAGAGGGAGAGAGAGAGAGACAAGAACCACTGGCTCAGTTGTAATCGTGTGACATTCAGCATCACATACTACTTGTATTACAAGACGTCGCTCGTTTATCCAGTTAAACTGTATTAGAAGTGTTTGCTTGTCTTGCGGAACACTTGCAGAACGAGTTACTTGCAATCCAAGGTTTTACTCTATATTTCATTGATGATCAGCGATCCATAGAGTGAAATAAGAGCCAAAAAAAAAAAAAAAAAAGAAGAAGCCCTTGCAACTTACTTCTTTGTCAGGACGCCATGACCAGAGAGGTAAATACAATAAAGGCTATAAGCCCATTTACCCCCCGCCACACACACACCCTTGCCGTAATGTTGAGTACGTAATTTACAAAGCATGAAAATGAACAATGCATAGTTACTCTTGTGGCCTGAGGAGGAATAAGCTGGATTGCATTTGGATTTGGGAAGTAGGGAAAGGGACAGGAAAGCAAATGCCACTGTGGCCACCCTCATGAGCCCCCCAAAAATAGAATAGGTGTGTCTTCTGTGTTGGAAGCTAGGGGACCAGACTGTATATGAATGTCGCTCACTGTGATGATTTTATTTTTTCTTTTTTTTTTCTTTCCAAACGGAAAGAAATTTGAAACTATTTGGAGGGAAACCTGATGATTTGAATTGATTTCCTCTCTAGGTACTTGGGTACAGAGACACTGGGAAAGTGGGTCGTGTAAAATATTTGGCAAAGGGGCACCTGGGCAGCTGAGTCGGTTGAGCCTCCGACTTCAGCTCAGGTCATGATCTCACAGTTCGTGGGTTCGAGCCCGACGTCGGGCTCTGTGCTGACAGCTCAGAGCCTGGAGCCTGCTTTGGATTCTGTGTCTCCTCCTCTCTCTGCCCCTCCCCTGCTCGTGCTCTGTCTCTCGAAAATAAATAATAAATGTTAACATTTAAAAAAAATATTTGGCAAGAGTGTTGCTTACCACCCTCTTTTCACTGATTTTATATAGACTTCAGGAAAAACAAGATGAGTATAGCAAACAGCGATAGCTGATATTTTCTCAGAATGCCTGACCTCTAGCAATTTGGAAGTACCGGTTTCTAAACAGAATCATCTCCTAATGTATATTCTCATTTGCATAACAACCAAACCGAAAATCCCTCCCTTTCAGAAATTAAGTCAATAACCAGAGTTGCGTACGTGCAGGCTGATCCCTCTAACCTGAATTTACTTTTCCTCAGAACAAAATAGTTTTTATCAGACAATGTGCCTCCCACGTTTTGTGCTAAAATAGTTAAAAAGAAAGCTTCTGATATGCAGTAAGTGGTTTTTATTATTTTTTATTAAAATTTTTTTTAAATATTTATTTCTGTAAGAAAGAGAGAGAGAGAGAGAGAGCACAAGCAGGGGAGGAGCAGAGAGAGAGGGAGACACAGAATCGGAGCTGAGCTGTCAGCACAGAGCCTGAAGTGGGGCTGGAACCCACAAACTGTGAGATCATGACCTGAGCTGAGGTCAGATGCTTAACCCACTGAACCACCCAGGCGTCCCAGGAAGTATTCTTAAACACAAGTTGGACTGACAGTATTGGGGCTGGATACTAGGGAGTCATAACAGGTGCAGTCCCAGCGTCCAGAACAGCTAGTTCTGACCATGTCCCAGCACTTCGGAACCCTTCCTAATTCCCTGTTACACATAGGAAATGCCACGTCATGAGAGGGAGACACCACAGACAGCCGTCACTTCCGGGCCTAGTGATATTCTAGCAGGAGTCCCCAGACTTCAGATTCAGGAATTTACAGCAATCGTTAATGCAATGTTTAACTTATAATTTTCCTAATTCTTAAAAAAAAAAAAAAAAAAAAAGGCTTTCCTTTAAATCTGAATCTCTGTAGCCTCACCAGGATTAATTGAGCTGTACCATTTCAGATTTAATGTCTAGTCTAAGGTTAGCCATTGAAGGATTTAGCTATTAAAAGTGATTTGCAGATCCTCTATCAAGAGGGGCAGTTAAGTGTCCAACTTGGGCTCAGGTCATGATCTCATGGTTCGTGAGTTTGAGCTTCACATGAGGCTCGGTGCTGACAGCTCAGAGCCTGGTACCTGCTTCGGATTCTGTGTCTCGATCTCTCTCTGCCCCTCCTCTGCTCACTCTCTGTCTCTCTCTCTCAAAAATAAATTAACGTTAAGAAAAAAAAAAAGAGAGAAATAATCCATCTATCTTCTTCACAAGGGTCTGATTAAACCAGTAATTCTCAAAGGGTGGTTCCTCCACTACCTAAGAGTTTAATAGAAATGCATGTTTTCAGTCCCTGAAAAAATGGATGAGCTTACTGAAACACAGATTCCTGGACCTCGAGCCCAGATTTTCTGATTTAGTCATAGGTGGGTCTAAACTTCATGTCCTATTACTGAGAGACAGGGTGGGGGGGGAAATGGTTGGATCCATGGGGACTCTCGGGGCTATCCTGACCTCTTGTCATATTACAAATATTCTACAGATGACATACAAGGATGCGTGTCCTTGGCAAAGCCAGTCAGTGCATGCCAAGGATTTGTGAGATGCTGGAAAAATCAAGCCTCTGAAAAGGGAATAGAGGAGTATGAATATTCTGACTCTGGCAGTAGGCTGCAGAAAAATTATGCAGGCTGAAGTGAGGTTTGGTCACAGGACCAACCAGGCATGAAATGAAGCCATAAAACTGAGATAACCCAAACCCCATTTTGGGGGAGGCTATCAAGAGAAGGTGACTGCCAGTTGACTCTCAAGCTGGACCCCAACTATGGAGGGCTCCTTAGCCCTTCCTTTGTCCTTGGAATATTCATTGCTCTTCCTGAGCAGATGCTGTCCCAAGGATGGTCTTGAAATAGTAGCATGGTGTTGGGACCATCTTCCTGGTACATTTGACTGAACCCCATTAAGATCTCTATAGAAACTTGACAATTTGAGGACGGGGACAGGGATCTCCTCACCTTGCAGTGTCTAAGACATAGTCCTATATGTAAGTCCCCTTGTCCTGTCCATCTGGAGCTGTCTGCCCCTTTCTCCTGTCTCTGCCAGCCTTCTAGTTAGGGGCCAGTTTCAGATCTCATCCAGGAAGCCCCCAAGGTTGACAACCAACATTTGGTGAGTCGGCCAGGGGACCAAAGAAATGGGCTTTGGGAAAGAGGCATCTGCAGGGAAATCCCAAGTGGGCTGGTGACCTCCATGTAGGGAGAGGTGGCCCATGTGGTAGATGCTTGGGGGACCCTTGTGTGAGGATGGGAGCATCTTGAAAATGCCTGGTGCTTTGATGCTTTTGTTTGAGGGGCAAGAAAGTAGCACAGAGACACGAGAAGAGCAAAGAGGGCATGTGGCAACTAAGAGTGAAACAGAGGGATCCCTGGGCCCCCTGAGCCCTTAGACAGAGGAAAGTAAAAACACAGCCACAGCAGCTCCAGCCAGCGGGGCAGCCCCAGTTCAGGAAACATGCATGATACACCTGCCAAGTTCCAGCCAGAGCATCCAGGTGTGGTTAATGGGGTGATGGGACACGGGGGGCAGGGGTGGGCGGTGATGAATTTTCTCTGACCAGGCAGGAGGCAGAGAAAGCGAGCTCCGTCACCACCCACCTGCCCTCCAACGGACTTGCACAGACTTACCCCCTTACAGAATAGATTATTGTATCCTGCAGGGAAGTGTCACCTAATGAGGGGGACCTCCTGGGACAGGTTTGGGACCCTGGAAATCCATAAAAGAGGGACAATAAATTCATAGGGAGCGGAGAATGAGACAGACCCCTGTCTTTAAAGACCCTGATTGGGGCCACTTTCACTGCAAGGGTGAAAGCTGAGATTCTCCAGTTCTTCCCTCAGCACCTGACCTAGGATGCTGAGATCCGTGCTAAGCCCAGGTGTGGTACAAGATATTTATGATGCTGGGCAACCCATCCCTGAGCTGGAGGAAGCTGAAAAGTCCTATGGCAACGACTCAAGACACAGGGGGCTTGGAAAGCCAAAAGGCTCTCCTGATCAGCCATAAAGGGTCTGGTAAAAATAACCCTGAAACAAACATGCTTTGACTTTACTGCTATGGGGACCCCACCTAAAGAGACTGACAACCACACGGTGGGTTGGTTGGCCTGTGGGAAGCCTTGAAACCTGAACAATAGTTCACCTGCCCTATCTGTCCCTACCTTCCCTGATGCCTGCCACCTCCAGGGGAGGCCTCAGGAACACAGCCACATTCAGGGAGCATGCCTCCTGTGCCCTGGAGATTGGATGAAGGTCAAGACTGCCTCCAGGTGGGCGTCACTGGAGACGACTATTCACTGGTTGTGCAGAAATGAACGACAGGGGGTGGTTCTTTCTGGTGGATGAAAGCACTGAATGTACTTCGATGTGCACTCAGAGCTTTTCTGGCACCCTCAGTGCCATTGGTGATGACGGGGAGCAAAGCTACGGTCAGGAAGATTCTTCGGACACTGCGTATTGCGCGTTCTCCCTCCCAGAAGAGTGGTAAGTGTCAAACTATATAAATGGATTGGGGTAGGGGGGCATAAGGAAATAAGAGAAATCATACGAGAACTGCATTGAACGGGCATTAAGTCCTGCCCATAGTGCATTCGATATCCCCTACAGATGATAAAAAAAAAAAAAAAAAAAAAAAAAAAAAACCCAGCTCTCCCATGGTGGGTGATGGTGGGCTACCGAAAACTGTACAAGGTGGTGCCCCATCCAATGCCCAACATTGCCACCATCTTGGATACTTTGGCCACGGTCCTGGGAGGGTTCCATGCTGGGCTGGACTTAGCAAGTGCCTTTTTCAGTGTACAGGGGGCACTGAGTTGCAACATCCATTTGCCTTCATGTGGAGGGGCAACAATGAACCCTTCAAGTGCTTCTCCAAGGTAACCTGCACAGCTCCACCATTTGTCAGGATGGTAGCCTGGACCTATCCCCGTCCTCCTTCCCCACGTCAGTACAACAGGCCCACCACATTGATGGTGTCATGTTCACGCATGCGAAGACAGGTCTTTGCTGCAAGATACCCCGCAGGGCTTTGCAGAAATATCCGTAAGGGAGAGTATGGGCCATGAAGCCACAGAAAATTCAAGACCCGAGCACTGCCATAAGATTTTGAGAGTCTTTTGGTCTAGTCTGACACATGTCCCAAAAGCTGTGACTGATAAAGCACAAGCTTATCCAACTCCTAAGAATATGAAAGATGTACAAGACTTTGTGGGAAACTGGGGGTTTAGAGGACTTTTACTCTCCACCTGGCACTGTGCCTCCCTCCCTTAAGCCACTGGATAAAGGAAGATTATGTGGGACTGAGGATCAGAGAAGGAAGCCACCTTTAAGAAGTCATAGGTACTAGTGAAGCAGACTAAAGCCCCGGGCATCTCCCAAGAAGGGCTCCCAATTGGCTTAAGGTGTGTCTGTGACTCTGGAGGGTATGGTCCAGCACTGTACTATAGGACTGTCCCACGCTTTAACACATTGGAAGGATAGAACAGTAGGGCTTGCTACCCCATATGCCAGAATGGGAACCCTGCCAAGGCACCCAATACTGTAGAGATAGAAGTCGTGGGAAATGGCCATTGCCCCAAGTCTCACCATGGATCAATGTACTATGCTGCAGAGGACACCAAGACTATCATACCTGCGAAAGTTACCATTTATTGGAATTTGTAATGGGACATCCCACTGGGAAGGGCCAGTTACTCTGCATCGCTGGAAGAGGGAGAATGGGATTCCATTCTCCTATTGCCAGCCAGACCTGTTTGAACACGCTATATGCAACATTGAAAGAAGGGAGAAGGTCGGAGTTCCGGTCTGGCATATCCTTCCCCCGCTTCATCCCCCTCATGCCCGGCAGCACTACCCCGCGCCGCAGCCAACATGCTTTGTATGAACAATAGGTCAAGTCGCAAACACTGCCAACCTCCTCCTCTTTAAGGCAAGGTGGGCATGTTTTGTTTTTCACTGCTGTGACCACTGCTGTCTTTGTTCTCTCCATCATTCTGGAGAATGTTCGAGCTTACTACATTAACCCAGGAAGCCTTCAATGATAACAACAAAGCCTGTCCTTACTGAACATTGGAATGTCTGTAATGAAAAAAGCTGTCCTCCAAAATCGGATGGTCTCAGACACTATTACTGCCTCGTAAGGAGATATCTATATCATTATCCAAATGGAATGCCATGTGTTCACATCTGATGAGCCTGCTAATGTATTATCCATATTAAACCACAGGAGGACTCAAATGTAGTCCCTAAGCGATATGACCATCAGCCTAGGGGACTTAACAAATCACTGGTCTGAGGCATGGGAATTGTGATAGAAACAGTTGTCGCTAACGTTAGGAATCACGGTCTTAATCTGTACTTTCCTTTACAGGTGACTGTACTGCTGCTTTGACATCTGATTCCAAAATAGCCAAACCAAAAAAATCCACCTCCATGAGAGTGAAGCCCCGTGCTGACGGCTCAGGGCACACTGCAGAAAAGGGGGACTTGTGATATTATAAGAACAGGTCATGAGGGAGGGAGTGTTGGGGGAGTTCACTGAGAGACTGTGACCCTCAGTTGATGCTTATACTGGACTCTGGCAATTGGAGGCTCCTCACTCCCACCCAGGCCCTTGGAATGCGTGTTTGCTTGCTTTTCCTGATGCCGGAGGCTGCCCCCAAAGACACAGAGATAGTGGGGTGGTGTTGAGACCATCTGGATGGTTCACATGATTGAACCCCATTAAGGTCTCCATAGAAATTTTGAAGATTTGGCAGGCAAGGGGATCTCATCTTGCTGCCACCCGAGACAAGGCTCATTTGTAAGTTCCCTTACTTATCGCACCAGCCACCTGCCCGCGTGGAGCAGCCTGCCTCTGTGTTCAGTCTCTTCCTGCCCTCTGCGTGGCGGGTCCATTTCAGATCTAGCCCAGCAAGCTCCTAAGGAGCCAGCAGACCAACACCTCAATCTTAGTTAAAAAAAAAAAAAAAAAAAAAAGTAGATTAAAAGAAAGAAAAAGAAAAAAGAAAGGAAGAGAGAGAAGGAGAAAGAAGGAGGGAAGGAAGGAAGGAAGAGGAGGAAGGAGGGAAGGAGTAAGGGAGGGAGGGAGGAAGGAAGGAAGGAAGGAAGGAAGGAAGGAAGGAAGGAAGGAAGGAAGGAAGGGAGGAAGGAAGGAAGGAAGAAATTAGACTCACCTTCAGATATCACAAGCCCAGGCTTCTACTGAGTCAGACAAAGGTCACATCAGAGTTGTGGTTCTCGACTAGGAGCAATTTTGCATCTTCCCACTAAGAGACATTTGCCAATGTCTGGAGGTGTTTGGGACTATCACAACTTAGGGGGAGAAGCTGTGATTGACACCTGGTCTCCACCAGAGTTGCTGCTACACATCCGCAATGCACAGGACAGCCGCCTACGAAGGAGAATTATCAGACCCAGAATGTCCCCAGTACTGAGGTTAGGAAGACCTTTCACAAACCTAATAGATATCAAAAAACTAAGTTTGCCAATCTGATCCACTTTTAGGTTGTCCTTTTTAAATGATCCATTTTAATTCACAACTTACTGCGAATTCGATAGATGGATTTCCATAATGTTAACGAATGTAATTAGTCAGTATAGGCGATTTGAATCATTAGGTAAACAATAGTATCCGTAGAATATCGCTTACTTGTCTGAGGCACTTGGCCTGAACTCAGAGGCTTTCTATCTCTTTATTTCATTTGCTCTCAGGAGTAGAGACACCAGCTCAGAAATACTTGTCACCGTTCTTATTTATTAGTTTCAGCAAAATAATAGAATGGCATGGAGAAGTAGGGTTCGCATGTATTTGACTTTTATCTCTCGCTCATTTAGCTTCGGCAATGATAGAAAAAAAGTGAAAAAGGATTTACTAAAAGCACTTTGGGATTGCCTTGCTTCTCCTTTATCACAGAAATTGACTTTTCGCCAATGTTTTACTCCTGTTGGCTTCAATTACATAAGAATTAATTTTGCCTGGCAAGGTTAGTCAGCACATACTTAAGGTATAATATTCTCAGATTTTGGTAGTAATTCATTTATATGGTGTCTATTAAATAGACTTAAAGCTATCTCGAATTTAATTGGTAGGCCAATTTTTTATACCACTGACTGGTGAATCACCATAGCGTTTTTTAAATAAGTTGAAACATATCGTATCGATGCTATGACTACAAATGATGCTTGGCATGCTGGCTATAAACATGGAAGAACTATCACAGAAGGCCTCAAAATAGGCCTGTCCCCAAATATCTAACTGAACATAACGACGCATTTTTAGTTAGGGCTTTGTTTAAAAACAGTGTAAGTAGGAGACATTGGTGAGATATTTGTCGCACGGACCATATATTTCCCAAGGTATGAGTTAAATTATGTCTCTATATGTCAGATGTTTCTTCTCCTTGTGGAACGAAAACTCTATGAAATTCTATGACCTTTTGGTTCAATTAATCACATATGTGTGTGTGTGTATGCACAAGCGTATATGTATATACACACATATATGTGTATATATATATGCGTGTTTGTGTATATGTATGTCAAGTATGGGTACTGTACTATAATATTATGATGTAGGTTATTATATATAATATGCATCTTATGTATATCATACTATAATTAATAGTGATGAGGTTAATTAATAGCGATAAGTAGGGTTCGGAGCTGACAGCCAAGAAACAGTTCTTGAAGACATCTTCGGTGCAAAAAAGGTGATTTTATTAAAGCACGGGACAGGACCCGTGGGCAGGAAGAGCTGTCCTTGGCCTGTGAAGAGTGACTGGTTATATACTCTGGAGTTGGGGAAGGTAAGTCAAAAGGGAAGCCTCCGGACGTACTGTGACATGCTAAAGAGGACTCCTACAATGCTAGGGGCCTTGCTATGGTCAAGCTAAGATTGTTTTCCTTCTAGTAAGGCATTAACATTAGGAAGGTAGGGGGTTCCTGGAGAAATGCTACACTCTATTTGCCTCAAGTATTTGTCAGTGGGTGTCATAAAGAGATTTAATGTTACCCGCCATTTCCTTCCTGCCTTTGTTCCCCCCATCACTATGGAGGGGAAGGGGATACTAGGGGCTTCAGGAAACTAAGTCTATATGTTTCTGGAGATAGTAGGCTATTGGTACGATTGCCTTTTTCTTGTTAGTTACTAAGACATTTGTAAACTGATAGAGACTCTGGTCCTGCTTAACTGTGATCTCTTATCAGTTAACCATTTGTTTCCTTTCCTTTCCTTTGTTCTTGGGCAGCCAGGAGAGCCTGAGGAATATCACACGTATCCCACCTGGGGGAAAGGGGGGTCTTGCTAGCTTGTGCTTGGCCCTAAGCTTGCCTTACTGTCCCTCATCAATAGGGATATGTGAAAATTCAAACATACAAATCATGAAACATAATCTTCTACAGTGTATAGATTTGTCTGCATCTGTATACATAATTTGAAGTTCTCTTACATCCCCATAAATACGAATGTTGTTTCATTTACTGCTGTTTGAGGTAATTCCATGATTTCATTTGGTGCGGGTGAATAAATATCCAGGCGTCGTGAGCCCCCTAACACACACCCATACAAACATATATATTTATGTATTGTATAGAAGAATGTTATTTCCCAGAAACTTTTTAGCTAGAATGGAAACAAGGATTCCAAACACTAAGAAACAGAAAGAGGATAAAATCCTGAGTAGCATAAGTTTATTTTTCTCTCTTTATTTAAGCATTAATTATATGTTTGACAGGGACCTTCCTGCAGACTACACCAAAAGTAATCATTTCCCTTACGTGTTGATGAAACACTTGTCTGGCCACCATATTCTGCTCATTTTGTCTTTTAGCAAAGCCTGTATGGAGCACACAGATATTTTATATTGGTTTTGTGACTGAACGAGGAGCACTTTCATTTTTTATTTATTTTTTGAGAGAGGCAGAAAGAGTAAATCGGGGGCACAGAGATAGGAGAGAAAGAAGGAGAGAGAGACAGAGAGAGAGAGAGAGAGAGAGAGAGAGAAACCCAAGAAGGCTTTGCACTGTCAGCATGGAGTCCATGTTGGACTTGATGCAGGGTTTAATCTCATAAACCGTGAGATCATGACCGCCTCTGAAATCAAGAGTCAGATGCTTAACCACTCAGGTGCCCTGAATTAGTAGCATTTAAATAAATATCCTAGGAATTATTTAAAAATAGAAATATATTGAATAACATATTTATATATTCATGTATTGATTTACTAGGATTTTCTAGTTACCTTCATTATTGATTTCTAGCTTAATCCCTGTATCATCACATAAAATGCTATGAATTAATTCTATTCTTTGAAGTTTTTTGAGACTTGCTTTATAATGGCCATATTTTGGTTAAATTTAATATTGTCTCCTGAACACTTAAAATAATATGCATTTGGCGACTGTTGGCAAAAAAATCAGAATCAGGTAGATGATAGATGGATAGATAGATAAGTTTTATATTTTATTTATGAATAGTATAATATAGCCATAAATATGCCACTCATTCTTTGACCTCCTTTTGTGTGATGCCTTTTCTCCTTGTTAAAGTAATTAAACAAGGAGGCCATTAGTTAGACCGAGGCAGCTCTGATACCTTCTTAGCCTCTTTCAACCAACTAAAAACCTAAGCCAGAGCAAATTCCCATAAATGCCTGGAGGCTAAGAAGAAATACCAATCACAAACAGTCAAGGAGTCTTTCCCAAGTGAGGTAACTGCTTAAGCTACAACCAACCAAATTGTTTTCTTGCTTTGTTTGGGTGTCTTCTCTATAAAAACCTCTCCCTTCCCCCCTGTTGATGGAGCCAATTTGAATCAGTGTACCCCCAGATAAACCTTTTGAAATTTTAAGGTGCCTCATTGTATCTTTCAACATCTTCTTTAAAAAATTATTAGGGGCGCCTGTGTGGCTCAGCTGGTTAAGCATCCGACTTCCGTTCAGGTCACGATCTCACAGTTCATGGGTTCGAGCCCTGCATCGGGCTCTGTGCTGACAGCTCAGAGCCAGGAGCCCGCTTCAGATTCTGTGTCTCCCTCTCTCTGCCCCTCTTTCAATCACACTCTGTCTCTCTCTCTCTCAAAAATAATACACATTTTAAAAAAATTAAAATTATTAACCTTTACTTCCAGATTATGATTCTCATGAACCTAAGAAAAACACGATCTTGTGAAGAAAACAGATTAACAAATATACTGTCCAAAGATTACACAAACTCTTATAACTGAAGAATAACGTTCATATTCACTTTTTTTTTCTTTTGTAAACATTCACACATATACGATTTAGGAAAATGAAATTAGACTAGACATCTCTTTTGAGCTTATTTTTTTTCTCTTTTGAGTCATTGTTATACCAAATATAATTCCATGAATATATTTCTATGACAAACTAGATTCATGTTATCATTTGTAACGGGTGCATGTTATTACATATATATTACATATATTCCTGCTATAGGAATTTGACAGTCTTTTCTTTCACAGAGATGTATAATAATAATAAATAATAATAATAAACCAGCCTCAAAAGTGAGGCTATTTTTGGCATGTATGTGTGTGGGGTACATGTGTGCATATTTCTGTAGTGTTGATTGCCAAAGACAACAAAACGCTTTAAAAATTATGTAAGTTGATACGTCTGTTCCTGATTTATCTTAGGAAAAGTTACGTTCTTATAAAATTTATGTTTACATGGAATATTGCATTTGCACACTCAGATTCACGTTAGAGCTCCTTCTATAATAAAAAAACATATTTTCTTCAGACACTTTCTTTAAGTTACTGCAACGCCTCCTCCTTTCTTTGGGGTCTAAGGTGAGGCCAGCTCATTTCAGAGTAAATACCACAGGGAAAACAGTTGAGGAGAGGACGCGCTGAGAAGAGGAAGAGTGGAGGATTTATTAGTTTTTGATTCTCTACAGCTGAATGGTCATTCCGGCATGCCATTCCCTGCAACTCCTTCTGGGCTGGGAGAAGAGGCGTGTGTCATGAGAAGAAATTGAGTTCAACTGACTGATGGGAACACAGAGGACTCTTTCTTATACGCCATGAAACAAATTTGCCTTTTCCTTTCCTTATAATCAAGAGAGAACCGAGTGCGTGAATTACCATAAGAACACTGGAGGGTAAAGTGTCTTGGGGAAAAATTCTCTTTTGTTTTATGAGAAATATGAAAGTGTTTTAAAGAAAGTAAACATATACCTGAAATTGTAATAAATATAAATTGATATTGGTATTTGTTGAAATATTAGTGTTTAATTTAGTCTATTATAATTTTATATACTTTTCTTCACTGATGAAAATAAGCACCAAGACATTAATGAATTAAATTTAAAATACTAAATTGGCTATTATTGAAAAAGACTCTGCTGTTGGGGAGTGCAATCCAGAAGCACCGGATTTTTTTCTGGGGCAATCCAGAAAATTCACAATTCAGAATTCACGTGTGTGTGTGTGTGTGTGTGTAATATCTTGCAGAATTCAGATTTAGGACTGGAGAAAGGTTTATATAGTTTCAAATCATGAAAGACTTCATTTTGGTTAGAAGTTGTTATCTAATTAAAATTATTTCAAATTATGACTGCTCATTTAGCTATGAATTAACTATCTTGCATATCACCTATTCCAGTATTGTGAGAACTTTAATGTGGAGTGAAATTCTGTGTCTCCCTCTCTCTCTGTTCCTCCCTTGCTCACACACTCTCTCTCTCACTCTCAAAAATAAATAAACATTAATTTTTTTAAAAAAACTCATGGACTTGTTCACTAAAAAGAATAATTTTATCGTATGAAAACTGTATCTTAATTAAAAATATAAATTTAATTTTCCTAATGGCGTATTTGACACTGAAAATTTTTTCATCATGTACTAAATTAGTATGTTTCTTCTATCTATAATATTCCTATGATTAGTTTCTCTAATAATATGCCAGTCATAAAGTGCTGTTCTTATAGTAATTTTTAATATATATCAATAATTGAGGTTAGTATCCTGTCATCGGCTCTTTTCTTTATTTTTCCAGAAAGTTCTGGGTCAGTTGCAACCACTTAATTTTTCATATGACCTTTAGAAAAAGTTGTCAAGATTAAAAGTATCTGCTGTCACGTTACTGAAACATAATTAATTTTTTAGATTTATTTGAAGAAATATGACAGCTCTGCCATGTTAAGTTTTAGTATAAAAAAATCTATATTTACAATGATAAGTCTGCATCCAAGAAAAATATATGAATTTATGATTATTTAAAGTTGTTTTGCTTAAAAGAGTCTTAAACATTTCTTCAAAAATACGTATTTAAATTTGATCACTATAAGCAATTACAACTTAGGTATTATAAATTGTTCCGGTGTTATTTATTTTAGATTTTTATTTAAATTCCTGTTAATTAACACACAGAGTGTAATATTACTGTCCAGCATACAATGTGTATTCAAACCTCCATACATCACCCAGCTCCTTACAGCTAATGCATTCGTTAATCCTCATCACGTATTTAACCCACCCCCCGGCCCACATCCCTTCTTGTGATCGTTAGGTTGTTCTCGATCATTGACTCTTTTCTTGGTTTGCCTTTCTCTCTGTCTTTTTTCCCCTTTGTTCATTTGTGTTTCTTTTCCTTAAGTTCCACACGTATGCGTGAGATCATATGGTATTTGTCTTTCTTTGACTGACTTATTTTGCTTAGCATAATACTCTCTAGCCTCCATCCATGTCTTTGCAAATGGCAAGATCTCATTCTATTTTTGGCTGAGTAGTATTTCATTATACACACACAGACACACACACACACACATATATACATACTTATATGTATATATATATATATACACACACACACATATATACACATACTTATATGTATATACATAATATATGCATTATATAAAATGTATATATACCATATCTTCTTTATTCATTCATTAGTTGATAGACTTGGGCTATTTCTGTAATTTGGCTACTGTAGATAATGATACTATACATATCTGGGTGCATATATCCCTTTGAATTAGTTTTTTTTTTTTTTTGTATTCTTTGGGTAACTACCTAGTAGGACAATGGCTAGATCGTAAGGTATTTCTATTTTTAACTTTTGGAGGAAACTCCGTACTGTTTTTTATAGTGGCTGCTCCAGTTGGCATTCCCACGAACGGTGCACAAGGGTTCCCTTTTCAAAGCCCCACCAACACCTGTTGTTTCTTGTGTTGTTAACTTTAGTCACTCTGACAGGTGTGAGGTAATATCTCAATGTACTTTCAATTTACATTTCCTTAATGGCAAGTGATGATACACATCTTGCTATGTGACTGTTGGCCATCTGTATGTTTTCTCTGGAAAAATACCTGTTCATGTCTTCTACCCATTTTTAATTGGATTATTTGTTTTTTAAGCATTTACTTTTTCTAAGTTCTTTATATACTGTGGATACTAACCTTTTATCAGATACGTCATTTGCAAATGTGTTCTCTCATTGCATAGACTGCCTTTTAGTTTTACTGATTATTTTCTTTGCTGTACAGAAGCTTTGGATTTGGAAGTACTCCCAATAGTTTACTTTAATTTTGGCTTCCCTTGCCTTCCGGAGACATAGCTAGAAAAAGTTGATACAGCCAATGTCAGAGAAATTACCGCCTGTGTTCTCTTCAAAGACTTTTATGGTTTCAGGTCTCACATATACGTTTTTAATCCATTCTGAGTTTATTTTTGTGGATGGGGAAAGAGAATGGTCCAGTTTCATTCACTTGCATCCTCCTGTCCAGTTTTCCCAACACCATTTGTTGAAGAGACTTTTTTTCCATTGGCTATTCTTTCCAGCTTTGTTGACTTAGTTGACTATATATTTATTGTTCCATTTCTGGGTTTTCTACTCTGTTCCGTTGATCTATGTGTCTGTTTTTGTGCCGGCACCATACGGTCTCAATGATATTACAGCCTCGTAAGATAGCTTGAAATCCAGAATTGTGCTTTCAGCTCTGCTTTGCTTTTTCAAAATTGTTTTGGCTATTCAGGGTCATCTGCGATTCCATACAAAGTTTAGGATTGTATGTTCTAGTCCTGTGGTATTCTGATAGGGATTGCATTAAATGCGTAGATCGCTTTGGGTAGTATAGACATTTTAACAATGTTTGTTCTTCCAGTCCATGAGCATGGAATGTCTATTTCTTTGTGTCATCTTGAATATCTTTCATCCTTGTTTTATAATTTTCAGACTCGTGGTCTTTTTCCTATCATATTTATTCAAAAGTCTAAAGACATGGGTTTATAAATGACCCAAAGGGACCTTCTTATCTTGGTCAAAAATGAGTTATCAATAGGGTACCTGGAATGGGGAAGGGTCTGGGCAGAGAAGTGCTGTGTGACATTAAGCAGCTTGTTTGTAGAATATTATGCCAGAGCAAAGCCTCTACTTCCTGCCCACCCTTATCCGGGTTCTTAGCACTCCTCATCATGCCCATCAGTGGGCAGGAGGCGAGCGGCCCCCAGGGAGGGCTCCTGTACTTAACAGGGACAGTTCTTTATCAATTCATTTCCCTTTAGACAACTGTAGTTATCAGCTGAAAAGCGATTGTCTCCATGACTTTGAAAAACAAGACCTTGTTTCTCCTCAAGGAAGCTTCTTATTAGTCCCTGTTCCCTGTGCCCCCAGAGCTCTGGTGATCTCTGCAACCTGCACAAACGCCAAATGTCTCCGGGCGGAGTCAGGGACTATCTATCTTTCCGCACCTTGGATGCATGCAGAAACCTGGGTGCTGCAAAGGAGACCAAGCCTCCAGCCATATTTCTGGGTCACTATTAACCAATTTTGCAAGTATTTTTAAACGTTTATAATTGAGAGATAGAGAGAGGCAGAACATGAGCAGGGAAGGAGCAGAAAGAGGGGGAGACAGAATCTGAAGCAGGCTCCAGGCTCCGAGCTGTCAGCACAGAACCCTATGTGGGGCTCGAACTCAAAAATCGTGACATTGTGACCTGAGCGGAAGTTGGAGGCTTAACAGACTGAGCCACCCAGGGACCGCACAAGTATTTTTTTTTTTAATTTTTGTTTGTACAAATAACTTTTTATTTATTTTATTTTTTACTTTTGTCTGGGCTTGTTGAAGTATAATTGATAAAAATTATATATACTTAGGTTGCACAACATGATTTTTCAAGGTATACAATACAATGCTTTAAATTATGTTGGCATTGCAAAATTACCATAATTAATTAACATATCACCTTTTATAATTTTGCTTTATTTTGAGGTGAGAGCACATAAGTTCTATTCTCTTAGTAAATTTTAAGTATACAGTAATCCTTGTGCTGTATACTAGATTCCCAGAACATATTCACCTTATAACTGAAAGGTTTTTTTTTGGCCAACATTTCTCTATTTCCCCTCATTCCCAGTTGTCAGAAGCCAATATTCTATTCCCTGGTTCTGTGCATTTGACTTTTATTAATTCCACATATAAGCAGTATCATACAGTATTTGTTATTTTGTGTCTGGCTAACTTCACTTAGCATATGACCGTCAACTTCATGCATGTTGTCACAAATGGCAGGAATTCCTTCTTTTTTATGGTGAATAATATTCCATGTATATGTCATATTTTCCTGATCCATTTATTCATTGACAAGTACTTAGGTTGTGTCCATATCTTGTCCACTGTAGATAATGCTACAGCGAACACGGGGGTGCAGATATTTCTTTGAGATACTGATTTCATCAGATCAGAACTGTCGAGACCACTGACCTTACTGGGCCTGAAAAATAGGACTTGTATTGCAATATATTATTTTGGAAAAAAAATAAGCATAGATAATATATTGTTGTGGTTTCGTTTGATTTGCTTTCTTTGATTTTTTATTTTTGAGGAAATTTCATTCTCTGTACTGCGTGGTACACATGGGAAATGCAGATTGCTTCTTCTTGTTTTTGTTGTTTTTTGTTTTTGTTTTTGTTTAGTTTCTTTGGAAATTCAGTGAATGTTTTGCTCAGTCTGACTCCGTTGACCTTATATCCAAAGCACATTATGTGTGTATATCTGCATGTCTATCTACTCTAACTTATATATTGACCATCATGCAAACATATATGTTACTTCAACATAAATTGTTGCTTGTTTTATACACTTATGAGTTTAGTCTTTTTTTTTCCAGAAGCTTTTCTATGAAAGTGATTTGTTTAACAAGGATCATATTCTCTTACCCAGTGAACTGGGTACACACACATACATATGTGTGTGTGTGTGTGTATGTGTATGTATATATATATATATATATATATATATATATATATATAGTTTTATTATTTTATATATGTATAAATATGTATATTTAGTTTTATTAGTTTTAGAAATAAGTGAAGATGGCAACAGATATCTAATATGTATAATATGTAGAAGAGTTAATGAGAAAAGATTACAAAAGGAGCACAGACTTAGAACAACAGAAGAGCAAAGGCATTGAATTTTGGCAAATTCATTTAATTCTTAGAACACATTTTGTCTGTTCCCATGAATTTGATTTCTCTAGACCTCATAGGAGATGCTTCAACACAGAGGTAATTATCTCATTTAACTGTTCCCGGCAAGTGCTCAGAGCTAATGGCTTCGGATTATTCTCCGTACTGGATTTCGTCTAGAATCTTCCTTTCAGAGCGGCTCTAACTGCTCCCTTTCAGAACAGGCACGTAACTTCCAGGACTGCACTGTTCTTCAGCAACCAGCCAGCAAGAGTGGCTCTTGGCAGCAGACTGTGAAAGTAGCAAAGAGGAATTGTGACAACATCAGTTTATGGTAAGAGTTGTTATGTGATGTCTTCTCATACAAAAATAAGAAATAATAATTATAACAAATCTCTGTTTCAAATAATGCATACTTACCAGAGGGGAAAAAAATTGGAATGAGTAGTGGAATTTGTAATAGTCAGTACTGATATAAAATTTACTCAGTCCATGAGATGTGTTACCTAGAATAACTCATCCAATTCTCCTGACTTTCCTCTGAGTCAGGTTGTGTTAGCACCTCTCTTATACTGATGTTCAATGTCAGTGATTTGAGGAGCTGAACTAGAGCCACTCTGGAGACCACAGCGTGTGCTATTCATGATCTGTGATTTACTACCTAACTAGCCCACGGTCCATATTTAAACAAACATCTAAACACAAGGACGCAGATTCTTTGGAAGTGACTCTTAAAACCCAAGTTCCTTTTTTTTTTTTAACATTTATTTATTTTTGAGACATAGAGACAGAGCCTGAGCAGGAGAAGGGCAGAGAGAGAGGCAGACACAGAATCCGAAGCAGGCTCCAGGCTCCGAGCTGTCAGCACAGAGCCCGACGCGGGGCTCGAACTCACAGACCATGAGATCATGACCTGAGCCGAAGTCGGCCGCTTAACCGACTGAGCCCCCCAGGTGCCCCTAAAACCCAAGTTCTTAATTCACTCGACAAAAAATCATTGAGTATATACCAGATATCATATAAATATATGGTCAAGACATAGATTACTGCAGTTAAAAAATGCAAGTATTCAGGGGCACCTGAGTGACTCAGTCGGCTGAACTTCAGACTTTGGCTCAGGTCATCATCTCATGATTCGGGAGGTCCAGCCCCACATTGGGCTCTGTGCCATCAGTGCAGAGTCTGCTTTGGATTCTCTGCCCCACCCCGCTCTGTCCCTCCCTGCTCACCGTCTCTCTCTCAAAAATAAACATTAAAAAAATACAAATATTAAGCATTCATCACAATTTTCAGGAGATGGACAATAAGCAATCTGAATAACAAAATTAGAGAATGATGATAAATGCCATGAAGAAAAATAAAACAGACATGTCAGGAAGAGTCAGGAAAGTTACAACCAAGTTCTTTCGAAGGATACTTGATAAAGTGACACCTGAACACACCCTTGTGTGTTGGGTGGAACTCATGTCAGGCTTATCCCTGACAGAGAGAAGGAGTGCAAAGGTCCAGAGGGAGCTTGAACTAGGTTTATGACAATGAAGTTGGTGCAGAGTGGTTCTGGTCAGGTTGTATTTTGAAAGTTGAGCCAAAAAGATGGGATGAAAAGTTTCATGTATATGAGAGAAAAATAAGTACATGAGAGGAGTCAGAAATCTCTGTAATTTTTAGCAACAGCAATCAGGAGTATTTAAAGAAACTGAGGGGAGACAGTGGGTGGAGAGGTTGGGGTGTTTTACTTAGGTTGAGGTGTCTGACTTTCAGGGGCAGTGCCGGGAAGACATGGGGATATGGACCTGGAGTTTCGAGATTGGTCTGGGATAAAATTAACATTTCAGAGTAGAGTTGACATTTCAAGCATGGAACTCGGTCAGCACCTCAATGGAGTGAGTGTCTGGGGAGAATCGCAGTCTGAATTCAGCCTTTTAGATGATGGTACTTTTGAACCACTGATTTTTAATCAGGTTAAGAGGAAGCCGAATGTGTGCATTTGAAGACAAAGAGAGAATTTAAGATAATTCAAGATTAATTCAAAAAGTCAAGAGTTTTGCCAATAAATGGAGGTCCACAAAACGAAGTCCCGGAAGTGAGGTCAACGGATATATATATATTTTTCTTTTTCACGACGAACTCAATAGCAAAATGTATCATAAAAGGAGTTAAAAAGAGAATGGTAAAACTCAAGTCACCAAATACAGAGGTGGGGTTGTTGTTGAAGCAATGCCTTTCTGTAGGCAAGAAAACTTGGGACCCAGTGCATGGGTGATGGGTATTTTGGAGGGGAGCCAAGCACCATGACTGGGATGCTGGCAGGTGCAGAGGCATGGTGGTAGAGACTTGATGCAGGTTCTAAGTGTGTGTGTGGGGGGGGGTGAGGGCGGGAAGAGCGGGAGGTGTTGGGGCTGGAAAAGAGTGAAGAGAGAATAAGGTTAAAATAGACTGGGAGCATAAATAGATTAGAAAAACATATTATTGACAATTGTGAAACTTTATTGTCATGGTTGCTTTTTACTTTGTCTTCTAGAATCATTTTATATGACATTTAAAAAATCTTCCATTAGACCATATTGAGTACGTCTTTCCTTCCTTCTTCCTTCCTTCTTCCCTTCCTTCCTTCCTTCCTTCCTTCCTTTCTTCCTTCCTTCCTTCCTTCCTTCCTTCATTTCTTTCTTTCTTTCTTTCTTCTTTCTTTCTCTTTCTTTCTTTCTTCTTTTCTCTTTCTTTCTTTCTTTCTTTCTTTCTTTCTTTCTTTCTGTTTTCTTTCTTTCTTTCTTTCTTTCTGTTCTTTCTTTCTTTCTTTCTCTGCTCTTCTTCTCTTCTTCTTCTCTCTCTCTCCTCTCCCCCTCTCCTGCCCTCTCCTCTCCTCCTC